>SJYW01020130.1:241115-270727 GCA_006410735.1 Raphicerus campestris | reverse complement strand
CAGGATACAGGATGCTTGGGGCTGGTGTACGGGATGATCCGGGGTGATGGGGTGGGAAGGGAGGTGGGAGGGGGCTTCGGCATTGGGAGATTGTGTACATCTGTGGATGATTCACGTCAATGTATGGCAAAACCAATACAGTATTGTAAAATGGAATAAAGTATTAAATAAAAAAATAAAGAATAATATGTTCTTGTATATTATTAGATTTTTTAGTGCACAATCTTTCTTTAATAAATTGTTTACATATTTGAAAATAAACAAAAAACAGCCTGGAGAATACATATTAATAATTACTAACCAGTCAATATTATTTTCATTCCATCTGTGAAAAATGAATGATTTTACTATGGAAATGTACTTTAAGGTGTAACACAACAAATCATGGCTACAAAACAAAAAAGGCAAATAATACAATTAAAATAAGAACCCTGCTATAAATGTTCATTCTGAGACCAAGGCCAGAATAAAAGGCCAAAATAAAATAATACCATATATGCTTCCACAATCAGAGGCTGAAGTCATAGTCTCTTTAAGGTGAAACGATAAAACTAGTGGTAAAAAACAAAACTTGGCATTCCCTTACTTATACAATTCACTTATTTATTTTTTTCATTCATACATCAAATGTATATTGTGCTCCTATTAGTTTCTAGGCATTGTGCAACATTTTATGATAGAAAACTCATGCAGCCCCTTTCTCATTTCCCATTCCTAAGTATTGTTATATCACTTCCCAGCATTATTTTGCCATGACATAAAGCCATGACAGAAATTTGATAAGCAATAACCACCACTTGGAATCATTAACTAAACTATCAACATAAATCCATTAATTTCACACATCAAGTTATAGTTTAGAAAATATATTCATGTAAAATAATTACTTTCTTTCCTAAGAGTCCTGTGTGGCTAGTACTTTTCTCTTCCTAATTAACAAACAAGTAAGCTCAGAGAAGGCAAAGGACTTGCCAAAGATTACATATTTGAGAAGAGGTGAGGCAAATACCCAAATTCGCTATATTTTCCACCACATTTCCCTTACTTTCGCATCATGCTAATGCTTAGGTTGGACATGTTTGTGCAATCCTGGTTATTCTAAAGACAGATCAAGTGTTCCTCTCTGGAAGCTAGTGATTCAGTTCAGGCAAGTAATTGCTGCTTCTTTTTGTTGTACTCATACTTAATCACGTCTGACTTTTAGCTTCTTTATTGAGATTCTAAACCTGGTATTCTTCTGTGTGTGTGTGTGTGTGTGTGTGTGTGTGTGTGTGTGTGTGTGTGTGTGTGTAGTATTTATCCTATCATTTCAATGCCCTTCCATATTTTTTGGACAAAACATGTCATGTGATGCCTGCTACCTCGTGCATGTTGCCTCATGGAAATGCACTCATTATGCAGGCTTAGTAGAGAAGAACTTTAACTTATGATTCTGACTGATTTAAAAAGCATAAAAGCTGTATTTCATAAAACTTCATACCTAAACAAATGACTTTTTCTTATAGTTCTGTACATAACATAGAGACATGTATTAGGAATCATAGAACTGCATGATAGACTTGCTTCTAACACCTACTGTGCAATATGTGGGGAAAGATTGGGGGCTGACTCTGGAGTCAAACAGGGTGGATTCAAATCCCATCTTCAGCATTCACCAGCTGCGGGCCTTGCTTGGGCTGTTATAGTCTCTCGATGCCTCAGTGTATTCATCGACAAGATAAAAGCAGTATATATATCATAGGATTGTTTAGAAGGCTAAATCAGTTAATGAAATAGTTTACAATAGTGTCTGAAACACAATGGCACTTAATAAATTATTATTTTATATAGTTATTTTATCTTCCTTACAGGTGATATGGGCAATCAAATTAGATGGTACATGTGAAAAAGATTTGAAAATTCTCTAACTATTTCCCTAAATCATGTATTTATGGTGAACAAAAAATGAAATTCACAAATTTAAAGTGTGTTTAAGTGACTCACTATTAATCTTAAGCATTACATGAAAATAATTAAATGCTATCTAGTAAGGACTGTCTTATTGTGAAATCCTCAGAGTACTTCCCCACAATTCAGTTATCAATGATTTCTGATTCATTCCACCATATAATTCTGAGAAAGGAAAACAAAAGGGGTCATTTGCTGTTGCCCTTCGGGGGTTCATACATTCCAGACTCACCCTCTCCAGACTGATTCGTCACAATTTTCACCTAACTTCAGCAGCAGCAGTAGCACAGTGCTTATTGATGGGGAAATCCATTTATTTAGGTAATCTGAAGAAATAGCTCTACTTCTTAGCTTCATTTGCATAATCTCAAACTGAATATGATTTTGACTATTTACTAGCTTGACATCATTTATCAAACAGTAATTTATACACTGTGAGTATTCCAGAGAACTCCTTTAATAGCCACTTAGTTTCAATTTCCTGTGGCCCACACATCATTCATTTGAATGAGAAGGGATCCATCTGTGTTAGTAAATTAAAGCTCATGAAAGGAAAACAGACACTACCCATAAGGAGGACCCTGAACCGTGGGTTAAGAATGCAAAATGTATTGGGTACCTGCAATTCAGAAACTGAGGTGCTTTCCCTGAACCTTCAACTATATTTTAAAATCAAGTTTATTATTTTCAGTCACTCTCTCTTGGTAGCCCAAGATTGTAGAATAATACAAGAACAAAGCAAAAGCTGATAGTACCATGGAAAAAGCACAGAATTAAAAACAAAGGATTGGGAGGAAATAGGTCAATATGACACCTAGGGAAGATATAGAGAAAGCAAATGAGAATATAGTAGCAATAGAAGGATGAACCATATATTTTCGAATGTACTGTTTGTAATAAACATGTTAGATTCCTAGTAGAAATTTCTGTCTCAAACCTTTTTAGATAAGTTATTTGGAGATGAGTTTATATTACATGAATTTCTTTTTCTATTTACATTTCTACTGCCAATATTTGAGGTTAGCAACTACATGTCACTTGACTTAAATTCCCAAAGCCTAGCATAGGACCTGGCTCATAGGAGAACTTTATAAATATTTAATTATGTTGCAGAAATTAGGGATAAAGTAGAGATGAAGAATGCATAAGATTGCCTATTGTGCAGATTAACTGATGATTTTAATAAATTAAAAACTGAATTAAGGAAAATTGTAATTTACCTGGTATCCAAATTAATGCAACAAAATGTATGCTTTTTCATGTCTTTTGATTTTAACCACACTGTGCCCTCATCCCCCATATATCCATACCCCCTTCCACATACATGCACATTTTTAACCTAGAAACTTGTGAAAAATTGTTTCAAATGAATTAAATGGATAAATTTTATAGAGTAAAATAAATATCTCTTTCACCCCTGCTTGGTTCCCAGTACTTTAGAGGAAAACACCCAAAGTCTTATGTAAATATACACATGTGTTAAACTCATGTGTATTAACACACATGGATGGAATTATTCTACACAGTGTTATACATCATTATTTCCTCAAGACTACTGTGAATAATATTAACCATGCATTTAAAGTCAATATTTTTTAAAATAGTCCACAGCAGAATAAACTAGGAAGCTAAAAACATTCTCAATCACTATCCCCTGACATTTAGACTCAGCAAGTCTATAGAAGGGACAGAAATTATATACATTGAAAAAGCTCCTCAGAGATTTCTGATCACAGTTTGAGAACAACTGTTCTAACAGGAATTACTTCCTTTAGAAATATGCACATATACATAGCTGAATTCACCTAGGAGTTTAGAAAAGAGAACTGTTTGTTTGGATTTATGTTATGGAGACTTATCATAGTGATGCATAGAATTTGTACAGTAGTTCCCAACTTCAAAATGATTCAGATTTGAATCAGGTCTTAAAAAGTATATATCTTTATAGAAAAACATTGCTCAATAAACTCACTTTTCCAGAATATTATGCCCTCCTGGTTCAAGGTAATGCAGAAATAAATCTGATTANAGTAGGGTTGCTGTTTCCTTCTCCAGGGTTATCTTCCCAACCCAGGGATCGAACCCATACGTCTGGCATCTCTTGCATTGATAAGTGGGTTCTTTACCACTGAGCCACCTAGGAAGTCCTTTCCTTTATTACCTGTACTCAGTCAGCAATTAATTTCTACCAATTAAAACAAAATTTTCACATAAATAATTCTTGAATCTGCTCTCTCTGGTATTTTTCTATTGCTATCCCTGATCCAGATTCTCATAAAAGAGTCTTCAGGAGGTATCGCTAACATTATTCATATATCCCTCAAATCTATTTTCTAAATAGCTGAACAAATATACAATCAAAATGAATATTGACTCTAGCTATTTCCCACTTCAAATGCATCCAAGGTTCCTGTTCATGCTCATGCTTCTCAGTTTGACAAATCACTCCCTCTACAGAAAGACCATTTCCTGACTGCAAGCTTCCTTTCTACATTCTCTACCTTCCATTTCACTCTGGCAATGCCAATTCAGTTTACTTACCACTCATCTCTCAAGACTTGGCCAAAGTAACAAATCATCCAGGAAATTTTTCTTGATGCCACTCTTTCCTGACCCATAGCACATTTCCTAGGGCTTCTATAAAATCCTGTATCTATTTGCATCACTGCATTTTCTACATCTTTTGTCTTATCTTGTTGATTTATATGTCTATCTCTTCTGAATGGGGAATGCCTTGACAGCAAGGTCTGTGTCATAGTGTCTAAAGGTTCTTATATTGTAGGCACATAGTGAGCCTCAGTAAATACCTGTTTCCAAGTGTAAGTAAAGAAAGTTGTAGTGAAAATAATTATATGGAAATAATTATATAAGGAGAAAGCTGGCAGAGAAATATTACAAGTACAATCACTGGTAAGAAAGAGGCAAAAAATTAAAGGGAAAGAACTGATGAAATATGGATAAAGGAGAAGTAAAAGAAGGTGGAAAAATAACAAGAGTTGGTTCATGGAGAATAGGGTTATCACAANTCAGTAAATACCTATTTCCAAGTGTAAGTAAAGAAAGTTGTAGTAAAAATAATTATATGGAAATAATTATATAAGGAGAAAGAGCTGGCAGAGAAATATTACAAGTACAATCACTGGTAAGAAAGAGGCAAAAAAATAAAGGGAAAGAACTGATGAAATATGGATAAAGGAGAAATAAGAGAAGGTGGAAAAATAACAAGAGTTGGTTCATGGAGAATAGAGTTATCACAGGACAAGATAAGAGAAGCAGCCTGCAGAAAGAAAAGGCAAAATTGACAAATAAAAACCAATTTTGTTGAGCTCAGAGAAACAGAAGAGAAGAAATAAAAAGATGTATTGATAGGCAATAACCAGGGAAAATAGCATCCATAAGGTAGCCATCTGGGTAGTAGAAGAAAAAGAGAGCCCAGAATAATTGAAGATAATTGATTCAATGTCAATGTGAAAGAAAGAGCATCTAAGGAAAACAGGCAAGCACAGGAAAGAAACAGTAAGAAATTATGATGTGGAAATATATTAGAGACTGTCTTTTAAATACTGAACCATTTGTTTGTTAGAATTTGTTAAAAGTCATTTGTTAAAAACATAATGTAAATGTATCTTTCTTTTTTAAAAACAAGGGACAAATATCAAACCCAAAGTCAGCAATTTCAATGGTAAGCTGTCATTAAGAGAGTACTATACAGCTACTCTAGCCTTTTTTAGGTTAATTTTTCTCATGTAGTCATATTAAATGAGTTTTGCTTTCATCAAGAGCAATTGCGATTCAGCAGTTTCTCTCAGCTATAACAAATTATTCAGATTTGAAATATAAAATATTCTTTTCTATCAGTATACTGTAAAAGATTACCAGTCCCCACTGGCGTCTTCAAGTTATTTCATTATTCAAGGAGAAAATTGGAAGAAAAACACCATGGGCAGTTGTCCTGTATGCTGTCAGAGCAGGTGACATTTATGTGATGTGACTCACCTTGACATCTCGGTATTCCATTACAAATTGGAGAGACTGTGTTTTCACCTGTGGGTTGCAATTGCCTCAGGTACCCTCATACTATCTATGTTCCTCAGCAGGGGTCAGTCATACTCATTGTTAAACACCAGTCTAACACATGGTGACTGCTGGCAAATTGACAGTCCAGTGCTTGAATCTGCTCTTTCTAATTTAGTATCTTGTAGGAGGCAGACCTCAAGGGATATCATGATGTTAGTTATGGTGTGTCTAGAAATGTAATGGGACTATTTTTTTTAACTGTATAGTTTTATGGCTTTATAATCACATTATTAGGAAAATTAAGTATATACTAAGCCAAATTTCATAGCTATTTTCTAAAATACTCTTCCATAGTGTCTATTTTGAAATCTGTTAGTAATGACTACCTGAGGAATTTTATCCTTCTCACTTCTGGAAATGCAGAATGTAACCTATTCTTCTCCCTGCCACACTTCATTGTTTGGCTCTCCTTTAATATTATTAACCATGGATTAGTAGCCATGACCATTGATCCCTGCCATTTTATGGCCAAAATATTTCAACCTCACTTTGTTGTCAGCTGTTGATTACAAATATTCTCATTTTCCAACCATACATTATGTTTCTCTGTCCCATATTCTAAATTTTGTTGGATTCTGTAATAAACTTTAAAACCCTTGAGAGTCCCTTGGACTGCAAGGAGATCCGATCAGTCCATCCTAAAAGGAATAAGTCCTGAATATTCATTAGAAGGACTAATTCTGAAGCTGAAACTCCAATACTCTGGCCACCAGATATGAAGAGCTGACTCATTTGACCCTTATGCTGGGAACGATTGAGGGCAGGAAGAGAAGGGGATGACAGAGGATGAGATGGTTGGATGGCATCACTGACTCAATGGACATGGGTTTGGGTGGACTCCGGGAGTTGGTGATGGACAGGGAGGCCTGGCGTGCTGTGATTCATGGGGTTGCAGACTCAGACATGACTGAGCGACTGTACTGACTGAACTGACTGACACCCACTGTTTCCTGGGCTTTTTAGTGCCTATTCGCATGATATTTTAAAGAATTTAAAATCATATGAAAATAATATACACCATCTATAGTGTCCCTACTAGACAGTTCAGTAGTTTTTATACACGTTGTTTACATAGTTATCATAGCAAGCCTATTAGGTGGATTTTGCTTTCCTCATTTTACTGATAAAAAGGAAAAAAACAAAAACAAACCTGAGTCTGGGGAATATAAGTGATGTATACACATCAAAAGCATCTAGTAAGCAAGTCAGGATTTAAACCTTGTGTATTGGATTCCAAAGCCAGGATTTATCATTAAATACCAGGCAGACAAATGATAACCTCTTGGCATTTTTCATATGCACCTGGCAAAATTCAACAAGAAAGATAATCTGCTGCAAAAACAAACAAAAAATCTAACCCTAAAGAAGCATTTGAAATGCCAAAGTACTCCATATTGGGAGGAAATGACAGTGACTTCTAACCTGCACTCATGAGACAATGCTAGGTTTCATCTAGCTAAACCCCAGTCTGTTGTGGTTCCCTTTGCTTTCTGCTCAGAAAGGTGTATTTGAAAATCTGCTGTGGCACTACAACCCCTGCTCCTAAATCACCCTCCAAAAGCAGAGGATAAGGTAAAAGATATTAAACAAAAATATTACTAATCATTATAACATGAAAATATTCTATGTAGAGTACATTTAAATATTTACTTATTAGTTTGGTATTTCTAATGACATCTTTACTAAAACGTTCTTCTTTTAATATAAGGTTCTCTAAGCTTCAACTTAAAGATAAAATGAAAAAGAAAGTGTTCATTACTTGAACCCTGTTGCTATTATGTATCTCTACCCCAGGCATGTGAGAGTATTGCCGCCCAGATGCAAAGGGGAATTTCCTTTTGTTGTTGTTGTTGCTGTTGTTACGTTGAAGAACTACTGAAAGTAAATCTTCTAGACTACTAAACTCCAGTCTGAAAAAAGAAACTGAGAAAAGGACAGCTCCTTTTTCCATTGAGACATGACCAGTGGATCTGAAAAGGATCCATGAGACATCTGAAATATTTCCATTTCTGGGCCCATTAAGCTGGTACTTTACCATATGTACAAGGACGTTTTAATAATTTAGAAAGAAAAGCAGGCTAATGAGTACATGGTATAATATTTTTAAATTTTTGAATATATTTTATTTTATTTACCTGTATTTTTATTATTTTTCATTTTGGGCAAACCAACTGCAGCTTGTGAGATCTTTGTTTCCCAAAGAGAAATCAAGCCTGTGTCCCTGTAGTGGAAGCATGGAGTCCTAACCACTGGATCACTAGGGAATTCCCTTGAATAGATTTTACTGCCCTGAATAAAGGTTTTGTTTCTTTCTTTTTTTTTTTTTTTCATATAGTTCTACCTTGAGAAACTCACTGAATCTTACAGCTTTAACGATAGTCTCTTTGAGAATAATTCCCCAATTTATATCTATATCCAGTATTATCCTAATATCTTGTTCCACTTTCCAATAGGAAATTAGATATTTTCACTTACATGCTTTATCTGAAATTTAAAATATCTGTATTTGAACTTGATACTCTCAAAATTATCTTTTCCATTTTTGAAGCTCAGATTGCAATAATTTTAAAAAGCACCTTTATTTTCCTTATTTTTTTATACTTAACACATCAGAATCCTCTTAGACACATGGCATCTCCAGATTTTTATAAGTTGAAATACCATTTCCAAGCCCTTCATGAAGTTGCTCCCAACTCACGCCAGTACATCTTTTGCTTCACTTCCTTCTAACCATCCCCTACATTTCACATTCCTTCTTTTAAGTGCTTTTCTTTCTCTTCCCTGAAAAGTTCCCACTTGTTCATTAAAACTGAGCTCAAATAATTCTTCTTTGGTAAAGTATTAATTCTCAGTGCATAGCTGGTCACTTCCTGGGTTTCTAATACTTATATTTATTCCTCCCCTAATTTTAAAAACCCTTGAAGGCAGAATTGAATCCATATCTAGATTTTGCTTTCTATATGAAGAATAGAACTCCCTGAAAAATAAGTATTCACTAAATATTTTTAAATGCTTGTATAAATGAATGAGTGAGTATATGAACGAACAAATAGTTCAATGAATCTTTGACTTTCCTTAGTATCTTTGTGGACTTTATATCACTACATTTTGTTCTTCCTTTATTTACTTGAAAAATAACTCAGGTAGTTAATATCCATTTAAGTAAAAAGTGAAAATTTCCATTAAATATAACTCAGCTTTTTCTCCCAAAGTTATAATATGTTGACAAACTTTAAGACCATGTTGTAGGCCCCAAGTAGTTAAGATAAATTATTCATAAAGCAACTATGACTATGTTCTTTACANCTTTTTTTTTTTTTTTTTCATATAGTTCTACCTTGAGAAACTCACTGAATCTTACAGCTTTAACGATAGTCTCTTTGAGAATAATTCCCCAATTTATATCTATATCCAGTATTATCCTAATATCTTGTTCCACTTTCCAATAGGAAATTAGATATTTTCACTTAACATGCTTTATCTGAAATTTAAAATATCTGTATTTGAACTTGATACTCTCAAAATTATCTTTTCCATTTTTGAAGCTCAGATTGCAATAATTTTAAAAAGCACCTTTATTTTCCTTATTTTTTTATACTTAACACATCAGAATCCTCTTAGACACATGGCATCTCCAGATTTTTATAAGTTGAAATACCATTTCCAAGCCCTTCATGAAGTTGCTCCCAACTCACGCCAGTACATCTTTTGCTTCACTTCCTTCTAACCATCCCCTACATTTCACATTCCTTCTTTTAAGTGCTTTTCTTTCTCTTCCCTGAAAAGTTCCCACTTGTTCATTAAAACTGAGCTCAAATAATTCTTCTTTGGTAAAGTATTAATTCTCAGTGCATAGCTGGTCACTTCCTGGGTTTCTAATACTTATATTTATTCCTCCCCTAATTTTAAAAACCCTTGAAGGCAGAATTGAATCCATATCTAGATTTTGCTTTCTATGTGAAGAATAGAACTCCCTGAAAAATAAGTATTGACTAAATATTTTTAAATGCTTGTATAAATGAATGAGTGAGTATATGAACGAACAAATAGTTCAATGAATCTTTGACTTTCCTTAGTATCTTTGTGGACTTTATATCACTACATTTTGTTCTTCCTTTATTTACTTGAAAAATAACTCAGGTAGTTAATATCCATTTAAGTAAAAAGTGAAAATTTCCATTAAATATAACTCAGCTTTTTCTCCCAAAGTTATAATATGTTGACAAACTTTAAGACCATTTTGTAGGTCCCAAGTAGTTAAGATAAATTATTCATAAAGCAACTATGACTATGTTCTTTACATATGTGGGAAAATTATGATAATCACAACAAAATGTTTTCAACAACATTCAAAGGGAAAAATAATATATTTAATGTTTTATTTCTACAGATCATTTTTCTTTTATTTTTATTTCTACTTTCCCACATACTATAAATTTCATCAGATCAGAAATATAATGGAAACCCTTCCAAAAATTTTACAAGTTTTCCTGTAAGACATAAGTAAATATTATCTGCAAATAATGATGTAATTTGAGGGGTAAAGGTTGCTTTCCTAAGGAAAACCTGAAGTACAGTACCTCCTAAAATATTTAATTCCCAAGAATACCTAATTTAAAACTCTAGATGTTTTGGTCTCAATAATAATGGAATTATGATGTTTTTTTTTTTTTTTTTTTTGCTCTTGTTCCTATAGACAGACAAACACATTTAATCCAATAAAAATCCATGAATAAATATTTGTAAAATAAATAATTCTTATGTTTATAGTAAAAATAGAGTCTAACAAAATACACATAAAACCTTGAAAGCAGAGAGTAAGCTTCCATGGAGAAATAAAATTACTAAACAGTCACTCAGACATTATAAGAGCAAAGGAAGGCAGGCTTACATTTTAAGTGTCATGATAATATAGTTGCATACTACTGACCAGTGCAATTTTTTTTCAAGACAAAGCAGAAAGGACCTGGCTAATGAGTCTGCGACCAGCAAAGTGAAAGCAAGGAGATCCATTCTTAACCCACAATCAGGGAATAAGGTCACAAAATGTAAATAACAAAGACTACATTCAAGTGAAGTGAGGTGAGGTGAAGTCGCTCAGTCGTGTCCGACTCTTTGCGACCCCGTGGACTGTAACCTACTAGGCTTCTCTGTCCATGGGATTCTCCAGGCAAGAATACTGGAGTGGATTGCCATTTCCTTCTCCAGGGGATCTTCCCAACCTGACGGATGGCACAAATAGAAGAAATTACCTATAATCAAGGTAGAGTGCTCAACAGAACCTACATTCTTATAGAAGGTAAGAATTGGTCCCAAATTAAAAATGACAAGCAACTAAATACCAGAGTAGTAAGAATTTAGTGTCTCTTTGAGGCTCCCTCTTTCTCTAACATCTCCTGGTACAAAGACATCCCTGATCATAAGGAAAGAATGGGTGAAATTCACAGTCTGCAGGCCAAGCAAAGTACAGAAGGAGGCAGCACTTGGACTGAAGCAGGGTTGAGTTTCTGTGTGCCATGTGGTCACCAGAGACAAAGAGATCAAGAGAGTGGTTGTTATAGGAGACCAAGTGGACTAGGCTGTATCAGCAAAGAAAGAGAAAATAAAATAAGTAGAAGTGGATGAAATGAAAGGATCTGAGGCAAGCAAACATGATGAGGCTGAGGATAAGGCATTATAACTTTTAGGAATGAGAGAGTTAGACACAGGAGTGGGAATTTAAGTTTTTTGCAGTGAAGAAATAGCCTGTTTGTAGCCTAGACTCGTCAAAGTACTGTAGAAGGGAAAATTAACTCCAAACTCCACTAATTAAGGGTTCATGAAACACAGCAGGAATAAGACTGATAAAAGTAGTTATATTTATGAAGATACATCTACTGGAATATATCATCAGTGTTTTTCCATTTCCTTTCTTTTAAACAGTTACTTTAAACTCATTGGATCATCAATTTAGAATACAGGTGATCACAGACTGCTTTTTCTCTATGAAATATTTTGTTTTTAAATATAAAATTAATTTAGTATCACTTATATAATTACATATACAACATGATCTTCAATAAATGATTATCGGTTAAATTTCTGAGAGACTAAATAGACAAAAGGACAGTGATCAAATTAAACATGACGACAGAGCTTTGATTCACAACTTCTGCAGCAACAACATCAGGAAATAAAGCCACAATCTCTGTAGCAACTGGTCCAGAATGTCCAAGACTTGAGCAACAACTACCAGCCTACACCTATTTGCCCCTGCTTTCAATTCAGTAACCATCAGAGAAAGCAAAATGTGCTACCCAAACCAAATCCATAAGACACCCTGCTTCCTCTCTGTGTAAGTAATCTCCAATCAGAGATACTAGAAATCTTCCTTTTTTTTTTTTCCCACTTTAAAGCTTTCCCTGTTCCATGACTGCTGTTTTGTCTCTGCCAAAAGTAAGCAATGGCAACTCATTTTGCTATAGTAAGATCTCCATTGTTTTTGCGTTGTCCTTTGGGTGGTTTTTGTTTACTCCCACATTTCTAACAGTTTAGGCTCCAGTGTTCTAAAACCATTCACAATTTATTCTATTCTCCTGAAATCTCTGCAGATTCACACGGTATAGAACTATTTGGCCATCTGGAAACTGGCATAGTCAGTTCACCAGATTCTCTGATAAATTCCCTACAGTCATACATTGAAATATCAGATTTCAGGTAAAAGTGCTCTTTTATTCTAATTTTATTAATAATAGACAATTACATTACTTTGCCCGNCTCCAGTGTTCTAAAACCATTCACAATTTAATTCTATTCTCCTGAAATCTCTGCAGATTCATACGGTATAGAACTATTTGGCCATCTGGAAACTGGCATAGTCAGTTCACCAAATTCTCTGATAAATTCCCTACAGCCATACACTGAAATATCAGATTTCAGGTAAAAGTGCTCTTTTATTCTAATTTTATTAATAATAGACAATTACATTACTTTGCCCACTAAGGTCCGTCTAGTCAAGGCTATGGTTTTTCCTGTGGTCATGTATGGATATGAGAGTTGGACTGTGAAGAAGGCTGAGTGCTGAAGAATTGATGCTTTTGAACTGTGGTGTTGGAGAAGACTCTTCAGAGTCCCTTGGACTGCAAGGAGATCCAACCAGTCCATTCTGAAGGAGATCAGCCCTGGGATTTCTTTGGAAGGAATGATGCTAAAGCTGAAACTCCAGTACTTTGGCCACCTGATGCGAAGAACTGACTCACTGGAAAAGACTCTGATGCTGGGAGGGATTGGGGGCAGGAGGAGAAGGGGACAACCGAGGATGAGATGGCTGGATGGCATCACGGACTTGATGGATGTGAGTCTGAGTGAACTCCTGGAGATGGTGATGGACAGGGAGGCCTGGTGTGCTTCGATTCATGGGTTCACAAATGTAAGGTTGGACCCTGGGGGCCATGATGGGCCTCCCCTCCTGTCCCTCCTGCCAGCGAGAAGGTCCCTAATGGAAGGATCCTCCCAGATCCCGGGGACCTATGACAGCATACTTTGCCGGTTGCCATGATGAGCTGCCCCTCCTCTCCCCCGCCATTGGGGGAAGTCCCTACCCCCTAATGGAGGGAGCCTCCTGGATCCCAGGGACCAGTGACAGCACAGTTCATCAGATAAAGCCACCCTACCTCTGCCATGTAGAAGGACCTATCAGCCCACTACCTCTCGGCCCAGCAACCTAACCAAACCCCCCAATCCATTAACCTGCCCATCCCTCACAACGTGCATATATAAACAAACTTCTAACATAGTTCGGGCGCGTGGACTTCCTGAACCTGCCTCCTTAGTGTCTGGGAACCCCACCTAGGAGCGCCTCCCCATTAAAGCCTGTTAGATACTCTTTTGGGGTCCTGGTCTCTTTACCTACATTTGGCGCCCAACGTGGGGCACATCCTGCAATGAGTGGGACTTGCGGCCCCCTCAGGTCTGGCCCGCGCCAGATCAGGTTACCCTGTCACCCCTCTGGGACCATTAAACCATCTGGCAGGATATGGGGTAAGTTCCATCGGTAGGGCTCTGGGGGTTTTTGCTTCCATGGTGATTATGCCTAGGGTGTCCAGGTTCCAGTAAATCGCAGCCGTGTCTGGACCCCTCCTCCGGAAGCCAGGCTTGCTTCCTCGTCACCTGTCAAGTCGGAGATGTCCATCTTGGCTGAGTGGCCTTCTCCTCGCTCGGTTGACTGCCTGTTCGGGGACGCCTGACCGGACTACTCCCAGCCTCATTAACGACTGGTCCAGGACCTTCATTTCATAGTCACCATGGGGGCAGCTCCCTCCAAGCCTGACCGTCCCTGGTCTACACCACTAGAATGTTTACTTGCCAACCTCAGTACTCTACATATCTCCAGAGAAATTCATTCCAAACACTTAACCTACCTCTGTACTGAGGCATGGCCCCAATATTCTTTAGACAATGGCTCACAATGGCCGCCAACCGGAACTTTCGATTTTGACATCCTCCGTGACTTAGATAATTACTGCTGGAGGAGGGGAAAATGGTCTGAGGTACCCTACGTACAGGCTTTCTGGCTGTTGCGCTCCCGTCCCACTCTATGTACCTGCTGTTCCCCTTCTGAAATTCTCCTAACCATGGCTCTCTCTAGCCCTACATCACCAGGGAGGCCATCAGTGGCCCAACCANCCTCCTCTCCCCTTCGGGCGGGCGAAGTCCCTACCCCCTATCAGAGGGAGCCTCCCAGATCCTGGGGACCAGTGACAGCACAGTTCGCCAGCTAAAGCCCCCCCACCTCCTCAACGAGTAGGACCTATCAGCCTGCAACACCTCAGCCGGCAACCTATCCAAACCCCCCATCCATTAACCTGCCCATCCCTCACAACATGCATATATAAACAAACTTCTAACACAGTCCCGGCGCGCAGACTTCCTGGACCTGCCTCCTTCGGGTCTGGAAACCCCACCCGGGAGCACTGCCCTATTAAAGCCTGTTAGACACTCTTTTGGGGTCCTGGTCATCTTTACCTAACAGCAAAGAGTCGGACACGACTGAGCGACTGAACTGAACTGAACTGAAGATGTTATGCAAGCTGAATTTTTGCCCATTCCTTATCATATTAGGATGCATGCAGATTTTATTATGAAAAAATAACTGACAGCATTATTCTCCTTTATGTTAAAGTATTTCTCATTGGCATTACTGAAAAATGTTTCCAGTGATTCAAGGCTGCACAAAGTAAAATAAACTGATTACTTACAGGGAGCATATTCTTGCAAAAGGCAATAATAACAGCCTAGAATTACCCTAACACAATGTCTAAGAGAGAAAAAAAGAACCATCATTTGAGATCACAGAAAAATAACTCTTTCTCCCTGATATAATATTTATTTCAGTTATAAAATAAATGNGGGAGCATATTCTTGCAAAAGGCAATCATAACAGCCTAGAATTACCCTAACACAATGTCTAAGAGAGAAAAAAAGAACCATCATTTTAGATCACAGAAAAATAACCCTTTCTCCCTGATATAATATTTATTTCAGTTATAAAATAAATGTCTTCTTAAAGTTATAGGTTGAAAAGCCAGAAGCGCTTTTTCAAAGTCATAAATGATCTATGAATCTCATAATTTATATTTTCAATTATATGCTATATATTTATGTGTATTTTAATACATAAGAGAAAGAGAATTAAGTAGTCTTAAGTAAGACAAAAATTACCTTTTACTGCTCTTATATTTTAAACCATCAGACTGCCTTTAGAAACGAGAAACATAAAACTTATCAATGTTTCTTATTACCATTTCTGTGTGGGCTAAACATTTAGATTGCTATCATTAACACATTGTGTTAGATTATGAAAACTTCACCTCAGAAAGCAAGATGCCACTTGCAAAGAGATTTTGTATTTAGCAAACAAAAGGATGCTGAAGTGTAGAACAAATGAATTTCATACATTTCAACTATGCTTTCAAAAAGGCTTTAAGCCTCAAGTTCTAGCTGAACAGAGGAAAGATGAGTTTCCACCCTTCCCTCTGCTCATTTACTATTTCAGCTCTCAGGATTGTATCTTGGAAAGTGAAAAGAAAGTGTTAGTCACTCAGTCTTGTCTGACTCTTTGCAACCCTGTGGACTATAGACCACAAGGCTCCTCTGTCCATTGGCTTCTCCAGGCAAGAATACTGGAGTGGGTTGCCATGCCCTCACAACCCAGGGATCAAAACCTGGTCTCCCACATTGCAGGCAGATTCTTTACCATGTGAGCCACCAGGGAAGCTCCACATTGAAAAAGGAAGGTGGGGCAAAAAGGTTTCTTACATACCAGCTTGTGTCCAGTGGGAAGTACCCACAGAGTGAGAACAAATGTACTCCCACATCTCGTACCTCATGTGCCATCACTCTATAGCTGCCTTATCCAGAGACGCCCTTTCTACAGAGGATTGCAACATGATTTCTGAGCATTCATGGGTGCTCTTCTCTTTCCTTCACTTGGGCAGCCTTTAAAGCACCTCCTCCCATTGCCCAGGCATTACATAGGATATCCTGGATATAAGGAAAGCTGAGAGCTCAATGCTTTACTGCAAACTCCTTTATATCCACACATTCCTCTATATTTTAGACTAACTCCTTTTAAAATTCAATTTCTGTATTTTCTCTTTTCTTTAAATGTTACTGAAGTATAGTTAGGATAATTATTGAGTGTAGCAGGCCATGCTTAAAATGGTTAAAATTATAAAATGTCTGAGAAAACTGGCCCATTTGCAGACAAGTCAGTTTAGCTTGCCAAACTGGTCAAGATTCTGAGAACATAACTTAGGGACCGTGCAGAAATATAAAACCAGAACTGCTTATTGTTGTATTAGCTATATAGGATAACCCAGTTCCAGCCCTTTTTCTATTTATATCTTGACTCTTAGCAAGCTTCTTCAGTTTTTCTCAGAGCTGAATTTATGCTGTCATTATGTCCACTCCTACTTTAAATAATTCCTTCAGATCTTTTTCTTTCATCTCTCTGCACAGCTGCCCATCTTCCCGTTCTCCTCATCTCCTCTTCAGAAGTTGCTCAGTCATGTCCAACTCTTTGCAACCCCATGAACTGTAGTCTACCAAGTTCCTCTGTCCATGGGATTTTCCAGGCAATAGTACTGGAGTGGATTGCCATTTCCTTCTCCAGGGGATCTTCCTAACCCAGGGATTGAACCCGGGTCTCCTGCATTGTAGACAGATGCTTTAACATCTGAGCCACCAGGAAAGTCCTTATCTTATGCTAGCCTAGTTCAAAATTCTCCACTGTAAGTATTGATGGTATTGAAATGTCCTTTATACCAAGCACAGTGCCTGATATTTTATAGATGTTCAGTAAATGAACCAAAAAAAAAAAAAAGTTATAGAAAAGCCTACAATTTAGTACATCATTTTTTCCATGTGAAAGTTGACACTGAATTGCATCTTAATATATAAAGTTTGATGACGATAGGTAAATCATTCTGGTATATTTTTGAATGTACTTGATAAATTTTTCCATTTTAAAATATACTAATAGTAATATTAGCTTTGGTACACACTTACAAATCATTATTTTTTGACAGTGATGAGTATGTTTTTTATTTCTTATTTGTGGAACAGTTATCATTTTTGTCTTTTCCTCATACATGTTCAACAAGTTTTAAAAATTCATCTTAACTGACCATAAAATGTATAATTATCTAGAAAGTTTTACCTTGAGCTTGTTCCCTGTTTAGATGAAGGAAAAGTATGAGATGTTATCAAGTGTTATAAAACCATGAAATGTAGAAACAAAGTTCAATCAAGATACTGCTCACATAGAATTTACCTGAGGTGAAAAAAGGTATAATACATGAATAAAACATTAAATATTCTAACATCTAAATATTNCCTTATCTTATGCTAGCCTAGTTCAAAATTCTCCACTGTAAGTATTGATGGTATTGATATATCCTTCATACCAAGCACACTGCCTGATATTTTATAGATGTTCAGTAAATGAACAACAAAAAAAAAAGTTATAGAAAAGCCTACAATTTAGTACATCATTTTTTCCATGTGAAAGTTGACACTGCATTGCATCTTAATATATAAAGTTTGATGACGATAGGTAAATCATTCTGGTATATTTTTGAATGTACTTGATAAATTTTTCCATTTTAAAATATACTAATAGTAATATTAGCTTTGGTACACACTTACAAATCATTATTTTTTGACAGTGATGAGTATGTTTTTTATTTCTTATTTGTGTAACAGTTATCATTTTTGTCTTTCCCTCATACATGTTCAACAAGTTTTAAAAATTCATCTTAACTGACCATAAAATATATAATTATCTAGAAAGTTTTACCTTGAGCTTGTTCCCTGTTTAGATGAAGGAAAATATTAGATGTTATCAAGTGTTATAAAACCATGAAATGTGGAAACTAAGTTCACTCAAGATACTGCTCAGATAGAATTTACCTGAGGTGAAAAAAGGCATAATACATGAATAAAACATTCAATATTCTAACATCTAAATATCATGAAGAGAAACATTTCAAAACCATAGTAAATTCTAGTGGGTTTTCAGTTTAAGACAGTAAATTGTCACATATATACAATTATTCTCTTTTCCAAATACCACTGAAACTATAGATGAGCTGGGTTTTACTTACTGTTTGTTTGTTTTCTTCTTCTTCTAAGAAACCTAAACCCATTAGGATGGAGAGGACAAAATGAGAGAAGCGGCAACAGCAAGAAATATTAGGAAACTCAGAAGCAGATGGCAAGTGGGAAATAATACAGTCAACCTGAGAAAGTCAGAGCCCAGGTCAACAGTGGGAAAACCAAGGAACTAATTTAAGCAGAAAGATCCATTTATGAAATCTGGGGAGAAAGGAGAGACTGAAAGAAGCAGTTTGATTTCCTCCCCGTTCTACACCATTGAAATCTGCTTCTTTCTCATCCCAGTATAAGTCTGGAGATAATTCTTAGAGGAGAATAAAACAGACTTTGCATCAGAGGATTTTAGACTTATTTAAAGGATATAGCACTTTATGACAATAAGAGTATTAAGTGAATATGTGAATGTGTGTGCGTGCTTAGTCACTCAGTCCTGTCCGACTCTCTGCGACCCCATAGACTGTAGCCCAGCAGGTTCCTCTGTCCATGGAATTCTCCAGGCAAGAATACAGGAGTGGGTTGGTATTCCCTTCTCCAGGGGATCTTCCCGATGTGAGACTGAACCCCGGTCTCCTACATTGCAGGTGGATTCTTTACCATCTGAACCACCAGGAACATGTGGATACTTAATACTAAATGTAGAGACCACTAGCCAATCCACTCCCCACATCACTGTTTCCAGAAAATTTACATTTCAAGCAGGAATTTGGAAGCTGCTTCCCTGAGAAATGAATCAGTGGAAGAGAGAAAGGCTGGCTTTCCTCTGGCAAGCCTTAAGTCTGATTCTAGAAAGCCCCAGAGGCTGAAGAAAAGGAAAGTTGAATTGTTGGAAGGTACCACAGGCTCAGTGTAATAATGTAACACAGCTTATATGACTGTGCTGATGGTCCTTCCTATGTTTAAAACATTAGAGCCTGATTTTCTGCCCTGGAATGAGTGTACCACTGTTGTAGTGACAGAAATACATGAAGAGCCAGTGTAAAACCTGCTTTGTGTTTCCCTTTTTAGCTGGAAGAAGTACTAAACGTGTGCCAAGGGGCTTGTGTCGAGGCTCAGAAGTGGTTATACCAAGTTTTACAGAAGAAATCTTTCCAGTCCCAGGTACAGTACTATCTAGGAATTTATCAAGGTTCTTTTAACCTCTATCAGAACAGCCTAAGACTTCCTTGGTGGCTCAGATGGTAAAGAATCCGCCTGCAATGCAGGAGACCAGAGTTTGATCCCTGGGTTGGGACGATCCCCTGGAGAAGGGAATAGCAACCCATTCCAGTGTTCTTGCCTGGAGACTCCCCATGGACAGAGGAGCCTGGCAGGATACAGTCCATGAGGTCGCAAAGAGTTGGACACAACTGAGCGACTAAGCATACACACAGAACTGCCAAAGTCTGTCTAATTATTTGGGTCTCTTAACTGTGANTTGCCTGGAGACTCCCCATGGACAGAGGAGCCTGGCAAGATACAGTCCGTGAGGTCGCAAAGAGTTGGACACAACTGAGCGACTAAGCATACACACAGATCTGCCAAAGTCTGTCTAATTATCTGCATCTCTTAACTGTGGCTGAACTCCCAAGGAGTTGAGTCTCTTCTGGCAGTGCCATCCAAAAGTGTCTGTCAGTCTTATCACATATCATACTTATATTTTCTTTCCATCATGCCACCATCATAATTCTTAACTAGCTCCCTATTTTCTACTTCATTACACAAACCAACAAACAAAAAACACCTATCCATTTTCTAATATGTTTTATAATCTATCTTTTTCTTCATGTTCATCTTCTTCCTTTATTATACAGTTTTCTGAGAGCCCCCAAATGGATCTGTCTCATTTCTACATTGCAGCCTCCACCCTGTGGGTTTTATCTCCTATGTTATCTCACCCTATAATTCAATCCTCATATGGCAAAGTCTAATATAAACTTCACCTGTTCAGGTTTTTATTTTCGGCATATTCTTAGTCTCCACAGCTAATCCCTTTCTTCTAAAATCCTAACATGTTTACAGCTAGAAGCATACATTACATAATTATTGTTATTTTTTACGTGTCAGCTTTGTTTCTCCTTACAGAAATAACTGGTTTTACTCCTGTGTTTAGCACAAGGGTAAAAACTTGTATCACACTGATAAGGTACCCAGATTCTGAAAGTGGACCAAATCCAATTCAAAGTAATTCATGTGTCCTTGAGCAGTGTACCTGACCTTTATGAATCCCAGGTTCTTTAACAATAAATTAGAGTATATAATAATCAATCAAGCTGTTCTGAATATAAAAGTGAGAAAACATATATATTCATCATAATGCAGAACATAGTAGACATTCAATGTTTACTGTTATGCCTTTTATTAATAATAAAATTGCAAAGAAAATGAGAAAACAGAGCATTTAGTGGTATTTTAGAAAATATAATTTATTATTTTTTTATTATTTACAAAATATACAGCTATTTAAAATCTATATGTGAGGCTGAGGGTGTACTCCTACCAAATGATTGACTGCTTGCTGATAAATACTGTACTGGAAGCTATGGCATCCATTCTCAGAGGTCCCACTACAAATACGCTAAAAGCCCTGCAATGCAATAAGTGTGATGTGGGTAGAACTAAAGAATAATCTATATATAAAACTGCTAAACTTTACCCTCAGTAAAACACTGTAGTGTCTGAGAAAAACTCTGAAAGCTGAATTGGAAGTGTAAATAAGAACAAGGTTTCCTCCATTTTAAAACAATTGGAGGTTTATCACAGTTTGTATGAACTGAAATTAAACTGAACATAGATGCAGTTCAAGTGTGAGAGATTGTCAGAATTTGAAACTCATCTTTCCTACCCTTCCTTTACTACGACTTGAACACACAATATTCCTGTTCTATGGCAGTCTTTGGCAGCGACACCTATCGATTCTGAGAATGTTGGATGGTTTGAAGTGAAGTGAAGTTGCTCAGTCGTGTCCGACTCTTTGCGACCCCATGGACTACATGTAGCCTACCAGGCCCCTCTGTCCATGGGATTTTCCAGGCAATAGTACTGGAGTGGATTGCCATTTCCTTCTCCAGGGAATCTTCCTGACCCAGGGATTGAACCCTGGTCTCCCGCATTGTAGACAGACGCTTGTTTAGCTGTGGCAAAACATGAAATGGGTCTACTTCCCAATGAGTTACCACCCTGTGGAGCTGTGAATCTCCTTCTAAAACCCTAGGTACCGAATGTGACACCCTCCAAGCCTCTGAGCATCCTTTCCACAGTCACATTTTGGCGTCCTTTTCCAACTCGATTCAAAATATGTCAATAGTAAAACATTATGCCTCTGAGAGGGGAACAGANCTTGTTTAGCTGTGGCAAAACATGAAATGGGTCTACTTCCCAATGAGTTACCACCCTGTGGAGCTGTGAATCTCCTTCTAACACCCTAGGTACCGAATGTGACACCCTCCAAGCCTCTGAGCATCCTTTCCACAGTCATATTTTGGCGTCCTTTTCCAACTCGATTCAAAATATGTCAACAGTAAAACATTATGCCTCTGAGAGGGGAACAGACGTAAAGCAGGAAGAACTGCACTATAGTCTGCATCTTGATCAACTGTTGGTGACATATCCCTACGTTTCCAACCTCATTTCCCTTCTGTCCTAGTCTGGGCCCAGTCAGTTATTTCAATATATTCTTTCTAGCAGTTTCACTTCTCTCGGTCCCTGGAATTCTACTGAAAATTCTTTTACATCCTAGGACTGTAGGTAAATCTAATTCACTAGTTCTCTCAGAACAGGTGGAGAGAATCTATTCATTCTACTAATAAATGTATTAGGTTTTGAATTGTGTGACAGACCATAAGTAAATGACTTACTGAATATCTTTCAGATTGACTACTTTTTAAATTCCCAGATTTTGTTCTGTTTTTCTACCCAAACTCTCACTCCATGTTTATCTTTTCAAGGCTCCACATATTCCACATCACTCAGCAAATAGAAGTCATCAGAATTTACTTACTCATATTCCCTCCACTTATTCATACATCTCTTTCCTCTTTTAGAAAGAGATATTTCCTCCTCTTGTCCAGTATTCCTAGAAAAAGGATTCTTATATGCCTCTGTTAAATGATAAATTTTCTTTTTTCTCTTTATACTTATACTAGCATTATATTTTTAAAGTAACCTTGCTACATTTACATATTGGAAATTATGATATACCTAGCATATTTTACAAAATGATTGTATTTTTATATTCACACCACATTTTCCTCATTTTCTAACTTCTAGCTCTCCATATTAATTTAATCTACTAATATGAAAATTTTATTTTACAGATCCCTTAGAAGTTGTAAAAGGCACTATATGCATTCTTCATGTAGGGAAGTATACTATCAACACTTCTAAATTCTCCCTGAGTACAAAAAAAGACCATTTTAAATTTCATCTCAAACACTTATATGTTCTCTGTGTAATGCTGCTATTTCAAATAGTTTATTTTATTGTCTTGTTCTGCCAAAGCTTATTTGAATATACCACATGTTTTCTGATTTCTTTGCTCACCATTGCTTCTTGCATCTTAATTTTTCTTTAATGGTAGAATTTTTTTGATATGTAAATTGAAATTTATCAGTTTAATAGGTTATAGATGATATCACTATCTCTTAAAGAGCTTTATTTGACCCAAGACTCCAAGGAAAATCATTTTCTCTGATGCTCTCTCAAGCTGGTGCATGGAAATATTCCTAGTTTCCCTTTTAGAGTCAGAGCTCTAGGCTTTTCCAAGTATCTCATCTGTAGTTCCTCTGTCTGTCTCCTCTTAATGCCAAATGGGCATTAAAGTTACAATCTGAGAGAACAAGATGGCAGAGGAGTAGGTGGAAGTGGAGTTCATCTCTCTCCACAGATACATCAGGAATACACCTTCAGACACAGAAGTGCACCCAGAACACCAGCTGAGAGTGGACAGGAGTACCTGATGAGTGGGAAAGAATATATAGACTCACGCAAAACTCGCTAGGATGAAGGAACTAAGGGGAAAAACAGGAGTGTTAGTAGGACTGGATCTGTCCTCAGCGGGTGGGGAAACTGAAGCAGGGGTCCAGTCCCCACATCGGGGCAATTGTCTGAGTCAGAGGAGAAACATTTAAGGCTGAGAGTGAAAAAGCTGACCTGTGGCAGCCTAAATGGAACAAGAATCAGACAATCCTTGCTGCAGCTATACATACACCGGACAGGGATTCAAGTCTCCTGGAAAACACAGTAGCTGGGAGCTGGAGTTCAGGGACTGTGGAACAATCCCAGGGTGAGGGCTGTTGTTGACTGTGAAGGGATGGGTGGAGGGGATGTGAGGGAGAAAATTGTGGTAAGAAATGCCTGTGGAGGAAAGCTGGGCAGCCATGGAAATAAGGCGATCCTGCTGAGTCACAGGTAGGGGGTGGAGCCATCACCATAGCCTCTCTTCCCTGACATGCCAGCATTAGCAGCTGAAGAACAGAGAAGCTGGCCCATCAAACGCCTGATGCACTGAAATACAGAGTCGGACCCCACCCAGGGTGCCCCTTTAAGTGCTTGATGCACCAATCTACAGAGTCTACAGAGTAGGACTCCATCCAAGGAGGCCCCTCTATGTGTCTGACACTGAACAACAGAGAAGGACCCCAGGCAAGGGAGCCCTCTAAGCGCCTGAATGGGCGGAGCTATGGAGAAAGACTGGCCCAAAAGGCCTCTACTCGCCAGTTACAAGAGGCTTGACAAAAGCCTCTGATAGGGCCATAACTCCTGTGGTGGAGGCACTGCCTGTCCCTGCACACTTTTTGCCACTAGGGTCCCCGCAAGTCAAGCCATTGCACCACCTTCACACTCAACTCTCACTGGGTCAGAACTGCCACAGGGAGAAATAAAACTCTTGGGTCTGTGCGCACAGGGTCACTTAAGTAGTGTTTGACACTTTGTTATCCTGTAGCCTGTGACCTACCAGGCCTCTCTATCAGGGAGGGGAGTTTTCTAGGCAAGAAACCTGGAGTGTATTGGCCAGTACTGGTTACCATACCCTTCTAAAGCACTATATATCTTGCTACTCTAGCTGCCAACTCACCTGAGTACCTGGTGCTGCCAGAACCCCTGCAACCCAAGCAGCTACACCACCTCCACATCTGGCCCTATAGGGGCAAACCCAAGTCTTCCAGGCCAGCCTCAGGAGCAAACCCCAGTGGACGACCCACATGTAAAGGTGGAAATAAAATCACAATTGAAACCCAGGGGCAGTATAACTAAGGAAGAAGACACAAAACCTCCCCACTAGCTGTACAAGATGCAGATTAAAGCCACACAATCAACTAGGCAGACCCTGCGTCTATGGAATATATAAAAGGTCACTGAGATCTCCCACAAAAGAAAACGCACTAGTTCTGATAGCTTTGGACATTGGAGGCAAGAACATATCAGAGTAGGACCAGATTAGAATCTGAGCTGCCCCCACAGCAGGTCCAAAAATCAGCACAGTGTTGGAGGGCATCCTAGGGAGGTGAGGTAGACTGTGACTCCCAGCGAGGGATAGGACTCTGACAACAGTGACTCAAGAAAAACATTTATCATTCTTATGTTTTGCCATGTTCTGTAGATTCTTTTGGATCTGCCCCCTCCCCCAAGCTATTGTAGTTGTCCTTTCATTGTCACTAGGAAATCTAATTAAGCTTTTGAGCTTTTTTCTTTTTTTTCTCAGTCACATTTTTTATTGTTGTTATAACATCTACCTCTATTTTGGGCTTTTGTAATTTTGGAGAGTTTTCCTTTTTCTTTTTCTTTTTTCTCTTCTCTTTTTAAATTTTAATTAAAAAATTTTTAAACCTATTATTATTTTTCTACATTTATTCCTTTGTTTGCTTTTCTTACTGTTCTTTTCCCTTTGCATTTAATCTTTAATATATATGTCTTCTTACTCTATCTCTATTTAACTTTGCATTTCTATTTTTTCTTTTCTTTCCTTTCCTCTCAACATGTTTATTAGTTTTACTTTCATTGCTTTATTACCCAGTTGTCACTTTGCTTAGTTTTGTCTTCTAGGTTTGTGCTTTTAGTTAGCTTTGTTCTGGTAGATGTAAGTTTTGGTTTCCTTTTTTCACCAGGTGGATCTATTGTACTTTATTTTTGTGGACTGTGTTGATTTTGCTTATGGGTGTATAAATATATATCCATATTCAATCACATTTTTTTTATTTTTGTTATAAACCTCTGCCTATCCATTGGGCTTTGGCACCTCTGTGGAGTTTTCCTTTTTTTTTTTTTTTTCTGTCTTATGTTTTTTTTTTTTCCTCTCATTTTATAATTTTAAGTTTTAAAATTATAAACCTATATAGTTTTAAAGTTATAAACCTATATATATATATATTTTAAACCTATTATATTTTTTCTACATTTATTCCTTTGTTTTCCTTTCTACTGTTCTTTTCCCCTTGTAATTAATCTTTAATGTATGTAAATCTTATCTACCTCCATTTAACTTTGCCTAGCTATTCTTGTTTTCTTTCCTTTCTTCTTAACGTATTTGTGTATTTGTTAGTTCTGTTTTCATTGCTTTATTCCCCACTTGGCACCTTTCTTTAGTTTTCTTTTCCAGTTTGTGCTTCAGTTAGTTTGGTTCTTCAGTTCAGTTCAGTTGCTCAGTCGTGTCCGACTCTTTGCGATCCCATGAATCGCAGCATGCCAGGCCTCCCTGTCCATCACCATCTCCCGGAGTTCACTCAGACTCATGTCAGTGATGCCATCCAGCCATCTCATCCTCTGTCGTCCCCTTCTCCTCCTGCCCCAAACCCTCCAGCATCAGGGTCTTTTCCAATGAGTCAAGTCTTTGCATGAGGTGGCCAAAGTACTGGAGTTTCAGCCCCAGCATCAGTCCTTCCAATGAACACCCAGGACTGAAGTTTTGTTCTTAACTGCTAAATATAATTTTTCATTTTCTTTGTTTGCTGGGTCAATCTATTGTACTTTGTTTTTGGTGGACTGTTTTGACTTTGCTAATGAGTGTATATGTACATGTGTATATTTCATTATTTTAATTATTATTTGCCTGATTTTGTAACTGCCATTTTTCTGGGCTTCAGCTTTGGTTTCTCATTTTTGGATATTTGTTTTAATCTCACTTAATGCCATAACAAACCACTTGTTGAAGCCTCATTCTTCACTAGAGATCAAACCCTGAGCCTTTGGAGTGGGAGCACTGACTCCAAGGCTCTACACTACATGAGAACTAACCCTAGGGAGTATCAAATAGTGAGAACTCACATAAAGGAAACTACTTGAATACAAGACACAGCATCACCTAACCACCAGTAGCACCCTGTGCAAGACACTTCACCTAAACAACAAAGAAAACAAAAATACAAACTCAATCATCAGCAAACAGCATTACCACCTCACTCAGCCTTGCCCATCAAAGGAAAAACAAACAAAAAATAAACAAAAACTCAGCACAAATTTCACCCTATACAAAGCTCACATAAACCACTGGATCAACCTTAGAAGGGCAAAAACCAAAAGGAAGAAAGAATTCGACCTTGAAGCCCAGGAAAAGGAGACCTCAAATAGAATAAGTTAAAAAAAAAAAAAAAGAAAAGGCAGAGAAATACTACAAAAATGAAGGAACAAACTAGAAACACAGAAGTCCAAATAAATGAAGAGGAAACAACTAAACTACCTGAAAAAGAATTCAGAATAATGATAGTAAAGATGATCAAAAACCTTGAAAAAAAATGGAGAAAATGCAAGAATCAATTAACAAAAACCTAGAAGAATTAAAGAATAAACATACAGATACAAACAACAGAATTACTAAAATTAAAAATACTCTAGAAGGAATCAATAGCAGAATATCTGAAGCAGAGGAATGAATCCATGAGCTGAAAGATAAAATGGTGGAAATAACTTCTAAAGAGCAGAATAAAGTAAAAATGATGAAAAGAACTGAGGATAGTCTCAGAAACCTCTGGAACAATATCAAACACACCAACATTCAAATTATAGGGGTCTCAGGAGAAGAAAAGAAAAAGAAAGGATATGAGAAAATTTTTGAAGAGATTATATTTGAAAATTTCTCCAACATGGAAAAGGAAATAGTTAATCAAGTTCAAGAGGCACAAAGTGTCCCATACAAGATAAACCCAGGGAGAAACATGCCAAGACACATACTAATCAAACTAACAAAGACTAAACACAAAGAAAGAATATCAAAAGCAGCAAGGGAGAAGCAACAAGCAATAAACAAGGGAAACCTCATATGCTTAACAGCTAATCTTTCAGCAGAAACTCTGCAGGCCTGAAGGAAATGACAGGGTATATTTAAAGTACTGAAAGAGAAAAATCTACATCCAAGATTACTGTACCCATTAAGATCTCATTCAAAATTGATGAATAAAAAGCTTTTCAGACAAGCAAAAGTTAAGAGAATTTAGTACCACTAAACCAGCTTTGGGGCTTCCCTGGTGGCTCAGAGGTTAAAGCGTCTGCCTGCAATGTGGGAGACCTGGGTTCGATCTCTGGGTAAGGAAGATTCCCCTGGAGAAGGAAATGGCAACCACCCACTTCAGTATTCTTGCCTGGAGAATCCCATGGATGAGGGAGCTTGGTGGGCTATAGTCCACGGGATCGCAAAGAGTCAGACACGATTGAGTGACTTCCCTTTCACTTTCAAACCAGCTTTAAAATGAATGTTAAAGGGACTTATATAGTCAAGAAATACAACAGAAGAGAAAAGATCTACAAAATCAACTCCAAACAATTAAGAAAATGGCAATAGGAACACACATATAATTACTTTAAGTGTATGGAGGCAAGAACACACAGGAATAGGACCAGATTTGACTATGAGCTGCCCCACAGCAGTTCCAGAGATCAGCACAGTATTGGAGGGCATCCTAGGGAGGTGAGGTTGACTGTGACTCCCAGCAAGGGAAAGGACTCTCAGAGCAGTGACTTATGGACATGGGGAGAGGGGAGGAGAAGGTGAGATGTATGGAAAGAATAACATGGAAACTTACATTGTAAGTAAGTAATGGAAAATCCCTCAGCCATGTCCAGCTGTTTGCAACTCCATGGAGTATACAGTCCATGGAATTCTCCAGGCCATACTGGAGTGAGCAGCCTTTCCCTTCTCCAGGGGATCTTCCCAACCCAGAAACTGAACCTAGGTCTCGCAAATTGCAAGCGGATTCTTTACCAGCTGAGCCACAAGGGAAGCCCAAAACTTACATGACCATATGTAAAATAGACAGCCAACAGGAATTTGCTGTATGGGTCAGAAAACTCAAATAGGGGCTCTGTATCAACCTAGAGGAGTGGGATGGGAAGGGAGATGGAAGGGAAGTTCACAAAGGAGGGGATATATGTATACCTATGGCTGATTCATGTTGAGGTTTGATAGAAAACAACAAAATGTGTAAAGCAATTATCCCTCAATAAAAAAATAAATTTTAAAAAATGAACTAAAAGCTAATGATATAAGATACAATGAAAATCATAGAAATTAATAATATATGTTGGTAAACTAATTTGTAGAGTTAAAAGAAATAATTATACTGTTGTGTTCTGAAAAGTTCTGATATTAAAAATTAAAAAAAAAATTTTTTAAGTTAAAATATTTTTGTTCAACACATATGATCTATGTATAGGTTAAGGAATAAACAAAGTCAGTGGGTGTCAAGAGCTTAAATTTATGTTACTCCATTATTTTTTTGTTTGGGTAATGTTGATTCCTGCTTTCTTCTGAGTTCAACCTGTGTTTATTTCTTTTAAATTAATTGATTTAAATGGTTAGATATCCTAATTCATTCAACAATTAGTATTATATACTATAAATACATATGCATATGGATATACAATATATGTATATGTTCACTGTGGTATATACAATTATATATATATTCTATTTAGACTGTTGTAAGTTCTGGGTATAAAACAATAAACAAGTCAGATTTCTTACTTTT
>SJYW01020130.1:191923-223864 GCA_006410735.1 Raphicerus campestris | reverse complement strand
TGCAGTCCAAGGGACTCTCAAGAGTCTTCTCGAACACCACAATTCAAAAGCATCAATTCTTTGGTGCTCAGCCTTCTTCACAGTCCAACTCCCACATTCATACATGACCACTGGAAAAACCATAGCCTTGACTAGACGGACCTTAGTCGGCAAAGTAATAGATTGTTAGGAAGTATTAAAAGTAATTATTAATATTCTTGTGAATGATAACAATATTGTAGTTATATAAGAGAATACAAATTATTTTAGGAGATACTCACTGAAATATTTAGGCATAAAATGTTATGATGTTGCAAACTTCTTTGAAGTGGTTTAGAAATACAAAGCAGTTATGACTCTGGAAGTGTGTTAAAAGTACTGTATCTAGATAATGGAAATATGTGTGTACATTACAGAAGGGTTAAATTTTTCCATACATTTAATGGAAAAATAAAATCAATCAATAAAATTAAATTAAAATTTTAAAAGAATTATTTTAAAAATTTAAAAGCTTGGAAAACAGATATTTTCTATCTTCTTATTTTGTCAAGATATCAGGGATTTTTATAGGCCATATTATTTATTCTCTTATCCTAAAATACAACTTCATCTGTCATATCACTGATCAAAGATGCTTCAACCTCTCTTTGGACATACCTGAAGCCTCAATTCTGAGTTCTTTGGTACTAAGGGACAAGTAAGGTTTACTAATAAAAAGTGAAATAAAGTAAAAGTCACTCATTCATGGCTGATTCTTTGATACCCCACAGTCCATGGAATTCCCCAGGCCAGAATATTGGAGTGGTTAGCCTATCCTGTCTACAGCAGATCTTCCCAACCCAGGAATCCAATACTGCACTGCAGGTGGATTCTTTACCAAGTGAGCTATCAGGGAAGCCCCTATCAGTAAAAACAAAGATTGAATGAGATTCCTGACCTATAAAAGTAATCCTCACATAGTTAAATATGATGGATGTGAGAGTTGGACTGTGAAGAAAGCTGAGCACTGAAGAATTGATGCTTTTGAACTGTGGTGCTGGAGAAGACTCTTGAGAGTCCCTTGGACTTCAAGGAGATCCAACCAGTCCATTCTGAAGGAGATCAGCCCTGGGATTTTTTTGGAAGGAATGATGCTAAAGCTGATTTGGCCATCTCATGTGAAGAGCTGACTCATTGGAAAAGATTCTGATGCTAGGAGGGATTAGGGGCGGGAGGAGAAGGGGATGACAGGATGAGATGGCTGGATGGCATCCTGACTCAATGGATGTGAGTTTGAGTGAACTCCAGGAGTTGGTGATGGACAGGGAGGCCTGGCATGCTGCAATTCATGGGGTCGCAAAGAAATGGACATGATTGAGCAACTGAACTGAACTGAACTGGGCTGAAGACTCATAGAACACAAGTTCATTCAGCATCCTGTTGTGTATCATATGATTGAAATTTAAGTAGATGTGAGTATGGTTTTTCCAGTAGTCATGTACAGATGTGAGAGTTGGACCATAAAGAAGGTTGAGCATCAAAGAATTAATGCTTTTGAACTGTGGTGTTGTAGAAGACTCTTGAGAGTTCCTTGGACTGCAAAAAGATCAAATCAACCAATCCTAAAGGAAATAAATCCTGACTGTTCATTGGAGGGACTGATGCTGAGGCTGAAGCTCTAATACTTTGGCCACCTGATGTGAAGAGCTGACTCACTGGAAATAAGACCCTGATGCTGGGAAAGACTGAGGCAGGAGGAGAAGGTGACAACAGAGAATGAGATGGTTTGATAGCATCACCGACGTGATGGACATGAGTTTGAGCAAGCTCCAGGAGATGGTAAAGGACAGTGAAGCCTGCTGTGCTGCTGTCCATGGGGTTGCAAAGAGTCAGACATGACTGAGGGGCTGAACAACAAAAATGAGTATTCTTATGTTTATGGTTCTCTTTATATTTTTAAAATATAAACATTACAAGGATTTAGATTAATTTATATTCAATTGCATCATTTTTTTCTTTAGATCTTCATTCTACATTTCTGTAATAGTTTTTGTCTCAGGTCTTGCCAAGGCTGAAAAAGTAGAAATCCTCAGGCTTTGAAGCTACACTGCTACACATAAATAAGGAACAATTCAATAAGTAAATATTATATAGAGGCTGTGAGAAATCCAATCAAGTCTTTAAAAGCCCATTCATTTTATTCACAAGATTGCCTCTAGGATATGACTCAGACCTTAGCAAATTATACTTTGCACACAATTTAAGGAAGTTTAGTTACCTGAATTCCATGCTCCAGTTTACAGTAAATTGGAAGTAGACAGGAAGAATGCTAGTCTGACCCCCAGGAAAGGAAAATAAAATATATCAAAGAAGTGACAGAAAGCTCAGATAACTCGGGGTCTTTCCATTTATGAATAAACTTTCCTATGCAAATCAGGACACCTCCATCCTATCAGTGTATTATAGCATAGTACAATTATGTTTGGTCATAATAATGACAATGAGTCATCTATAGCATCATCACCTAGCATTTACTGCATAGGAGTTACGTGGCACCATTCCTGCTCTCAAAAAATTTAAAATCCCTCTGCCCAGAAAATATCAAATTACATTTGGAATATTTTGGTTGGTAAGTTAATCATGTAGAATACAATTTGAAGACCAATTTCAGTAGATTTTTTTTTAAGTTTTAAAATGTGTATCTTCATCCCAGATAACTTGTTCTAGAACTGTCCCTGAAAAGCAAGTGTTTTACTAAATAAGGTTTTCAAATATCTATGATGATGTGATATTTAATGTCTGCTTATAACTAATTAAAATACTTTTCAAAGATAAAATTTTGACAAGTTACATGAATAGTACACCACTAACACAGATATAACTTGAGAAAAAATTTTACATCTCTACTGATAGTATAGCTCTTTCTTAATTGTATTTTGTAATGAATATAATTTATAATATTTACACATGTGTATGAAATGTATAACTGAATAAAATATAATCAACTGATTTCTTCCCAAGAGTTTATGGGAATTTGAACACTTTATTTACTAATAACATTTTCTCAATAAAATAACAATGAGAAAAACAGCACAGAATTGAAAATAATTATCATATATTATCCTTATATACATATCTATATTATGATTTAATATAGTACCATGTTTACAATCTATATACATATGCTGATAACACCTGTCACCACATATACATGATGAATTAAAAAGCTCATTAGGTTAATTTCAGTTGAATATGGTATATGTAATCCCCAAAGAAAAATGAATAGTTATATTTTTGTATCCTGATTACCACTTGCTAGGTATTTAAAAAAAGAATTTAGAAAATTCACAAATACTATTTTGTGACTCTATCACTGGGTAGTTGTCTTTCTTTTTTTTCCCCCTGTTCTGTTCCATATTTAACTAAATTTTCCATATTAAAAAAATTGTCAAAGTCCTTATCACATTCTTTGATAATCATCCATATACATCATTTGTGTACAATAAAAATATGAACGTGTTTGGGGGTAATATGGGAATTTCACAAAGTGGGAATAGAAATATTTTAAAGCTACAATCTATCTGTTTTTTAACTGAGTATTTAGAAAATTGGAGTAACATTGCATCCACATTAAAAAGAACAAGTCAAAAAATTTAAAAGTTCATGACCATTTTTTCTTAGCCCGTCAGAGATGTCAATGAAAAATTGCACTGCCTAAATTAAACATTCAGGGGAAATTATTTCAATTATTGCAATAGGAGAGAGAACTCAACTTTGCTAAACAGAAGTTGAAAGAGATTTAAGCACTGGAATGAGCTAGTGGAAAAGTAGTAGAAGACATTAAAGAGGAGGTTGGTCAATATGATTAGATGGTCTATGTTTGGTAATGGTGCTTATTTAAGTCTGGCTCCTACTATCCAGCAGAGGCTGGTAGATAACAGATACTATCTTTCTTAATTATTATATTTCAAAGGGGTAGCTCCCAGGTCCTTGCAAATAGTATTTCTGAACTGTAAGCCTTGCAAGAGGCTGGGAGATATTTGCATCTCAAAGGAACAGGGAAAGTTAAGTTTTCTAAAGTAAATGCTCTTTAAAAAAAAAGAAAAGAAAGAAAGAAAGTCAGTGACCTATAGTCAGGAATAAACCTGTCTAAAGTTTAGTCAATCTGGAATAAACTAAAAATAGGTCATCTTGTTTAGAAATCACAAGGCAACCAATTAATCTGAAGTCTAGGGGCAGGCAGGTACTCACTGGAGGAAGTAATGTGCAAAGCCTTACTTGTCAGTTGCCATCTGATATTGGTAAGATGAACTTAGTTAAAAGAATTTATAAACTTATTGAACTTGGATCGTCTTACAATGCAAAAAAGTAAGCAATTCCTTAAAAAATATCAGAGAGGAAACATTAAAAAGATATAGGAGCCAAACTCTCAAAGCTTCCAATAGCGAAATTAGGACAACTAATCAATGAAAGAGAACAACAAATCCATAGAATACAATAAATATGCATGAGCCCATCATGATATAAACACACTGAACAAATCATGTGAGACAAGGGACAGCTTTCTTTTAATTATAATTAATAAATTCATAAGAAATAAGGGATATAAAATGATTGTTAGGCAAATATCTGGTAATATCTGTGGCAAGATAAAGCAATGAACATTAAAATTAGTAGATAAACACTTGAGAAGAAATAAAATTTGAATAGCATTAAATCTTTTTCTCTAAGATACTAATTACAACAACAACAAAAAAAAGGAAACATAATTTCACAGTGGAGACAGCCAATAACCAACACTTTAGCCAAGTAATCAAGGCCAACATCATGAGAAATGTGACATATTGTCATCTTATACCACCTGAGTTGATGGACTGAGAACATCAACATAATCATGAGAAAAACATCAGATCCAAATCAATGGATAGTCTATAAAATATCTGATCTGTACTCTTCAAAAGTATCAGGGTCATAAATGACAAAGAAAGTTAAGGATTGGTCACAGTTTATAGATGACTAGGAGATCTGACAACCAAATGCTGTGTTGATCTTGGCTTTGATTCTAGAACAAAAATGAATGAATAATAGTGGACAAATTGATGAAGTCTGTAGTTTATCTACTAGTATAATACCTATGTACATTTCTTACTTTTGACAAGAACACTTATTTATGCCATAAGGCAACATTAGGAGAAACTGAATGAAGGTATAAGAACTCTCTGTAGTATAATTTTAACATTCCTATAATTCTAAAATTGATTCAAAAGAAACAGTAAAAACAATGAAACATATATATCCTAATCTTCAAACAAACTTCAGAAAGCACATGAGAATTTATTTCTTAGGTGTCACCTTTAAGGGTTATCTTTTTACTTTGTTCTTTTCTCTGCTACATGTTATACTACCAAAAAAAAAAAAATACTGTATTTTTTAAGCAGACTTTTAAAGCATTGAAAGTGAAAGTTGTTCAGTTGTGTCTGACTCTTTGCGACAAAATGGACTGTAGCCTGCCAGGCTCCTCTGTCCATGGAGTTTTCCAGGCAAGAATACTGGAGTAGTTTGCTATTCCCTTGCCTGATATCTACACATTGATCAGAACCTCATCGTCCATCACAGTACAGTTTTTATTCCTGAAGAATGAATCTGTCCCTAAAAGAAAGTCTGAAATTATTAAAATATTCTGTTTTTCTTTTATAGTAAAAAGTAAAAAGAGCAAAAATAAACATGAAATTATTAACACAAATAAGAATTTATCTCAAAGATGTAAGGATAGTTCAACATCCTCAAAGCAGTCAATGTGAAACACCACCATTAACAAAATGAAGAATACAAATGTGTATTATCATCTCAGTAGATGTAGAAAAATGTTTTGGCAAATTTCAACATTCATTCAAGATTAAAACTGTTAATAAAGTTTGCATAGAGGAAACCTACTCCAACATAATAAAGGTCATATCAGACAAGCCTATGGTTAAAATCATATTGAACTGTGAAAAGCTGAAAGCTTTTTCTCTAAGATCAGGAAAAAGACAAGAAGGACCACGTTTATTCAAGGTAGCTTTGGAAGTCCTACCTGGAGTAGTTAGGCTAGAAAAAGAAAGAAAAGACATTCAAATTGGAATGAAAAAAACAACAACTGTCACTATTTACAGATGACATATTAGATATAGAAAACCCTTAAGACTCCATAGAAAAAACTATTAGACTAACAAATTCAGTAAAGTTGTAGGGTAAAAAAATTAACAAATATCTGTTGCATTTATATACAGAATGAGCAAGAAAAGAAGACAATCTTATTTACAACTGCATCAAAAATAATAAAATACCTAGTAATAAATTTACTGAAGGAGCAAAATAACTATTGAAGATTACAAGATACTAATGGAAGATCTTAAAGAAGACACTAATAAATGGCAAGATATTTCATGCTCATGAATTGGAAGGTTTAATATTCTTAAAGTTATAATACTCTCCAAAATATTATACATGTTCATTATAACCCTTACGAAAATTCCAACAGTATTTCTCACCAAAATTGAATATATAACCCTAAAATTTATATGAAATCCTATGGGAACCTGAATAGCAAAAACAATCTTGAGGAAGAAGAACAAAACTGGAGGCATCATGCTCCCTGATTTCAAACTATATTACAAAGCTATAGTAGCTAAAACAGTGTGGTATTGACGTAAAAGCAGACATGCAGTTGAACAGGACAGAGAGAGAGCAGAAATCCATGCATTTACAGTTAATTAACTTAAACAAAGGAGCTAAGAATATACAATGGGGGAAGAGCAGTCTCTTCAGTAAATGTTTCTAGGGAAGTTGGATAACTACAAACAAAAGAATGAAAATGGAACACTATCTTACACTATATACAAAAGTTAACTTAGAATGAATTATAGACTTGAAATAAGGCCTGAAAACATAAGTCTCCTAGAAGAAAACAAAAGCAGTAAGCTTCTGAACATAGGCCTTGAAATGATATTTTTAAATCTGACACAAAAGCAAAGGCCACAAAATTAAAAATAAACAAGTGGGGCTACATCAAACTAAAAAGCTTCTGCACAGCAAAGGAAACTATCAACAAGATGAAATGGTAACCTGCGGAATGGGAGAAAATATTTGCAAATCATATATCTGGTAAGGGACTAACATCCAAAACATATGGAGAACTCAAAGAAATCAATAGTAAAAATACAAATAATACAGGTAAAAACTAAGCAGAAGATCTGAGTAGATTTTTTTTTCCAAAGAAGTCATACAGATAGATAAGAGATACATGAAATATGTCGTACATATTTAAAAATCAGGGAAATTCAAATGAAAATCTTAATGAGTATCACCTCAAATCTGTTAGAATGGCTACTATCAAGAAGACCAGAAATAACAAGTGTTGATGAAGAGGCAGAGAAAAGGGAAAGTTTGGTGGGAATGTAGATTGGTGCAGTCACTTTTAAAAACTCTATTAACAGGCCTTATGTAATTGAGAGCCAACCATCCATATAGTTCAGCAATTCCACTTTGGTTATTTATCTGAAGAAAACAATAATGCTGACTCAAAAGGTACATGCACTATTTACAATAGCCAAGATATGGAAATGTATTCACTGATGGTTGAATGAATAAAGAAAATGTGGTGTGTGTGCGTCTGTGTGTGTGTGTGTGAGAGAGAGAGAAAGAGAGAGAGAGAGAGAGAGAGAAATGGATCTTTTCCAATCATAAAAAAAGAAGGAAATCCTGCCATTTGAAGCAACATGGATAGACATTGAGGACAATATACTTAACGAAATAAGACAGAGAAAGACAAATACCACATGATCTCTTTTATATGTGAAATTTAGAAATTTTTTAAAAAGCCTCATAGATGCAGATAACATCTGATGGCTGCCAGAGGCAGGGAGCAGGGGAGACATAAGTTGCGTTCTTCTTAGTTTAAATACATTGATTTTAAAAAAGAAATTATCCTAAGATTTTAGATACCCACCAAAGCAAACCATAACATGTACTTATAAACTGAGAATTGTAAGTCCAGCTATTTTTGAATAACATCATCATTTCTTAAGGAATTTTTTTTTTGAAATCTTGAAGCTAGAATAGCATCATTAAATGACAACTAACTTGTGATTTAGAATGTTTAAGTGAGTGTTCATTCCATAATAAAAAAAAATAAAGTACAGATTGTTTCTACTATGAGGAACTCCANTTTTCTTCTTCTTCTTCTTCTCACCTTCTTCTTGTTCTTCCTTAACCTCTTCTTCTAATTTTTCTTCTTCTTCTCTCACATTCTTCTTTTTCTCACCTTCTTCTTCGTCTTCTTCTCACCTTCTTCTTCTTCTCACCTTCTTCCTCTTCCTTTCACCTTCTTCTTCTTCTTCTTCCTCCTCCTCTTCTTCTTCTTCTTTACACATTCTTCTTCTATTTCTTCTCACCTTCTTCTTCTTCTTGTTCTCATTTACTTGTTCTTCTTCTTCTTCTTGTTCTCACATTCTTCTTCTTCTTCTGAACTTCTTGTTCTTTTCTCAATATCTTTTTCTTCTTTTCACGTCTTCTTATTCTTCCTTTTCTTCTTCTTTTTCCTCTTCTTCTTCTTCTTCTCACTTTTTGCTTTTTTTCTCACATTCTTCTTCTTCTTCTTCTCACCTTCTTCTTTTTATTATTCTTCTCACCTTCTTTTTCTTCTTCTCACCTTCTTCTTCTCACCTTCCTCTTTTCTTCTTTGTCTTCTCACCTTCTTCTTCTCCTTCTTCTTCTACTTCTTCCTCTTCTTTTTCTTCTTCCTCTCACCTTCTTCCTCTTCTCACCTTTTTCTTCTTCTTCTCACCTTCTTCATATTCATCTTCATGTCACCTTTTTCTTCTTGTCAGCTTCACCTTCCTATTTTTCTTCTTCTTCTTTCTTTTACCTTCCTCTTCTTCTCACCTTTTTCTTCTTCTTCTCACCTNCTTCTTCTCACCTTCTTCATATTCATCTTCATGTCACCTTTTTCTTCTTGTCAGCTTCACCTTCCTATTTTTCTTCTTCTTCTTTCTTTTACCTTCCTCTTCTTCTCACCTTTTTCTTCTTCTTCTCACCTTCTTCTTCTTCTTCTCCCTTTCTTCATATTCTTCTTCTTGTCACCTTCTTCTTCTTCCTGTCACGTTCTTTTTCTTGTCACCTTCTTCTTATTATTATTCTTATTCTTCTCACCGTCTTCTTCTTCTTCTTCTCACCTTCCTCTTTTTCTTCTTCTAAACTTCTTCTTTTTCTTCTCACATTCTTCTTCCTCTTCTCACCTTCTTCTTCTTCTTCTCTTCTTCTTCTTCTTCGTCTTATTCTCATCATCTTCTTCTACTCACACTCTCCTTTTTCTTCTTCTTCTCACCGTCTTCTCACCTTCTTTTTCATCTTCTTCTTCTTCTTACCTTTTTCTTCTACTTTTTCTTCTACTTCTTATTCTTCTTCTCAAGTTCTTATTTTGTTCTTCTTCTTCTTCTCATCTTCTTCTTCTTTTTCTTCTTTTCTCACCTTTTTCTTCACACATTCTTCTTCTTATTCTTNTGGCTAACAAACACATGAAAAGATGCTCAACATCACTCATTATCAGAGAAATGCAAATGAAGACCACAGTGAGGTACCATTTCACACCAGTCAGAATGGCTGTGATCCAAAAGTCTACAAGCAATAAATGCTGGAGAGGATGTGGAGAAAAGGGAACCTTCTTACACTGTTGGTGGGAACACAAACTAGTACAGCCACTATGGAGAACAGTGCAGAGATTCCTTAAAAAATTACAAATAGAACTGTGTTATGGCCCAGCAATCCCACTGCTGGGCATACACACCAAGGAAACCAGAATTGAAAGAGACACATGTACCCCAATGTACATTGCAGCACTGTTTATAATAGCCAGGACATGGAAACAACCTAGATGCCCATTAGCAAATGAATGGATAAGAAAAATGTGGTACATATGCACAATGGAGTATTACTCAGTCCTTAAAAAGAATAAATTTGACTCAGTTCTAATGAGATGGATGTCACTGGAGCTGATTCTACAGAGTGAAGTAAGCCAGAAAGAAAAACACCAATACAGTATACTAACACATATATATGGAATATAGAAAGATAGTAATGATAACCCTGTATGCAAGACAGTGAAAGAGATACAGATGTATAGAACAGACTTTTGGACTCTGAGGGAGAGAGAGAGGCTGGGATGATGTGGGAGAATGGCATTGAAACATGTATACTATCATTTAAGAAACGAATCACCAGTCTATGTTTGATACAGGATACAGGATGCTTGGGATTGGTGCACAGGGATGATCCAGAGAGATGATATGGGGTGGAAGGTGGGANGCTGGGATGATGTGGGAGAATGGCATTGAAACATGTATACTATCATTTAAGAAACGAATCACCAGTCTATGTTTGATACAGGATACAGGATGCTTGGGATTGGTGCACAGGGATGATCCAGAGAGATGATATGGGGTGGAAGGTGGGAGGGGATTCAGGATTGGGAACTCATGTACACCCATGGTGGATTCATGTCAATGTATGGCAAAACCAATACAGTATTGTAAAGTAAAATAAAGAAAAAATAAAAATTTAAAAAAATCATTTGCAAAGTAGAATTTTGCAAACAAAACCAAATAATTCTGTACAGTGACTAGTTACAAAATAAAGGAAATCAATATCTTTGTTATAAAACAATTACTTGTTAAAGTATATCATTAAAGAGTCTTTTAGATGAGCAATAGGATATATAAGGTAAATAGGTATAATATTAATCAGAAATTTATCTCTATTGCAAGAGCTTGTGTTATTGGAAGGAGAAACACAATACTCTTTAGTACATAAATTTCAATAAACTCTAAGTGTTTCTTTGACTTAAAATATTATTCAGAATTTTTCTAGAGGTAAATCATGTGAAAATTTTGGCTTAAAGCTCAACATTCAGAAAACTAAGATCATGGCATCTGGTCCCATCAGTTCATGGTAAATAGATGGGGAAACAGTGCAATTTGGGGGGGGCTCCAAAATCACTGCAGATGGTGATTGCAGCCATGAAATTAAAAGACGCTTACTACTTGGAAGAAAAGTTATGACCAATCTACATGTTGCTAAGTCACGTCAGTCATGTCTGACTCTGTGCAACCACATAGACTGCAACCCAACAAGCTCCTCCATCCCTGGGATCCTCAAGGCAAGAACACCAGAGTGGGTTGTCATTTCCTTCTCCAATCACGAAAGTGAAAAGTGAAAGTGAAGTCGCTCAATTGTGTCTGACTCTTAGCAACTCCATGGACTGCAGCCTACCAGGCTCCTCTATCCATGGGATTTTCCAGGCAAGAGTACTGGAGTGGAGTGCCATTGCCTTCTTCAACCAGCCTACATAGCATATTCAAAAGCAGAGACAATACTTTGCCAACAAAGGTCCGTCTAGTCAAGGCTATGGTTTTTCCAGTAGTCATGTATGGATGTGAAAGTTGGACTGTGAAGAAAGCTGAGCACCGAAGAATTGATGCTTTTGATCTGTCGTATTGGAGAAGACTCTTGAGAATCTCTTGGACTGCAAGGAGATCCAACCAGTCCATTCTAAAGGAGATCAGTCCTGGGTGTGCTTTCGAAGGACTGATGCTAAAGCTGAAACTCCAGTACTTTGGCCACCTCATCCGAAGAGTTGACTTATTGGAAAAGACTCTAATGCTGGGAGGGACTGGGGGCCAGAGGAGAAGGGGACGACAGAGGATGAGATGGCTGGATGGCATCACTGACTCGATGGATGTGAGTTTGAGTGAACTCCAGGTGTTGGTGATGGACAGGGAGGCCTGGCGTGCTGCAATTCATGGGGTCGCAAAGAGTCAGACAAAACTGAGCAACTGAACTGAACTTAAATCATGTGAAAGTAGTCAGGAAGTAGAAATAATATTTCTAATATGCAAAGTACCATAAAATAATGGTATTTAAATAATATAGAAACAGCATGGAGTACAACAAATTAATGTAAAGTATCTAAGAGTATAAAAATAGACACCTGAAGATATATAAGAATTTATAACATTATAATCTTTATAGTATTATAATCTTTTGTGCCAAAAGGGATTTATATTTTACCTCAATTTTTAGAAAACATTTTAAGGAAAAAATGCATTTAATTAATAGACATTGATTGCTATAGTATACATTGAAAGCTATAATAAATATGATACTTTTGTTTTTTCCAAATAGTAAATCTGTAAAATAAACTGAGTCCTACTCTTAGAAACAGCAAAGAATTCCCTATTTTGTTGGTAGAAAATTAAATCAAAAGAATTTCACTATATATCCAAATTTATACCTTGTGACCTAGTAAATTCTAAATATAAAAATAAAGAAATAAAAATTCTAAATATACAAATGTAGATTATTTAAATAAATAATAACAAATGGTAATTGAATAATTCACAGTCATTTGAGTATTGTGATCTACATTTACTTATTTAAAACATGCCTATAATATAAAAAGAAAAGGACAAATTATAAACTATATGTATAATATGTCCCAATTTTTATAAAAATAATAATGTGTTTATACATGTAAAACTGACAAAATGTTAATATTAGATGTTTCTGCATAATGGAATTACATGAATTTTCATATTATTCTTTAATTTGCTAATTTGATATTTACAAGCACCTTCTTTGTGCTAGTCAGTAGTCAAAACAAACCAATTTTTGCTTTGATGGATGTTATATCCCATAGTGGAAAGACAGACAATAAAAGAAGCATGTGCAACATATGTCCTGTTAAAAGGTAATAAGTGCTATGAACAAAAGCAATGCAGGAAAGATGGGCAGGGACTGTTCTGGGAGTGGGTGCTCAGAGAAGGTGTCACACAAAAGGTGGCCTTTGATGACAGGTTAAATATGAGGAAATTATATAGTAAGCCTTCGCAATATCTTGGAAAATTACATCCAGACAGAGGAAACATCAAGTCGAAGTTACTGGGGTGGGATTGGGAAGGGTGGGCTGACATAGCCCAAGATCAGGAGGCCAGGACAACTGAACAGAAGGCTTGAGATGGGATGTATTAGAATAAGGGGTCAGAGAGTAAAAAGGAGTGGGAGTTGGGGCTTATGGATAGGGTCCTATGGACAAAAGCCATCAAGGGTTTTGAGAAGACAAAGATGATGCGACTATATTTTAACCAGATCATTCTGGATGCTCTGCTGACAATAAAATAAACTGGGACAAAAACAGAAGACCAGTAAAGAGGCTACAGCTATAATATAGGCAAGAGATGATGGTGGTTTGGGCATAGGTGGTAGATTTGAGGGAGAGATGATGTCATCTGAAAGTTTCATGATGACAGCGCTAATCCAAGCTTGTTAATAGATTGGATGTAGAATATGAGAGAAAATATTTCTAAAATATTACAAATCTTAGATTTGAGGCCAGAGGCTGGAAAAATAGAATTACAGTGAATCCATTGGGTTGTGGGGTGGAGAGAGGGGTGCAGTGAACAGCAGGAGTCAGCCTGGGATGTCATGCATGAGGTGAAGCAGGACTTGAAAGAGAGCTGTGGCAGGGACATAGGCTTCTGGGGAGAGGAGCCTAGCAGTCATGAGAAAGATAAGTATAAAGATTATCAATAGATAGATGGGATTTAAAGCCAGGAAAGCTGGGTAGCTAAGGAGAAGCTCTCAAAGAAGAATGAAGGAACAGCTGGTGACATTCAGGGGAGACAAGAAAAATGGAGGGTCCTGGGAAGGCAGTGATCCACTGTGTTAGGTGATATTCAGAGGTCAAACACAATGAGACCTGACTAACAATCATTGCTATCACTGGTGATCATGACAAAGGTTATTTTATTGGCATAACTGGGTGAGATGAAAAGGAAAAACATTGGAAGCAGAGAGTGTGAACAAGCCAAGCTGAGAAGATTAAAACTACATAGTTATGGTTCCAACTGTGNAAGATCTTAAAGAAGACACTAATAAATGGCAAGATATTTCATGCTCATGAATTGGAAGGTTTAATGTTCTTAAAGTTATAATACTCTCCAAAATATTATACAGGTTCATTATAACCCTTATGAAAATTCCAGCAGTATTTCTCACCAAAATTGAATATATAACCCTAAAATTTATATGAAATCCTATGGGAACCTGAATAGCGAAAACAATCTTGAGGAAGAAGAACAAAACTGGAGGCAGCATGCTCCCTGATTTCAAACTATATTACAAAGCTATAGTAGCTAAAACAGTATGGTATTGACGTAAAAGCAGACATGCAGTTGAACAGGACAGAGAGCAGAAATCCATGCATTTNTTCATTATAACCCTTACGAAAATTCCAACAGTATTTCTCACCAAAATTGAATATATAACCCTAAAATTTATATGAAATCCTATGGGAACCTGAATAGCAAAAACAATCTTGAGGAAGAAGAACAAAACTGGAGGCATCATGCTCCCTGATTTCAAACTATATTACAAAGCTATAGTAGCTAAAACAGTGTGGTATTGACGTAAAAGCAGACATGCAGTTGAACAGGACAGAGAGAGAGCAGAAATCCATGCATTTACAGTTAATTAACTTAAACAAAGGAGCTAAGAATATACAATGGGGGAAGAGCAGTCTCTTCAGTAAATGTTTCTAGGGAAGTTGGATAACTACAAACAAAAGAATGAAAATGGAACACTATCTTACACTATATACAAAAGTTAACTTAGAATGAATTATAGACTTGAAATAAGGCCTGAAAACATAAGTCTCCTAGAAGAAAACAAAAGCAGTAAGCTTCTGAACATAGGCCTTGAAATGATATTTTTAAATCTGACACAAAAGCAAAGGTCACAAAATTAAAAATAAACAAGTGGGGCTACATCAAACTAAAAAGCTTCTGCACAGCAAAGGAAACTATCAACAAGATGAAATGGCAACCTGCAGAATGGGAGAAAATATTTGCAAATCATATATCTGGTAAGGGACTAACATCCAAAACATATGGAGAACTCAAAGAAATCAATAGTAAAAATACAAATAATACAGGTAAAAACTAAGCAGAAGATCTGAGTAGATTTTTTTTTCCAAAGAAGTCATACAGATAGATAAGAGATACATGAAATATGTTGTACATATTTAAAAATCAGGGAAATTCAAATGAAAATCTTAATGAGTATCACCTCAAAACTGTTAGAATGGCTACTATCAAGAAGACCAGAAATAACAAGTGTTGATGAAGAGGCAGAGAGAAGGCAAAGTTTGGTGGGAATGTAGATTGGTGCAGTCACTTTTAAAAACTCTATTAACAGGCCTTATGTAATTGAGAGCCAAACATCCATATAGTTCAGCAATTTCACTTTGGTTATTTATCTGAAAAAAACAATAATGCTGACTCAAAAGGTACATGCACTATTTACAATAGCCANGCAGTCACTTTTAAAAACTCTATTAACAGGCCTTATGTAATTGAGAGCCAACCATCCATATAGTTCAGCAATTCCACTTTGGTTATTTATCTGAAGAAAACAATAATGCTGACTCAAAAGGTACATGCACTATTTACAATAGCCAAGATATGGAAATGTATTCACTGATGGTTGAATGAATAAAGAAAATGTGGTGTGTGTGCGTCTGTGTGTGTGTGTGTGAGAGAGAGAGAAAGAGAGAGAGAGAGAGAGAGAGAAATGGATCTTTTCCAATCATAAAAAAAGAAGGAAATCCTGCCATTTGAAGCAACATGGATAGACATTGAGGACAATATACTTAACGAAATAAGACAGAGAAAGACAAATACCACATGATCTCTTTTATATGTGAAATTTAGAAATTTTTTAAAAAGCCTCATAGATGCAGATAACATCTGATGGCTGCCAGAGGCAGGGAGCAGGGGAGACATAAGTTGCGTTCTTCTTAGTTTAAATACATTGATTTTAAAAAAGAAATTATCCTAAGATTTTAGATACCCACCAAAGCAAACCATAACATGTACTTATAAACTGAGAATTGTAAGTCCAGCTATTTTTGAATAACATCATCATTTCTTAAGGAATTTTTTTTTTGAAATCTTGAAGCTAGAATAGCATCATTAAATGACAACTAACTTGTGATTTAGAATGTTTAAGTGAGTGTTCATTCCATAATAAAAAAAAATAAAGTACAGATTGTTTCTACTATGAGGAACTCCAAGAGAGTACAGCAGCTGGACAAAGCAACCTGTGCTTTTCTTCCTTAGATTCACACTATGCCCCATTGGGTTTGTTTTCCCAGATAACACTACCACCATTCCTTGGCTTCACTCGAGGGTCAAAGGGCCTCTTCCCATATACTTCATACTGGTATCTTTGTAAGTAAAATTTATGTGGACAAATAAAATTGTTCTGAACTACCTGTGACCAGCTAACATAAGACAGTATTAAATATATAACAATATTAGAAAAAATATTAGATTAAAAATGGCAGATTAAAATCAATACAGTATTGTAAAGTAAAATATAAATAAATAAATAATGAAAAAAAAGAGTAATACAATCTTGATAAAGAGACATCTAAAAATGGCCTATTATTCTATCTCAGTTATTACTCCTCCATACTGAGAAAATTATTTTAGTACCCATTGCTGAGCATCCAGGCACCTAACTGGACATTACTCTGCCCCAAATTTAATTGTAGAAGACCAAGTCCCAGAGAGAGTTTTTCTATTCCAGCTCCCTGAGCACCTAGTTTTTCTCAAATTGACTGATATTGGGAATAGTAGTAAGTCTTCAGAAGAGAGCAAATGTTCATTTGTTAGTTTTCTTACAATTGTGCTGATCTATAATTCACATAAAGCACTGTGCAAGTTTGAAGTATAAAACATAATGATTGATTTACATATATCACAAAATGATGCCCGTAAGTTTAGTGAACATCCACTATCTCATATAGATACAAAATAAAAATAAATATTTTTTCTTCATGATGAGAATTCTTAGGACTTACTGTCTTAATTTTCATATATAACATCCAACAATGTTAATAATATTAATCATGTTCTCTGTTACATCCCTAGTGCTTCTTTTTCTTTCAAATGGAAGTTTGTACCTTTTGACCACCTTCATCCAATTCCCTTTCTCTTATCCCCTGCCTCTTGTAACCACAAATCTGATCTCTTCTTCTATAAGTTTGTTTGCTTTTTGAAGTATAATTGACTTATAGCACTATGTTAGTTTCTGATACAGAACATAATGATTCATCATTTCTATACATCATTCATCCCCCTCCCCACTACCCTCTGGAAACCATCAGAACCTGCTTCTGATCTCTGTTTTCTGTATCTATGACTCTGTTTCTATTTTGATGTGTTTATTCATTTATTTGGGAGTTTAGATTCTACAAATAATATATATATTCCTATGATCATTACAGCATTATTCATAATAGCCAAGATCCAGAAGCAAGCTAAGGTCTGTCAACAGATGAGTGGATAAAGAAAATCTGATATATAAACATACATATGTGTATGAGCATGTGTGTGTATATGATTGATTATGATCAACCACAAAAAATAATGAAATCATGGCATTTAGAACAACAAAGATGGACATAGAGGGTATGTGAAAGTGAAAGTGTTAGTTGCTCAGTAGTGTCTGACTCTTTGTGATTCCATGGACTATAACCTGCCAGGCTCCCCTGTCAATGGGATTCTCCAGACAAGAATACTGGAGTGGGTATGCATTCCCTTCTCCAGGAGAACTTCCCAACCTAGGCTTTGAACCCAGGTCTCCTGCATTTCACTCTTTGCCATCTGAGAAGTAAAACGTCAGACAGATAGAAAATATATGATTTCACTTATATATGGAGTCTGAAAAGCCAAATGTACTTTCAAGATGCATACTTACAAGACTACAAATGTGTGCCTCATCAAAATGTTATATAAAACACTATACAATACTAGACTATTCCCATAAGTATAGGTCTTCTATTACAACTATATATTCAGTTTAGACCCTCTTGCCAACTTCATTGACTTGAAATTTATTAGAAACTATGATTTTTTTTAATTCTAGACTAGAGAAAAGTAGGTATATTTATTAAGTAAATAAATATAATTGGTTGAAAGTTTCCTAAATAAACTTTTTTTTTCAAAGAATGCTTGGGATTAAGAAAAAGATCATTTTTAGACAAAGAATTCACCTTGATGAGCTGAATGCTTTATTAGTATGCATACTACACATTTCTATTTTCTTTAATCCTCCTTAAGCTTTAGATTAATTTTTATAAATCCCAAGTGAATTATGAATTGTTTTCTCAGACACAGGATCCTATAATTTAAAAAATGCTTGGAATAATTTATAAGATGCAAGTTTCAAAGGCATGTTTCAATATTATATATCTATCATCTAACTATATATTTATTTATATTTATATAAATATATTATGTATTTATTTGTGTATTTATACATATTTGTGTATATATACACAATCCACTTATATATTTATTTGTGTATTTACTTATTTAAGATTATGTGTAACAATAGAACCAAACTTANTCAATATTATATATCTATCATCTAACTATATATTTATTTATATTTATATAAATATATTATGTATTTATTTGTGTATTTATACATATTTGTGTATATATACACAGTCCACTTATATATTTATTTGTGTATTTACTTATTTAAGATTATGTGTAACAATAGAACCAAACTTACTTGGAATCATATAAGACAGAACACTGAGACACTAATTAGAAAGTGTTTTACATAAACAAAGACTTTCTGGATTCTCCTGACAAGATAAGAATTATCAAATATTATTAAAGCAGAAAGTGATAAAGCTTTCCTGTGCTGCTTGTGAGAATTTACAGACCAATGCAATATGTTAAAAATCAAGATAGAAGAACTTCCAAAAGAATTCCTTCTAACTAGCTCCTCTTTCCAAGACTGAACCTTATAATACCAATGTATGTATATATACTTATATACATATAATTTATATATACATATTTTATATATGTATTATATATGTATATTGTAGATATATCTATTATATATACATAATTTTATATACATATAAATATATACATATATTTCATTTTCATTTCAAAAATGAAAATGAAATATTCATTTCAAAACTTTAAGGTCATATTTTAGCTTAGTATTAGCAACAAAATGACTGTGTTGGTAAGAAATACATCATTGGGGAAAATCAGTGGTGAGGAAGGGAAAATGGACTGTGATAGGCAGGGGAAATGTGACAACAGAGAAAACAATTAGGTGGGTCTCTCATTAACTTGTTGATCTTTGGACAAATCATTTAGTTTCAACATGAGCTTTCCATGTTACAAACTGAGGCTTATGTCTGTTTTGTAATTTAACCAGCTGTTATCCAATCACTTGGATCATAGTAATTCTCAGTTTTTAGTTCAAGTACAGCTTATCTGTGTGAGTTAATAATACAGCCTTTGAATAATCTTGTTTATTTACTATAGGATAACATTGTTTTTTACATTGTTTAAATTTTACTGCTGCTGCTGCTGCTTAGTTACTTCAGTCGTGTCTGACTCTGTGAGACCCCACAGACGGCAGCCCACCAGGCTCCTCCCAAGGGGAAAAAAAAGTATGGAAGGGTGTTCTGAGAGAGTCATAATATTGGTATGTTATTCCAGCAATTCCTAACGAATTTAAGTGTGCCATAAATTTAGATTTCTTGGTAACTGGTTGAATCTAAGTTTAAGTGCTAAAAACAGCATGTTTGTTTTTTATATATTTAATCTTATCATTACACTATCTATAATGTTCATAATTCTTCAAATGAATAACACAATGCTCAATATATCCACTTCCTGTATTACAGTGTGTTAGTCACTTAGTTGTGTCTGATTCTTTGCAACCCCATGGTCTGTAGCCCTCCAGACACATCTATTCATGGAATTCTCCAGGCAAGAATGCTGGAGTGGGTTGCGATTTCTTTCTCTAGAGATCTTCCCCACCCAGGGATCAAACCTAGGTATCCTTCATTGCAGGCAGATTCTTTCTGCGCCACCAAGGAATGTTAGATATCAATTAAAGACCTCTTCTCCCTATACAAAATGTAGGTAATTCAATTCCTTTCTTTCATACAGTTCCAAAAAAATTATTTTATATGTCTAAGATTCACTTTTTTAATGAAAGTGAAAGTGGAGAGTGAAAAAGTTGGCTTAAAGCTCAACATTCAGAAAACTAAGATCATGGCATCTGGTCCCANACTCATTGGAAAAGACTCCGATGATGGGAGGGATTTGGGGCAGGATAAGAAGGGAACAACCGAGGATGAGATGGCTGGATGGCATCATGGACTCGATGGACGTGAGTCTGAATGAACTCCGAGAGATGGTAATGAACAGGGAGGCCTGGCATGCTGCAATTCATGGGGTTGCAAAGAGTAGGTAACAGCTGAGTGACTGAACTGAACTGAACTGAACTGCAGGCTTGGTGACAATGTTATCAGGAAAGATAATTTTTTAAAGAAATTTCTGAATTAGCACAATACCTTTCTTTTGAAATGCTAAACGCAACTGTAGATTATAAGTCCCTTTGGATGTGTTGCTTTCCCTGCTGGCTCAGACAATAATCTGCCTGCAATGTGAAATCAGTGCCCAGGACCCTGGAAATGTGAAAATTTCCTTAGATGAAATAAGGAAGCCACAGCTTTCATGGATCCACAGAGCTAAGAAGGAAACCATAGTAATATGGGGGCAGGATAGGGCCCTGGTGAGGCCTATATTTCTGTATCTGCTCTCAAGGGTTAAGGTTAGGGTTAGGGTTTGATCCCTGGTTTGGGAAGATTGCCTGGAGAAGGGAATGGCAACCCACTCCAGTATACTTGACTGGAGAATTCCATGCACAGAAGGGCCTGGCAGGCTGTAGTCTATGGGACTGCAGAGAGTCACACACAAGTGAACTACTAACTCTTTGATGTGTTTACCTCTCAGGAGGTTAGAAACAACTTCTTATCCTTACTTTGTCCAGGACAACATAGGACAATGTTAGGGTTCTTGATGGGCAATAACTGATGATACCATGGATAACTGTGGCCGTAAAATTACTCCTCTTGCTCTGTAAACAGGAAGTGTAGTGTTGTTGGAAATAATGCAGTAATAAAAATTAAAAAGTGGTGGTGATGATAGTAGTGACACTGGCAGTAGATGACTAATAACACAGTCAAACCTTTAAGTCGGGTGTAAACACTGTTACCATGACAATCAGACACATTCTTCAGTATTTGAGTAAGAAAAATATATCAACTTTCCATCAAATACTAAGCCAAACAGATTGCTTATGTGAATGTGTGTGTTCTTATCCCTAGAACAGACAGCTGAAGAGAGGTTATCTAACTAAAAATTACTAATTTTTTTCAAAAAACTATCCTACAGATGTTAAAATGAGTTTCAGAGAATATCTAATGCAAAGAAAAATCACTTAATACTCTTTTAAGACTCTTCATTGAATGTATAAATACATATATTCTAATTATATAAAACATATTGCATATATATATGAGAGTATTACAGTGTTATCTGTGACTTTCTTTATAATTGATTAGTTTCTAAATTTTTAATACATAGATTTATCATCAAGGAAAAAAGCAAGCAATGAGTGTTACAAGAAAATCTGCTTAAGGTTGAATATGACACTTCAAGGATGTGCCAACAATGAAAAAAGAGCAAGACTGCAAAACTCATTGCACAGGAACAGAGTTGGCCTTGTCACTTCAAATCGGTCTAAATGTGGCACGGTATTTGAAGCTGACGTGGACACAGACAAAAGCTTTCAATAGATGAGATGAAAATTGCAGCGTATGTCTTCATTATTGGAGCAAACAGTAAAGAAGATTGAGAGCAGATGCAGAAATATAGGCCTCACCAGGGCCCTATGCTGTTTCCCCATATTACCATGGTTTCCTTCTTAGCTCTGTGGATCCATGAAAGCTGTGGCTTCCTTATTTCATGTAAAGAATTTTTCACATTTCCAGGGTCTTGGGCACTGATTTTACAAAAGCATTCTGTAATGAAGATATCGTGGGAAACAAGAGTTGTGAGTTAACTTCCCAGAGGGGTTTATAACCTACTGTATACATGATTTTTAACCTATAGGGAGTCTTTTACTTCTAGAAAACTTCTAGAAATGGTTAGGCAGCCAGGTATTATATCAATGGTCCTAAACAAATTCATCTATCCAGGGTTTCAAAGTCATCCCAGGCACAGTAATAAAGCAAAAGCCTGCCTGCTGTGTTCTAGCCATGGATATTATGTATGGCTAAATAGGATATCCACACCTGACTCTTCTATTTCACACTGAATTAAAAAATGGAAAAATATGAAAGAAGTTCCATATTGCAGAGGAGATGCTGCTCAATAATACAGTAATTCAGATCTATATAAGACTTCTGTAGCTATTATTCAGGGTTATTGGATTGAAGTTTGCTTTATGGGACATAAGAATTCCCTACGCTAGTAGAATAAAGTTGCCTAAGTTGGCAGCTTATATATGAAATAGTACACTAGAATACAGCAAAATAAATATTTGGACAACCCCTAAGGAAGAATTATGTTCTCTCTAAAAGGGATTTTTAAGCATCCAAACTAAAAGGCCTATTTGTAGAAGTGAGTGAATACATCATTGTTGAAGATGTAGGCAGATGTAAGTCGCTATGAAACTAGCTCATGTGCTATTTCTACACAGTCTGTCCTGATCTATGTAATTAAGAAAAGAAGTTGAAGCAAACCTAGCAGGGAAATTAGATTTAAAAACTGCTTGTGTTCCTTAACATGTTAAACTTCCATGAATGTGTAACCCGTTCAGTCGTGTCCACTTCTTTGTGACCCCATGGACTATACAGTCCCTGGAATTCTCCAGGCCAGAATATTGGAGTGGGTAGCCTTTCCCTTCTCCAGGGGATCTTCCCAACCCAGGGACTGAACCCAGGTCTCCCACATTGCAGGCAATTCTCTACCAGCTGACTGACAAGGGAAACCTAATAGAACACCATAGAATCCAGTCATTTCACCCTGTTCACTCAAGATGGTCTAAAACATACATTCACAAAAGGACTTGTACACAACTATTTATAGCAACTTGTTTTGAAATAGTCAAGAGGCAGAAATGACTTAGATGTTCAACAAGCAAATATTGTTGTAACAAATTATATGATCTTTCAATAGAATATCACTCAATTAGAAAAGGGAATGATTGTTGATATCTCAAAATAATTATGCCATGTGAAGGAAGCAAAATAAGAGTACATCTAGTATTATCCTATTTATGCAGCATTCTAGAAATTAAACTCTAATATTCTTGCCTGGCAAATTCCATGGACAGAGGAACCTGGTGGGCTACAGTCCATGGAGCATGCAGAGACATGACTAAGTGCATACATACACAGATACTAGAAATGACAAATCAATCTGCAGTAATACATTAGATTGATCAGTGGGATCATTTGTGGTCTGCAGCAAGGAATGATTAGATTACCAAGGAGCATGTGTAAGTTTTAGGCTTTGATGTATATATTCCTTAACTTGACTGTGGTGACAGCTTCAGGGTTAAATATAAGTAAGTGAAAGTAAGGTCACTCAGTCGTGTCCAACTCTTTGCAACCCCATGGACTGTAGCCTACCAGGCTCCTCCTTCCATGGGATTCTCCAGGCAAGAGTACTGGAGTGGGTTGCAGGATTAAATACATATGCCTAAAAACATATCAAATGGTATGCTTTAATATGCACAGTTTTTTAAATGTCAGTTACACATCAATAATGCTGCCAGAATTTGCATCTACTTATTCAAACGTCTATCTAGATACATACTACATAAAGTAACAGTTGTTTGCTTAGCCCAAGACTGTAATTACAACTGGGACCATGAAATGTGACATTCTGTTGAATAACTACATGAAAAGAGTAATACTGAAAATTCAGTTTTATGCAGTTAATACCTCTGTACTTTGGTATTTAATAAAGTGGGACTTCAATTTGTACTAAGGGATCACATACTTAATTAAAAATGTTAAATTATGTTATTAATGTTAAATATTCACTTTATAGACACCTATCCATAGATCATATCACTAAGCAGTACTTAGAAATAAGAAACATCATAGCTTTAGTAAGAATAATATCATCTGCAGACTTTCATAATGGACTCTGAATGTGCAAAGACCACTGATAAGAATGGTAAGATATTATGGAAGCAGTGATTTTTCTATCATTAACTGTTTTTGTAAAATATCAAACCAAGTTTTATAGCTTTTTTTCACTTAGTTCAACACAATAATTAAAAAAAAAAAACACCTTATCCATTCATCTGCTGATGGACATCTAGGTTGTTTCCATTTCCTGGCAATTCTAAACAATGCTTTCGGCATTGGCAGATCATGTACACCTGTGGCTGATTCATGTCAATGTATGGCAAAACCAATACAGTATTGTAAAGTAGAATAAAGTATTAAAAATATAATAATAATAATAATAAAACACCTTAGGATTAAAATTCCTTTCTTAAATGAAAGTAGAGAATACTAATATCAAGTGAAACTGAAAGTGTTAGTCACTTAATCATTTCTGACTCTTTGCAACTATGAAATTATCAAGGCAAGAATATTGAAGTCAGTTGCCATTCCCATACTAACAATACAAAAAGGTAGCATGTGATGATTCTGACTAAAGCATACAGCAGTGAAGCAGATGTAGGGGTGTGTGTGTGTGTGTGTGTGTGTGTGTGTGTGTGTGTGTGTGAGTATGTGTGTAGTTAGGCTTGCTCTTCTTTTACTGCTTCCTGAGAAACTGTTTTCTGGGAAACAGTTCTACTCATACCGATGACCCACAGAACTTAGCTTAAGTGCCTCTATGTTTGCACCTTACGAGTCTATTATGAGACTTCTGGTTAAATGTGCAGAGTTAATGCTAATTATATACCTATACTTCCTCTTGTATATGCTTAATATGACTATATATTTAGCTCATTTAAAAGTATAACAGTAAAATAATAAAACAGTAATTACAAATGCCCATTGTAATAAATACAGGTGGCAACTACTGTGTTTCATCTACTTTATTCATGTGTTTCTCCCTATGGATTTCTCTGGAAGTAATCTTAAATGTCGCCAGGCTTATGGTGTGCATGTGTGGATAAAAATAATATTTTAAAAAACCCACTCAGGCTGCCTTTGAACGAACAATATTAAAACGTCATCTATTTACAGAACTGAAGTTACATGCTAAATAAAACTAACAATAATACGTGCTATATATGAAACAAATAACTTTTTATAGCCGGATGAAAATAAATTCTAAGGACTCTTCAGCTAAATTATCTTTTCTTACTTTTCAACTCTCACCTTTTAGTCTTATCTTTCCACCTCTTTGAAATAATTTAGTATGCCCATCATTTTTTTTAACATTATTCTATCTTAAAAACTCCTTTTTCTGACTAATCTTATCCACTATTCAGAAACCAGAAATGCTATTTTGTATCCAGAAAGGAGAAATTGTTTTCAAAATAGTTTTACAATGAGAGAGAGAGTCTACTTTGGAACAGGATCCAGGCTATCACTATAGCAAGATGAAAAAGTGTGCTATGTTCTATCTCAGAAAACTTGCTAGGCTTAATTTAATTACACTTAGTGGCTGCAGGGGTAGGATGTGTATATGGGTGTATATGTGTGTTTGGTTTGTGTCTGATGCTAGTCTTTTTAAATTAAAAAGTATAAGGGGATTCCCTGGTGGTACAGTAGTTAAGACACTGTGTTTTCACTGCTGAGAGCAAGTGAAACTAAAACTAAAGTCTCACAAACCATGAAGCTTGGCCAAACAAAAAGGGGAAAGTTATCAAACATTATTTTTTGTTATAATTTAAAAGGAGAAAAAATACAGATTTTATTCACAAGATATTTATGAGTTGTTCTGTGTGCAGCAGAGTTATGTGTCATAAAATTGCCATAAATTATATGAGGTCACAATCATTTTTTAACAATCATTCCCTGAGGCATGTGGGATCTTAGTCTCCTGACCATGGAGCAAATCCATGGCCCCTGCACTGGAAGCACAGAGTCTTAACCACTGGGTCACCAGCGAATCCCTAGGTCACCATCTTTATGAAACTATTGCAACATTATCTAAGTTTTGTTTACCAAGTTTTACTCAAATTTTCATAAATATAGAAATATGTTAATCACATTCTCCTATGAACATACACCTTTATTTGCACAATGAAAAACTTTGATTTGTACAAAATGTCTTATTTGACTTGTTTTGTTAGACTCTCCAAGCTGCTCACTAATATGTATAAATTGTTTTAGCTTCATACTAAAGTATATAGTGCAGTGATTATCAAGATTTTCCATGATCTAAAGGATGGAGTAGTTTTTTAATTCCTCATTCTGTTTAACTATCTTTTGATCCTACTAAGAAATTAGATAATCTAAGCACGGCTTTCACTTGAGATCTCAACTCTGGAATTTTTGTGTAATTAAAATAATAACAACTTGAGTATTATATTTTAAACTAAATAAGAAACAAGTTTAGTATTTGGGGGAATGAACTCAGAAAAACTAGGTTCTCATTTTTGCTTTTCATTCATTCATTCACTTAATAATTTAGTAAGTATTCACTAAAACACAGAATTAACAAAATTTAATATTATACCAAAAGAGTTTCCTGTCTAATGAGCTAATACTACTTATTCATTCTGTGACCCTAGAAAGTTATTGAGTTTTGGTTTCATGAAATATAAAAGAAATATTGATGTCCTTGCCTTCTTCATAATTCTACATTTCACCTCTTTCTCATCAAGTGTTATTGTGGGCAACTCCAGGCGATGAATATAGATTTAACTTTGTGTATATAATGTAAGATAGTCTTTTCATTTTATGTGATATAGTTTTATAAAGTCATTTTCTCAGGGTAGGAAACATGGTATTTTCTCACTAAAATTTTCTTTCTTCTTTATGTCCTGAGATGCAGTATAGAAGATAAATTAAGACTAGCACATTGGAATGAAAAAAATTAAATTACAGTCCTGACACACCACAGGTTAGTGGTGGGCATTTGGAAAGTATATCAAGCTCTTTCAATTTTGAGGTATCTATCTTAAAGACTGTTAAAAAAATACATAAGAAAGTAATATGAAGTATTCAGTCTAGTGTCAAGCACACAATAAGCAAAGTAATATTAGCTACCATGTCATTCTAACTTGTGTCAAGACACATTAGCTATTATGTCTCATTAATATTGTTCAGTTCAGTTACTCGGTTATGTGTCTTTCTACAACCCCAATGGACTGCAGAATAACAGGCTTCCCTGTCCATCACTAACTCCCAGAGCTAGATCAAACTCATGTCCATCATGTTAGTGATGACATCCAACCATCTCATCCTCTGTTGTGCCCTTCTTCTGCCTCCAATCTTTCCCAACACCAGGGTGTTCTCTAAGGGGTCAGTTCTTCGCATCACGTGGCCAAAGTATTGGAGTTTCAGCTTCAGCATCAGTCCTTCCAATGAATATTCAGGACTGATTTCCTTTAGGTCTGACTGGTTTGGTCTCCTCACCATCCAAGGGACTTTCAACAATCTTCTCCAACACCACAGTTCAAAAGCATCAATTGTTTGGCACTTAGCTTTCTTTATGATCCAACTCTCATCCACACATGACTACTGGAAAAACCATAACTTTGACTAGATGGACTTTTTCTGGCAACATAATGTGTCTGCTTTTTAATATGCTGTCTAGGTTAGTCATTGCTTTTCTTCCAAGGAGCAAGTGCCTTCTAGATTTCATGGCTGAAGTCAAAATCTGCAGTGATTTTGGATCCCCCCAAAATAAAGTCTTTCACTGTTTTCATTGTTTCCTCATCTAATTGCCATGAAGAGATGGGACCAGATGCCATAATTTTAGTTTCTTGAATGTTGAGTTTTATGCCAGCTTTTCTCTCTCTATTTTCACTTTCATCAAGAGGCTCATTAGTTCATCTTTGCTTTCTACCATAAGGGTGTGTCCTCTGCATATCTGAGGTTATTGATATTTCTCCTGGAAACCTCGATTCCAGCTAGCGCTTCATCCAGACCAGCATTTTGCATAATGTACTCTGCATATAAGTTAAATAAGCAAGCTGACAATATACAGCCTTGACGTACTCCTTACCCAATTAGGAAGCAGTTTGTTGTTCTGTCTCCAGTTTTAACTGTTGCTTTCTGACTTGCATACAGATTTCTCAAGAGGCAGGTCAGGTGGTCTGGTATTCCCATCTCTAGAAGAATTTACACAGTTCATTGTGACCCACACAGTAAAAAGTTTTGGCATACTCAATAAAGCAGAAGTAGATGTTATCCTGGAAATCTCCTTCTCTTTTTGTGATCCAAGGATGTTGGCAATTTGATCTCTGGTTCCTCTGTCTTTTCTTAATCCAGCTTGAACATCTGGAAGTTCTCAGTTCACATATTGTTGAGCCTCTCTTGGAGAATTTTGAGCATTACTTTTATAGTGTGTAGGGTGAGTGCAATTGTGTGGTAGTTTGAGCATTCTTTGGCATTGCTTTTCTTTGGGATTGAAATGAAAACTGACACTTTCCAGTCCTGTGACCACTGTTGAGCTTTCCAAATTTGCTGGCATTTTGAGTGCTGCACTTTCACAGCATCATCTTTTAGGATTTGAAATAGCTCAACTGGAATTCTATCACCTCTACTAGCTTTGTTCCTAGCGATGCTTCCTAAGGCCCTCTTGTCTTCACACTCCAGGATGTCTGGCTCTAGGTGAGTGATCACACTATCATTGTTATCTGGGTAATTAAGATATTTTTTAAAAATAATTCTTCTGTATATTCTTGCCAATTCTTCTTAAACTCTTCTGTTTCGGTTAGGCCCAACCACTTCTGTCCTTTATTGAGCCCATCTTTACATGAAATGTTCCCTTGGTATCTCTAATTTTCTTGACGAGATCTCTAGTCTTTCTCATTCTATTGTTTCCTTCTATTTCTTTGCATTGATCACCTTAGAAAGGCTTTCTTATCTCTCCTCGCTATTCTTTGGAACTCTGCATTCAGATGGATGTACCTTTCCTTTTCTCTTTTTGCCTTTCTCTTGACACTGGAAGACAAACTCCCCAGGTCAGTACATGCCCAATATACTACTGGAGAAGAGTGGAGAAATAGCTTTATCAAGAATGAAGAGGCCGAGCGAAAGCAAAAACAACATCCACTTATGGATGTGACTGGTAATGGAAGTAAAGTTTGATGCTGTAAAGAACAACATTTCATTAGAAAGTGCAATGTTAGGTCCATCAGTTAAGGTAAATTGAAAGTGGTCAAACAGGAGATGGCAAGAGTGAACATTGACATTTTAGCAATCAGTGAACTAAAATGCACCGGAATTGGCAAATTTAATTCAGATGACAATTATATCTACTACTGTGTCCAAACACCCCTTAGAAGAAATGGAGTATCCCTCATAGTCAACAAAGGAGTCTGAAATGCAGTACTTGGGTCCAATCTCAAAAATGATAGAATGATCTCTGTTTCCAGGACAAACCATTCAATATCACATTAATCCAAGTCTATGTCCCAACCAGTAATGCCAAAGAAGCTGAAGTTGAATGGTTCTATGAAGACCTACAAGATCTACTAGAACTAACACCAAAAAGAGTTGTCCTTTTCATCATATTGGACCAGCATGCAAAAGTAGAAAGTCAAAATATGCCTGGAATAACAGGCAAGTTTGACCTTGGAGTACAAAATGAAGCAGGGCAAAGGCTAACAGAGTTTTGCCAAAGAACACATTGGTCATAGCAAACACTCTCTTCCAACAACATCAGAGACGATGCTACACATAGACATCACCAGATGGTCAATGCCAAAATCAAATTTATTATACTCTTTGTAGCCAAAGATAGAGACATTCTATACAGTCAGAAAAAAACAAGACTGGGAGCTGACTGTGGCTCAGATTATGAACTCTTTATTACAAAATTCAGACTTAAATTGAAACAGTAAGGAAAACCACTAGACCATTCAGGTATAGCCTAAATCAAATCCGTTATGATTATACAGTAGACGTGACAAATAGATTCAGTTAATTAGGTCTGTTAAAGTACCTGAAGAACTATGGATGGAGGTTCATGACACTGTACAGAAAGAAGTGATCAAAACCATCCCCATGAAAAAGAAATGTAGTTAATATTGTATTGAAATGTTAAATAAAGAATATTAGACCAAGAGTTAGAAGATTGTTGCTGGCTCAATCACCTGCTAACCAGATAATATCAACCATGTTATTTTTAACTTTTAGATTTTAAATTCTTTAGTCTATAAAATGGGATACATTATATCTGAAAGGGCTTGAAATTCTAAATGAGTAAGGTATATTAAAGTGTAGTATATATGTCAATTAGAGAACAGCTGTGAATATTACTAAGTTAAATCACCTTTTACTTTTACCCACAGTTCATTAGATAATTGAAGAGAGTCAGGAAAAATCAACTCTTAAAGATGCTTAGTTTGCACTCAGAGAAAATTTGAGATAATTAAAGAACTGAAAGCTTCCTCTTTTTAAAAGGCATATTGAAAGTTTAAAAAGAGAGATTCAGGAGAAGGCAAGAAAGCAGCAGAGATCTAAAATTATGTGAAAAGTGGTTCAGAATAGGAGGAACTGAAAACTGCTTGTGGTCATCTAGTGCTAATGAAATAGAGACTGGGAATACAATAGAGACTGGGAAAAGAACCCAAGTGAAAAGGCCAGTGGCTTTCATACATCTGGTGCTTCTCTCTATGTAGTACATTTTTCCATGTAAAATCTAACTCAGATATCATATATACATACATGACATCACATGGAGACATGATTAAACTGAAGTTAGAAAACCAGAAACCCTCCCCACACAGCCAGCAAAGAGGCCCCTGATTTATTTCTTTGGAAGATTCTGTAAAATACAGCAGTTCAAAATGTAGAGGTCAACAGTTAAAATTATGTCAGGTTTCTTATTTGAATGAAGATCTTTATTAGCCTTTGTCCTAATTTTGGTAATTCATAGTTACAGAGTGGAAATTAAAAATCACTAAACACTAAAAAATCACTAAACAAAAAGTTGGCTTAAAGCTCAACATTCAGAAAACTAAGATCATGGCATCTGGTCCCATCACTCCATGGGAAATAGATGAGGAAACTGGCTGATTTTATTTTGGGGGGCTCCAAAATCACTGCAGATGGTGACTGCAGCCATGAAGGAAAGTTATGATCAATCTAGACAGCATATTCAAAAGCAGAGACATTACTTTGCTAACAAAGGTCTATCTAGTCAAGGCTATGGTTTTTCCAGTGGTCATGTATGGATGTGAGAGTTGGACTATAAAGAAAGGTGAGTACCAAAGAACTGATGCTTTTGAACTGTGGTGTTGGAGAAGACTCTTGAGAGTCTCTTGGACTGCAAAGAGATCCATCCAGTCCATCTTAATGGAAATTAGTCCTGGGTGTTCATTGTAAGGACTGATGTTGAAGCTGAAACTCCAATATTTTGACCACCTCATGCAAAGAGCTGACTCATTTGAAAAGACCCTGATGTTAGGAAAGATTGAAGGCAGGAGAAGGGGACAAAAGAGAATGAGATGGTTGGATGGCATCACCGACTTAATGGACATGAGTTTAGGTAAACTCTGGGAGTTGGTGATGGACAGGGAGGCCTGGCATGATGCAGTTCATGTGGTCGCAAAGGGTTGGACACAACTGAGTGACTGAACTGAACTGAAACATTATTACTTATAAATCCCCACACCTAGTTTAAAACACTGCTGGTTGCACCTTGAAGGATATATTTCTTTCAGTTCTCCATGATTAAAACAAAACAAAACAAAAAAACCCTGTAAAATGCTTTGATTATACATCTTTCCCAGTATTTCATCAGTTTAATTATTATGCATTACATATATGTACATATATATGTATATATACACACAAACATACACATATACTACATTATATATACTAGCTTAATATGACTTTGT
>SJYW01020130.1:166222-191527 GCA_006410735.1 Raphicerus campestris | reverse complement strand
TATTCATTGGAAGGACTGATGCTGAAGCTGAAACTCTAATACCTGTCTCTTATACACATCTAGATGTGTATAAGAGACAGCTCCATGGGAAATAGATGAGGAAACAGTGGCTGATTTTATTTTGGGGGGCTCCAAAATCACTGCAGATGGTGACTGCAGCCATGAAGGAAAGTTATGATCAATCTAGACAGCATATTCAAAAGCAGAGACATTACTTTGCTAACAAAGGTCTATCTAGTCAAGGCTATGGTTTTTCCAGTGGTCATGTATGGATGTGAGAGTTGGACTATAAAGAAAGGTGAGTACCAAAGAACTGATGCTTTTGAACTGTGGTGTTGGAGAAGACTCTTGAGAGTCTCTTGGACTGCAAAGAGATCCATCCAGTCCATCTTAATGGAAATTAGTCCTGGGTGTTCATTGTAAGGACTGATGTTGAAGCTGAAACTCCAATATTTTGACCACCTCATGCAAAGAGCTGACTCATTTGAAAAGACCCTGATGTTAGGAAAGATTGAAGGCAGGAAAAGGTGACAAAAGAGAATGAGATGGTTGGATGGCATCACCGACTTAATGGACATGAGTTTAGGTAAACTCTGGGAGTTGGTGATGGACAGGGAGGCCTGGCATGATGCAGTTCATGTGGTCGCAAAGGGTTGGACACAACTGAGTGACTGAACTGAACTGAAACATTATTACTTATAAATCCCCACACCTAGTTTAAAACACTGCTAGTTGCACCTTGAAGGATATATTTCTTTCAGTTCTCCATGATTAAAACAAAACAAAACAAAAAAACCCTGTAAAATGCTTTGATTATACATCTTTCCCAGTATTTCATCAGTTTAATTATTATGCATTACATATATGTACATATATATGTATATATACACACAAACATACACATATACTACATTATATATACTAGCTTAATATGACTTTGTACTTCAGAAAAGATCAACACTCTTGGAATGATCATGTGAAAAAAAAATTGTTGAGGTTTAGTAACTGAAATATTTGCTCTAAGATAGCCAGGGAAACTGTGCTACAAAATATTTTCATGGTCATTTTTAACCTCATTACCAATTAGAATCTATTATACATTGTAGCTTTTTTTAAAAATTGAGCACATAAACAACATTATTAAGTTTAATATTTTTGTTGCAACAAGTGCCCATGAATGAGATGGTGAATTCATTTTAAATGGGGTACTATCTCTCTGTGCCAACAACCTAAATCCAGTTTTTATTCCAGTCAGAGCATCTGTTCCATATGGCATATCTCCAAGGAGTTCTTATTCCTTTAAATGACTTCTGGTATTTAAATATCAAGAACAGGAACCAGGTATGCTCATTCTAGCTAAGGCATTATGGTTCTAAGCCCTTTTAGTGAATGGAGATAGAAAGTTATTTTTGAGGATTATGACTCTATACTTACAAATAACAACAGTACATAAAAAATATAACATGGCAAATAGGGATTTACTCCAGAAATGCAAGAATGCTTCACTATTAGGAATTTCAATATAATTCACATTACTATATATAAAAGTATAAAAGTAAAAAAAAGTATGATTCCACCAGATACACCAAAAAGCATTTGACAAAATTCAATCTTTCCTTATTTAAAAAATTCAATAAAATAGAAAGTCATTGCTACTCCCTTAATATGCTATACGTATATCAGCTCTAAAGCTGGCATGCCATGTAGAAATACCACAGGTATTCCCCCTAAGATTAGAAATAAGGTGAAATGCCAAATGTTTCTATTATTTAACATTGAGAAAGTAATCATAATTAACTGTGAAGACTGAAAGCTGAATATAAAACCTAACATTAAAGAGCTATTTACTTTAATCCCTATTACCCATGTCCAGTTTTAAATCCAAAGTTACAAGGCTCAGTAAAAGGCAAACCATAAATATAATCTGAAAAGAAAAAACAAATATCACAATGAGATTCAGATATGATACAGCTTTTAAAAGTACAGATAGAGAAAAAAAATGAAAATGCAAAGAGAAAAAAAAAAGAATGAGGGAAAGAAATACAAAACATCCGAGAACTGTGGGATCATTAGAAAAGGTGCAAAAGTGTTAGTAAAAGTGTCAGTCACTCAGTTGTGTCCAGCTCTTTGCAACCCCATGAACTATATATAGCAAACAGGCTTTTCTTTCCATGGAATCCTCCACGCAAGAATACTCTACTGGGTAGCCATTCTCTTCTCCAGGGGATCTGGCCCACGCAGGGATGGAACCCATGTCTCCTGCATTGCAGGCACATTCTTTACCATCTGAGCCACCAGGGTAGCTCAGAAAAGGTAAAATAAACAGATCATTAGAGAAAGAGAAGAGAAAACAGAGCAGAGGAAATACCCCGAGTGATAATGGCTGATAATTTTCAAAAAATAATGACAAACCAAAAACCAAAATTTTCAGAGACTATCAAGTAGGACAAACAACACATAACTAAACCTGGGCATATCACACTCAACAGCAGAAAACTAAAGGTAAAGAACAAATTGCCAAATAAGTTAGAAAGATAAGGCCCTTTATCTTTGGAGGAAAAAGAATAAGAATTTCAAGTTACTTCTTGTCAGAAACCATGCAAGGAGAAGCAGAGTAAAATATTAAAAGTGCTTACAGAAAAAAATGAAAAATAAAACATCAGCTTAGAATGCTATCTACAAAAAAATTATCCTTTGAAAGTAAAGGAGAAAGAGTTTCTTCGTTTTGGCAAAAGTATCATAATAATATAAAATGTTCATAAGAGAGGAAACTGGGTATGAGCTATGTGGGAACTCTTGAGGCAGAAAAAATAATTGCAGGCTTATTTATGATAATTCTTTATGTAGTTTGCCCATGTAGTAATCAAAAGCTTCATTTCCACAACTGATGTACAAGGATAAAATATCTGAATCTTACATATTACTCTGACTCAAGAAAGTAATTTAAAATTAATCTTCATTTGCTTACAAAATCAAATTTCTCAACTAAACAACCAGCAAAGCCAAAGTTACCCCAGGCTTTCTGCTCTTACTGTTTTCCTCTGCCCTGTGTGATTTTCTCCCTACTGACTGAAAGAAAGGGATTCTAAAATCTGACAGATTAACAATGAAATCTTTTACACCATTTCCTGAGATTCATCTCAGATTTATGGCTGCACACTTAGAGATATCATGATGCAGAAATGTTGGGCAAGAAATAAAACTATTTTTCCCCTTTCTTACTTCAGTGGAGTACAATTTCCATTTATTCACACTGTATTTCCTCACACAATATGTTCTTCAGACTGAAGCCTATAAATCTGAAAATATCTATAGGCAAGACTACTCCTGACACCACTTATACTTTGCTGGCATTTTGTTCCAGCTCCAGAGTGTCACTCATATCTCGTATGAATGGCTCACAACAAGTACTGACTTAGAATTTCCTCTGTAAATTGAAAGATCCTCCATTGACTATAATACTCTTACTATGATTTATTGTAAACAACACAAACTTGTTAATGAGTTAAGAGAAAATCTGTTTATGAGTATTCAGAGTTTACTCAACTGGTTTTCCCAGGTTTTACAATTAGTTTAAAATTTTGAGAGTGAGCAGCTCCTCCTTTTCCCTATCTATTTTTCTATGAAGAATATGTAAAACATTTAAATTACATTTCTCATACTATAATAGAGAAGCACAATGAACCCTCTCATTGTGGTAATTTATGTGTCAAATGAAGGGCATGAAGAGACACTGCAAGCATCATGCAGCTCTAGGTGGAACTCATGGGCAGCAGGTCCAGTCTTGAGTTGTCCCTGAGATGATGTGTGGATCAGACAAGGATGAAATATTCTGGGAATGGCGTTCTGTCTTCTTCTTGTTCTTTTTCCTAGCAATTTAATGAGGGACCAAGAAGTTCAAAGGGAAATGCTGCAATAGGAGTTTCTGTGATTCTGAAAGGAACCTTATTAATGAATACAAGGATTTAGCAATTGCATGATGTTCAGGGTATTTGCTAACCATGCTGAAAGCGNAAGAAGTTCAAAGGGGCATGCTGCAATAGGAGTTTCTGTGATTCTGAAAGGAACCTTATTAATGAATACAAGGATTTAGCAATTGCATGATGTTCAGGGTATTTGCTAACTATGCTGAAAGCACTGTAGACCTTTGCTAGAAGTTGACGTATAAAGCAATCACTACTTTGCGTGCAGGATATTGACCAATATTCCAGCGAATGCACTGTCATACAACACAAAGAGACCCAGGACATTTGAAAGAAAGAGATCCTACTTGTTATTCCTCATCTTTCAAATTATTATACCAAAATNGCAATTGCATGATGTTCAGGGTATTTGCTAACCATGCTGAAAGCGCTGTAGACCTTTGCTAGAAGTTGATGTATAAAGCAATCACTACTTTGCGTGCAGGATACAGACCAATATTCCAGCTAATGCACTGTCAGACAACACAAAGAGACCCAGGACATTTGAAAGAAAGAGATCCAACTTGTTATTCCTCATCTTTCAAATTATTATACCAAAATCAGAGCTAGAGGTACTAACAAGATTTTTTTTTTTGGCCTGAATATTTAAAATCCTGCCTCTTGAAGGGGTTTCAACCACATGACCTCTCTTTTGATAATGTTGTGCTTTTCTCCTCTGACTTCTTTCAGATACATAGAAACCACATCAGAGGAAATAAGTTACTTTTTAAAAAACAGTACGGTACACTAAAAATCTTGTTCTTGCAACTGTCTAAATACTTTGCTCTCTCTACCAAAGCTTAGCAGTGCCTATTTAGTTCTGTGCCCAGATTAACAAACATCATGTATATAATCTAAAACCTTGAGACAGTTATCCATTTATTAATCTGTTGAGAAGAGCAGGAAACAATTTGGTTAGTTAGCTATCCTGTACCAGTCATTGATTGCATTTTCTCCACTTTACAGAGTCCCAAGAAGCTGAAGATCAGAAAATCTATCCTATGTCATTCTGCTAAGAAGGGCTTCCCTGGTGGCTCAGAGAGTAGAGTGTTTGCCTGCAATGCAGGAGACCTGAGTTCGAGCCTTGGGTCGGGAAGATCCCCTGGAGAAGGAAATGGCAACCCACTCCAATATTCTTGTCTGAAAAATCCCATGGACTGAGAAGCCTGATAGGGTACAGTCCACGAGGATGCAAAGAATCGGGCACAACTTCACTTTCAGTCATTTTCTCCACTTTCAGTTCAGTTCAATCTTTGNAGCAGTAGGGCACAGCAGCTGGAAGCCTTGGTCAATCCCCCTCCCTGCTGGTAGAGGTCTGAGTAGGTCATTCCAATGAATGCCATCATCACTTTGCTTCAGGCTGGTCATGGGTCTCATATGACAATAAGAGTTTCTTGGGATTTTATTTTTGATGGAAAACATATAACTGTAAGCTTTCAGCTTTATCAGAATCTAGTGATTTGGTTACATTGTGAAGACTCCTCATGCCATATTGGCAAAGTACATTTTGAAAAACAGTGAGATCTGTAGCTGTAGGCAGGGGACCACTACTTCCAGCAAGCAACTGCATCATCTATCCATCCATTCATTTACTCTATCCACTTATTTAAACATAAAACATATATTCTGCCATATTTTTCAACTTCATCCCCACTCTATGCTCATTACCTGTTATACTCTGTTGTGCACTGAACTTTTTCTAGTATTGTACAAGCTAAACCCTTGCTAACCTCAGAATATTAGCACTTGTGGTGCCTTTTGCATGGAATGTTCTTCAATTTTCACATAAATTAAATCTTCATTTTCCAAGGCTTTCAGCTGTTTATGGTATCCTGTTAGAAATGCTTCTAGAAAAATTGTCCTTTGGTTGGGCTCACTAGGGTTGGGCTGGCTTATCATAGAAGAAAGCTAGTTTATTACAGTCTCAAATGATTGAATTAGCTGAATCGTGGAAACATGATTTTGCAGGTGGTGTGATGGAGAATGGCAGGCCCTGCATATAATGAAAATATAATCACATACTTAATACAATTAAAGCATGAAATCATGAGGGAACATAAAAATGAAAAATATATAATCTATCCTGCTTGGTAGCTGGAAACATTTTCACATTAGAGACCTTCTATTATCAAAGTCAATATCTATATCATGCTCTAATATTTCATATGAATCCCACTAATGAAATTAGGAACACAATCAGGTGTCAAAGAGTAGAAAGCTCCCTTAATAATAAAATGTATTGGCAGTGTTTGCACTTCTCTCCACAATGGAGGAGAATTTGCTTATCCTTGACTGGTCTGAATTATATGCATCTCTTCTGAGAGGGAAAGCTAATTTATATGATTAATGTTACATGCTTCCTGAAAGTTAAAAGATATGACCAAACAGGGAAAAGCAGCAAAGCACACAATTGTTCTTTATCATAATTCTGAAAGAAATGATTAAAAATTGAGTTGGAGTCCCTATATTTGGAACAGCAATAATCACTCCATGAGTTTAGCAAAATCTTTGTTTTTCTGCCATAAATTTATAACTTCAAAACCTAATTTAGTGTTTGGCTCACTTAATTCTTTTACTGTCAATTCTGACACGTTTAGAGTATGAGTAGTTGCACATGTTTTACATTATGCCAAATAGTTGTTTATCCTAAATTTTGTATTAACAATCTTATTTTTTCTATATTCAAACAGTCATACATATATGTATGGATATTAAATATACTTTTTGTCTTGAATATTTTACCTAGACATTTTTTATGTTTTATGACATTTTTATATTGATTAACAATTTTAAGAGAAAAATTCAAGTAATTTAAATTTTTAATTCATTATATATATTCTAAATCAGTGACATTTACCTGGGAAAGAAAAATCATTTCAGCAAAGGAAACAATAAACAAAAGACAACCCAAAGACTGGGAAATAATATTTGTAAATAATGTGACCAATAAAGGATTATTCTCTAAAATTTACAAACAGCTTACGACACTTAACATCATCAAAACAGACAACCCATTCAAAAAATGGGCACAAGTCCTGAATAGACATTTCTCAAAAAAGGACATAGAGATGGCATACAGACACATGATAAAATGCTCAACATTACCAGTTATTAGAGAAATGCAAGTCAAAATTAAATGTTGTATCACTTCACACCAGCCAGAATGGCTGTCATCAAAATATCCACAAACAATAAATGCTGGAGAGAGTGTGGAAAGAAGGAAACCTTTCTACACTGTTGGAAATGAAACTTGGTCCAGCCACTATGGAGAAAACAGCATGGAAGTCCTTTAAAAAACTAAAATTGAGCTACTATATAACCCTGAAATCCCACTCCTAGGTATATATCTGGAAAAGAAGCATGATCCAGAAGGACACATGCACCCCAATATTCATTGCAGTACTATTTATAATAGCCAAAACACAGAAGCAACCTAAATGTCCATCAGCAGAAATGGATAAAGAAGATGTGGTACATATATACAATAGAATATTGCTCAGTCATTAAAAACAATGAAACAATGTCATTTGAAGCAACATGGATGGACCCAGAGAATGTCATACTGAGTGAAGTAAGTCAGACAGAGAATGAGAAATATCATAAGACATTCCTTATATGTAGACTCTAAAAAGAAATGTTACAAAGGAATTTACAAAACAGAAAGAGACTCATAGACTTAGAAAATGAACTTATGGCTGCCTGGGGAAGGAATAGTTGGGGAGTTTGAGATCGAGATGGACACACTGCTATATTTAAAAGGAATAACTGACAAGGACCCACTGTATAGCACAGGGAACTCTGCTCAATATTATGTGGCAGCCTGGATTGGAGGAGAGTTTAGGGTAGAATGGATACATGTATATGTGGCTGAGTCCCTTTGCTGTTCACCTGAAATAACCACCATATTGTTAACAAGCTATAATCCAATACAAAATTAAAAGTTTAAAGTTTGAATAAAAAAGAAAGAAAGAAAAACATGTTTAATTAAGCCAGAGACTTCAGCAAAATTCACACAGAGTCAAGGGGAAGGAAAGGGTCACCTATGTCAAGAGTCTGACCTACTGTGGAGCTTTCTGCTGCAACCTGATTGTCCTCACATGCATGTTGAAACTATGAGTTAGTAGACGAATTCATTATTTTATCAGATGACTTAGCAAAACAAAGAGATGAAGAAGTAAATAACAACAACAAAAATTTGGTACCTAATTTAGATGAGACATTATAAGAGTCATCTTTGGGTACACAAAGATATATAAGAAAAAAATCTCAGCCCTAAGATAATGCACTTTTTAAAGGTGAGTAAAAGCATATACATAACCAATGTAGTCTACCATATGGGTCTGAAGAGAGAATACACAAAAGACTAGAAATTCAGAGGTAGTGACAGGGCAGTCACTTCTAGTTTAAAAGAAATAAGAGAAATTTTATGAAAAAGCAAAACATCATTTCAGATGCATCTCCAATTAGAAGGGCTTTACTAAACAAATAGAGCTGTCCAGGTGTCTCAGTGATAAAGAATCTGCCTGCCAATGCAGGAACCACAGGAGATGGGTGTTCAATTTCTGGGTTGGGAAGATCCTCTGGAGGAGGAAATGGCAACCCACTCCAGTATTCTTGCTGGGAAAATTATATGGACAGAGGAGCCTAGCAGACTACAGTCCCTGGAGCCTCAAACAGTCAGAAATGACTGAGCATGCACCCATCCTTTCTCTCCATATGAAACGCTAATTTCTCCTACCTGGTTCAACAGAAGTCAAACTATCCCACAGGGTAGAACTTTACATAAAAGGAATCAAACTGCATGTATCACTTCAAGGCTTGTTTTTATACTTAACATTAAGTTTCTGAGATTTATTGATGTTGCTCACTACAAGTTCAGTTTATTAATTTGAACTGTTATCTAGTATTTTGTTATGTGAATAAACTACAATATATCCGTGTACTGCTTAATGGATATTTGAGTCAAGTCTAATACTTTGATTTTTGTTCAGTCCTATTTCTATTAATGCTCATGTACATCTATTTGATAAAAGTTTTGTATCTAGAATATATAAAGGACACAATGTGCTGTGGTGTGCTAAGTCACTTCAGTCATGTCTGACTCTTTGCGATCACATGGACTGTAGTCTACCAGACGCCTCTATTCATGGGATTCTCCAGGCAAGAATACTGGAGTGAGTTGCCATGCCCTTCTCCAGGGAATCTTCTTGAATCAGGGATCAAACCCACCTCTTTTACATCTCTTGCATTATTCAACTATAAAAAACAAACAACCTTTGTAATAAATGAGCAAAAACTTTACAGAGACACCTCAGGAAATAAGTTATATGGATGGACAAATGATCATATGAAAAGACAGTGTAATTCATCACTATGAATATGCAAGTTAAAGCAACAAGGAATAGGGAAGAGGTGGTTGGCTCAGAGGTAAAGAATCCATCTGCAATGCAGGAGATGCAGGTTTGACCTTGCATCAAGAAGATCCCTGGAGGAGGAAATAGCAACCCATGGCCAGCATTCTTGCCTGGAGAATCCTATGGATGAGGAGCCTGGTGGGCTACAGTTGATGGAGTCGCATAGAGTCAGACGTGACTGAGCACAAAGACAATTAAATGAATAAAGACGTTTCTAATTTCAAATTCAACATGATAACTTAATTGTAGAATCATGGGGGAACATCTATGTATGTATTCAAGAAAAATAGGGAACAGAAACAGTAGATTATGAGACATTTAGCAGAAAACCAAGAAATAACATAGATATCATAATCTATTGATAAGAGTTCAATGGAGAAATAGATGGCTACGAGTGTCACAAGTTCAAGGATTCAACATCACAACACAGATTCAAATGATAGATATAATGTGGTGACAAATATTGAATGACCTCCAAGAGTTTTTCAGGGATGTTAAGGGAGAAGGTGTAATAGAATTGTTTAGAAATTTGGAAATATTGGGTACATGTATTAAAGTTAATGTTTGAATAATAACATAATCACAAATATTATTAATTCATGCACTGNTCACAACACAGATTCAAATGATAGATACAATGCGGTGACAAATATTGAATGACCTCCAAGAGTTTTTCAGGGATGTTAAGGAAGCAGGTGTAATAGAATTGTTTAGAAATTTGGAAATATTGGGTACATGTATTAAAGTTAATGTTTGAATAATAACATAATCACAAATATTATTAATTCATGCACTGAATTATTATTTATACTTATTATACAATATGAGCATATAATATACATACTACAGTATTTATAATATACTATAGTATTATATAACATACATTACTTATTATATATAACAAGTACATAATATATAATATACTATAATTACAATAATTATAATTACTACTCAATTATAATTCATGTACTACTATTAGTTGAGCAACTGCTATGTTTTGAGTACTCTTATAAGAGTTGAATATACAAGGACATGAAACTAAGGTAGAGATAACTTAGCAACTTGCTCAGCTAGTAAGCAAAAATGCCAGGATTGAAAGTTCAAGACTCTGACTCCAGAATCTATGCTTCTATCCACAATAAAATATGGCTTCCTTTACTCTGTACCAGGCACTCTACTAAGCATTTTATTCAGTTTTCACTACAGCCTGTGATATGTTGTTTTGATATCCGATGTTTAGATAAATAAACTAGGGTTTAAGCAGGTTACATAGCTTGCCAAAGTCACACGGCTAGCAAAAGGTGTTTAGTTGTTAAGTTTTGTCCAACTCTTTTGTGACCTTATGGATTGTACTCCTTCAGACTTTTCTGTCCATGCAATTTCCCAGGCAAAATATAGTGGAGTAGGCTGTAGAAGCAACATTTTAGCCCAAAGGAGTATTATCCCAGAGTCCAGGCTGTAATTCATTATACTAAACTACACAGAGATATTTTGGAGAAATGTAAGAAATAGTAAAATATAAAGAATACCATACTTCTACTCAGAGCTACTATTAGTATTTCAGCATATTTCCTTGCAATATTTTTGTAGATTTTACATTACTGAAAATTTGAAATATATATAATTTTAGAATATATACTTTTTCATTGAGTCTTTAATATGTTTGTATCACTTTAAATACTCTTAGTAAACATAGTTATTGGACAAAAGCTTATTTCATGGTTGTATTAACCTTTATTTACTCTCTCTGAATATATTAGCCATATAACTTGTGACTTTTGATTATTAAATACAATGTGGTAAATTATAAAACTTATTTAAATTTTTTAAAATCCTTGCAATATGCCGGTAAACTGTTCTACAGAAGATCTGTAGCAATTTGTAAGACTATTCATTTCAGTATATCTGTACCAGCACTGCTTATTATTATTATTAAGAGTCATTTTTAATTTTACAGGTAAGAATTTATATCTCACCTAGAATGGAAATTTTTAATATAAATTTATTTATTTTAATTGTAGGTTAATCACTTTACAATACTATATTGGTTTTGCCATACCAGCATGAATCCACCACAGGTATACACATGTTTCCCATCCTGAATCCCCTTCCCTCCTCCTGCCCCATCCCATCCCTCTGGGTCATCCCAGCACACCAGCCCCAAGCATCCAGTATCATTCAACAAACCTGGACTGGCAATTTGTGTCATATATGATATTATACATGTTTAAATGCCATTCTCCCAAATCATCCCACCCTCACCCTCTCCCACAGAGTCCACAAGACTCTATTATACATTTGTGTCTCTTTTGCTGTCTCGCATACAGGGTTATCATTATCATCTTTCTAAATTCCATATATATGTGTTAGTATACTGTATTGGTGTTTTTCTTTCTGGCTTACTTCAGTCTGTATAATAGGTTCCAGTTTCATCCACCTCATTAGAACTGATTCAAATTTATTCTTTTTAAGGGCTGAGTAATATTCCATTGTTTATATGTACCACAGCTTTCTTATCCATTCATCTGCTGATGGACATCTAGGTTGCTTCCATGTCCTGGCNACAGGCTCCAGTTTCATGTACTTCATTAGAACTGATTCAAATTTATTTTTTTAAGGGCTGAGTAATATTCCATTGTGTATATGTACCACAGCTTTCTTATCCATTCATCTGCTTCTGGACATCTAGGTTGCTTCCATGTCCTGGGTATCATAAACAGTGCTACGATGAACACTGGGATACTTGTGCCTTTTTCAATTATGGTTTCCTCAGTGTGTATGCCCAGCAGTGGGATTGCTGGGTCATAAAGCAGTTCTATTTCCAGTTTTTTAGAGGAATCAACCACTTGTAAAAGAATGAAACTAGAACACTTTCTAACACCATACCCAAAAATAAACCCAAAATGGATTAAAAATCTAAACGTAAGACCAGAAACTGTAAAACTGTTAGAGGAGAACATAAGCAAAACACTCTCCGACATAAATCACAGCAGGATCCTCTATGATCCAACTCCCAGAATATTGGAAATAAAAGCAAAAATAAACAAATTTGACCTAATTAAACTTAAAAGCTTCTGCACAAAAAAGGAAACTATAAGCAAGGTGAAAAGACAGCCTTTGGAATAGGAGAAAATAATAGCAAATGAAGCAACTGACAAACAACTAATCTCAAAAATATACAAGCAACTCCTGCAGCTCAATTCCAGAAAAATAAATGACCCAATCGAAAAATGGGACAAAGAACTAAACAGACATTTCTCCAAAGAAGACATACAGATGGCTAACAAACACGTGAAAAGATGCTCAACATCACTCATTATCAGAGAAATGCAAATCAAAACCACAATGAGGTACCATTTTACACCAGTCAGAATGGCTGCCATCTAAAAGTCTACAAGCAATAAATGCTGGAGAGGGTGTGGAGAAAAGGGAACTCTCTTACACAGTTGGTAGGAATGCAAACTAGTACAGCCACTATAGAATAAAAATTTTATGATGAGATTTTTTTGTCTTCAGCAAATGGTGCTGGGAAAACTGGACAGCTACACATTAAATAAAATAAATATCATTTTTAATACTGTACACAAAAATAAGCCTATAATGGATTAAAGATCTGATTATGAGATAGGAAACTATAAAACCCCTAAAGGAAAACACAGGAAGAACATTCTCTGATATTAATCACAACATATTTTCAATTATTTATTTCAATTATTTCTAGAATAATGGAAATTAAAGAAATAAAAAATGGGATCTGTTTTCACTGAAAGGTTTTTGCATAGCAAAGGGAAAAATAAACAAAATGAAAAGACAACCCACAGACTGGGAGAAAATATTTGTAAATGATGTGACAGATGAGGGATTAATCTGCAAATTTTACAAATAGCACATGAAGTTTAACATCAGCAAAATAAACAATCCAATCAAAAAATGGGCAAAAGACCTAAACAGACATTTCTCCAAAGAAGACATACAGATGGCTAACAAACACGTGAAAAGATGCTCAACATCACTCATTATCAGAGAAATGCAAATCAAAACCACAATGAGGTACCATTTTACACCAGTCAGAATGGCTGCCATCTAAAAGTCTACAAGCAATAAATGCTGGAGAGGGTGTGGAGAAAAGGGAACTCTCTTACACAGTTGGTAGGAATGCAAACTAGTACAGCCACTATAGAATAAAAATTTTATGATGAGATTTTTTTGTCTTCAGCAAATGGTGCTGGGAAAACTGGACAGCTACACATTAAATAAAATAAATATCATTTTTAATACTGTACACAAAAATAAGCCTATAATGGATTAAAGATCTGATTATGAGATAGGAAACTATAAAACCCCTAAAGGAAAACACAGGAAGAACATTCTCTGATATTAATCACAACATATTTTCAATTATTTATTTCAATTATTTCTAGAATAATGGAAATTAAAGAAATAAAAAATGGGATCTGTTTTCACTGAAAGGTTTTTGCATAGCAAAGGGAAAAATAAACAAAATGAAAAGACAACCCACAAACTGGGAGAAAATATTTGTAAATGATGTGACAGATGAGGGATTAATCTGCAAAATTTACAAATAGCACATGAAGTTTAACATCAGCAAAATAAACAATCCAATCAAAAAATGGGCAAAAGACCTAAACAGACATTTCTCCAAAGAAGACATACAGATGGCTAACAAACACGTGAAAAGATGCTCAACATCACTCATTATCAGAGAAATGCAAATCAAAACCACAATGAGGTACCATTTTACACCAGTCAGAATGGCTGCCATCTAAAAGTCTACAAGCAATAAATGCTGGAGAGGGTGTGGAGAAAAGGGAACTCTCTTACACAGTTGGTAGGAATGCAAACTAGTACAGCCACTATAGAATAAAAATTTTATGATGAGATTTTTTTGTCTTCAGCAAATGGTGCTGGGAAAACTGGACAGCTACACATTAAATAAAATAAATATCATTTTTAATACTGTACACAAAAATAAGCCTATAATGGATTAAAGATCTGATTATGAGATAGGAAACTATAAAACCCCTAAAGGAAAACACAGGAAGAACATTCTCTGATATTAATCACAACATATTTTCAATTATTTATTTCAATTATTTCTAGAATAATGGAAATTAAAGAAATAAAAAATGGGATCTGTTTTCACTGAAAGGTTTTTGCATAGCAAAGGGAAAAATAAACAAAATGAAAAGACAACCCACAGACTGGGAGAAAATATTTGTAAATGATGTGACAGATGAGGGATTAATCTGCAAATTTTACAAATAGCACATGAAGTTTAACATCAGCAAAATAAACAATCCAATCAAAAAATGGGCAAAAGACCTAAATAGACATTTCTCCAAAGAAGACATACAGATGGCTAACAAACACATGAAAAGATGTTCAATGTCACTAATTATTAGAGACATGCAAATTAAAACTGCAACGAGGTATCAACTCACAGTAGTTAAAATACTATCACAAAAACAAAATCAAGAAACAATAAATGCTGGAGAGAATGTGGAGAGAAGGGACCCCTCCTACACCGTTGGTGGGTATGGATATTGGTGCAGCCCGTACAGAGAACAGTATGCGAGTGCCTTAAAAAACTAAAATCAGAGCTAACTTATGACCTTGCAATCCCACTCCTAAGCGTATACCAGAGAAGAATATGGTCCCAAAGGATACATGCACCCCAATATTCACTGAGCACTGTTTACAATAGCTGAGACAATGAAGTAATCTACATGTCCATCAACAGAATGGATACAGAATATGTGGTGCGTGTATGCGTGCTAAGTTGCTTCAGTCATGTCTGACTCTTTGCGACCCCATGGACTACAGCCTGCCAGGTTCCTATGTCCATGGGATTCTCCAGGCAAGAATACTGGAGTAGGTTGCCATGCCCTCCTCCAGGGAATCTTCCAGATTCAGGGATCAAACCTGTGGCTCTTAAGTCTCCTGTTTTGGCAGGCAGGTTCTTTACCATTAGCACCACTTGGGAAGCCCAAAGAAAATGTGGTAAATGTATAAATGAAATATTACTCAGCCATTTAAAATAATAAAATAATGTCATTTGCAGCAACATGGATGGGCCCAGAGATTGTCATACTGAATGAAGTCAGACAGAGAAGGAGAAATATTGTACGACATCCATTATATGTGGAAATGTAAAAAGAAATAATACAAATGAACTTATTTACAAAGCAGAAACAGACTCACAGACTTAGAGAACAAATGTATGGTTGCTAGAGGGGAAGGGTGAGGTGGAGGGACAGTAAGAGAGTTTGGAAAGGTCATGTACACATCGCTACATTTAAAGTAGATGACTAGCAAGCTTCTTCTGTATAGTACAGGGAACTATGCTCAGTGTTATCTGGCAGCCTGGATGAAGGGAGTTTGGGGAGAACAGATACCTATATGTATATGGCTGAGTTTCTTTGCTGTCCACTTGAAACTATCACACCATTGTTAATCAGCTGTACTCCAATATAAATTTAAAATTTTAAAAATAAAAAAATAAAGTAAAAAATTAAAAAGAAAAGAAATGGTATCTCACCTAGAATGGAAATATTATGATGAGTTATTTTTTCCCCTAGTAATTGTGCCTGACACATTATTGAGGGTGTTTAATAAACATTTATTGATTCAATTATTTCTTTTCTAAATATGACTATAATATTTGAAAATTTTGATAGCTAAGAAGATGCATTTACAAGGTTCATACATCTGTTTACCTGCCAGGCTAAGAATGAAAAACCACCAAGGAATATACACATGGAGATCTGATTGGGCAACCTTCACCAGGAAGAATTCACAGAAACAAAACAACTTGCTGATCTGTAGGACCCCTGTTACCCACTGCCTTCTAGGGCTTCACTGAGATCTGGAATTGCTGCAAAGGACTCTGAGCCTTAGACTGTGATGATTTTAAATAGTACAATTAGGGGAGCACCAGGAAGAATGCAATAGTGACAAAACAGAGTAGAACCCAGCCCTATGCTGGAGGATCAGCATTTGTGCTTGGTATTAGGGGACAATTCTCCATGGATCACCCACATTTCTGCACATCTTGCTAGTGAGGTACTGATTGCCCTTTGTTCCAGACTAACTTTTCAAGGATGCCTGCATATCAAACTGCCTTGTAAGACAGAGACAGTGTCCCTTTAGAGCAAAGAGCATTTTTCTCACAGCCTTAGAAAATAATGTCTCATTATGAAACAAAAAGCAGGCCTGTTTACTGCTCATTATAATAAGCATGATATCTTCCTCTTGAGGAAAGCATATGCATGCTAATCTTTCATTATAAAAGATTCAGTTTTCCTAAGCTCAGGGTTTCTCTTATGTATCCTGACTTACTAAATGTGCAGACTTCGTCCAGCCCTCTTTATGTTCCACTGCAAGAAATGAAACTTGGGTACGGGGTGCAAATTTGCTGATATTTTGGCTGCTACTATTGTTATAAGTAAAACACAAAACAAAATGAAAACAGCCCTTGCATTTGACCTAGCAGTCTCATGTCATTTCCTAGCACCCATGAAACTGTGGTAATCACACTGCTGGCCTACATGTATGATAAAACATCAGAACCTTCAGAATTTTTGATGGTTGGAAGGTTCACCAACCTCTCCCTTGGGCAAAGTAAAAGCCTGTCTGCAGCTCTAAAGCATGGCTAACTGGCAGCATTTTCACTACATTAGTGCTCATGGTTGAGAGAGCATAAGTCTCCTGCTATGATAGAAGAGAGGCTGAGGATAAGACTTGTGGTTTTGAGAAACAACTGTCTTCACAATGGACTGTAGCCACTGGAGTTTCACAGGAAGCCAGCTTACAGGAGATTTGTTTTAGATAAATTAAACCCTTATTGCCAGAGGTAAGGAGATATTTTATTATCAGGGTCACAAATAGATAACGTTTTGGTAAATAAATGAGCTGGAGTCAATGAGAAACTATTGATTTGAGATGCTAAAAAGATGGGAAATGTTGGATTGATCAATTGTATGGTAGGAAGGAGTAAAGTATTGAGAACACATGAAGTTTAAATTAGCAGCAAATAAAACAAGATATATACTTTTTTTTCCCCCCAGAAATGAGAGAGTAGAGAGGAAAAGAGAAAATGGAGACAGGGAAGGGGAAAGAGGGAATTGATAATGAAATAGAGAAATTTTGATGTGAAAAAGAAAGGGCATTAGGGGCTCATAATGGGATTATTTTGGGTATAAAAGTAGAAGTAAGGTAGTGGGAGTAGCTGGAATTAGAGACTGTATATGTGAGAACTCTGAAACCTCTTACTGAGAGAATGTGGGAATGTGTTCAGTTGTGTCTGTCTCTTTGCGACCCTATCACTTCTAGCCTACCAGGCTCCTCTGTCCATGGGATTTCCCAGGCAAGAACACTGGAGTGGGTTGCCATTTCCTTTCCCAGGGGATCTTCTGACCCAGGGATTGAACTGGAGTCTCCTGCATTGTTAGGCAGATTCTTTACCCCTGAGCTACCTGGGAAACCCTACAGAGAGCATGGCAGAGAATAAGCAGGCAATGACTGCAAGGTAAGTGTGGAATGAAAGCATGCATGGCTGATACATATATATGGATCATGAACTTTTTTACAGATCTTTATTATAGGATACCATGAAATTGCCATTGAGCTTTGAGCTCTTTGAACATAAGTGAAAGTTGCTCAGTCATGTCCCACTCTTTGCGATCCCATGGACTATACAGTCCATGGAATTGTCCAGACCAGAATACTAGAGTGGGTAGTCATTCTCTTCCACAGGGGTTCTTCCCAACCAAGGGAACAAACCTAGGTCTCCTGCACTTCAGGCGGATTCTTTACCAGGTGATCCACTAGGGAAGCCCAAGAATACTGGAGTGGGTAGCCATCCTTTCTCCAATGGATCTTCTCAACCCAGGGATGGAACTGGGGTCTCCTGCATTGCAAACTGATTCTTTACCAGCTGAGCAACAGAGCACTATTTAAAATATTTTTGGCTTCTTAGTGTCATTGCAGTTTCTCCAACATAGATACTGTCTACAATAACTGAATTAATATTGGACCTTCTCCAGCAAAGTTAAGCCAATTTTACAACTTAGTCATTTAAGAATTGGCTAATTTTGTATAACAAAATTCAAGGACTTCCATAGCAATTCAGGCAGATGCCTGCTAATGCAGGAAGCATGAGTTCAGTTTCTGGTCCAGGATGATCACACATGCCACAAAACAGCTAAGCCTGTGCACCACAACTACTAGGCCAATGAACCCAGAGCTTGTGCTCTGCAACAAGGAGGCCACTGCAATGAGAAACCCACATAAACTAAAGTAAGCCCATGCACAGCAACAAAGATCAAGCACACCAGATCTAAATAAATAAATCAGTCCAGTTCAGTCACTCAGTCGCATCCGACTCTTTCCAACTCCATGGACTGCAGCATGCCAGGCTGCCCAGTCCTTCATCAAATCTTGGAGCTTGCTCAAACTCAAGTCCATCTTTGCAACTCCATGGACTGCAGCATGTCAGGCTGCCCAGTCCTTCACCAAATCTTGGAGCTTGCTCAAACTCAAGTCCATCTTTGCAATTCCATGGACTGCAGCATGCCAGGCTGCCCAGTCCTTCACCAAATCTTGGAGCTTGCTCAAACTCAAGTCCATCGAGTCAGTGATGCCATCCAACCATCTCATCCTCTGTCATCCCCTTCTCCTCAAGCTGTCCATCGTTTCAGCTTCAGGGTCTTTTCCAGTGAGTGAGTTCTCAGCATCAGGTGGCCAAAATATTGAAGTTTTAGCTTCATCATCAGTCCTTCCAGTGAATATTCAGGACTGATTTCCTTTAGGATGGACTGGTTTGATCTCCTTGCAGTCCAAGGGGCTCTCAAGAATCTTCTCCAACACCACAGTTCGAAACTATCAATTCTGTTTCACTCAGCTTTCATTATACTCCAACGCTCGCATCCATACATGACTACTGGAAAAACCATAGCATTGACAAGGTGGACCTTTGTTGGAAAAGTAATGGCTCTGCTTTTTTACATGCTATCTAGGTTGGTCATAACTTTACCTGCAAAGAACAAGTGCCTTTTAATTTCATGGCTGTAGTTACCATCTACAGTGATTTTGGAGCCCAAGAAAACAAAGTCTGTCACTGTTTCCATTTTTTCCCCATCTGTTTGCCTATGAAGTGAAGGGACAAGGTTCCATAAGTTTAGTTTTTTGGATGTTGTTTTAAGCCAACTCCTTCACTCTCATCTGTCACTTTTATCAAGAGGCTCTTTAGTTTTCTTGTTTCTGCCATAAGGGTGGTGTCATCGGCATATCTTAGGTTATTGATATTTCTCCCAGTAATCTTGATTCCAGCTTGTGCTTCATCCAGCCCAGCATTTCTCAAGATGTGCTTTGTACATAAGTTAAATAATCAGGGTGGCAATATACAGCCTTGACATACTCTTTTCCCAATTTGGAACAAATCTGTTGTTCCATGTCCAGTTCTAACTGTTACTTCTTGACCTGAATATAGACTTCTCAGGATTCAAGTCAGGTGGTCTGGTATTCCTGTCTCTTGAATTTTCTACAGTTTGTTGTGATCCACACAGCCAACGGCTTTGGCGTAGTCAATAAACCAGAAGTAAATGTTTTTATGGAATTCTCCTGGTTTTTTGATGATCTAGCAGATGTTGGCAATTTCATCTCTGGTTCCTCTGCCTTCTCTAAATCCAGCTTGAACAGCTGGAAGTTCACGGTTCATGTACTGTTAAAGCCTGGCTTAGAGAATTTTGAGAATTTCTCTGCTAGCATGTCAGATGAGTGCATTGTGTGGTAGTTTAATTATTAGGCATTTCCTTTATTTGGGATTGGAATGAAAACTGACCTTTTCCAGTCCTGTGGCCACTGCTGAGTTTTCCAAATTCGTTGGCATATTGAGTGCAGCAGTCTCACAGAATCATCTTTTAGGATTTGAAATAGCTCAGCCTGAATTTCATCACCTCCACTAGCTTTGTTCATAGTGATGCTTCCTAAGGCCCATTTGACTTCACATTCTAAGATGTCTGGCTCTAGGTGAGTGATCACAGCATTGTGATTATCTGCACCATGAAGATCTTTTTTGTATAGTTTTGCTGTGTACTCTTGCCACCTTTCCCTAATATCTTCTGCTTTTGTTAGGTCTATATCATTTCTGTCCTTTATTACCCATCTTTGCATGAAATTTTCTCTTGATATTTCCAATTTCCTTGAAGAGATTGCTAGTCTTTCCCATTCTATTGTTTTCCTCTATTTGTTTGCACTGATCGCTGAGGAAGGCTTTCTTATCTCTCCTTGCTGTTTTTTGGAACTCTGCATTCAAATGAATATATCTTTTCTTTTCTCCTTTGCCTTTAGCTTCTCTTCTTTTCTTGCTATTTGTAAGGCCTCCTCAGACAACAATTTTGTCTTTTTGCATTTCTTTTTCTTGGGGGATGATCTTGATCCCTGTCTCCTGAACAATGTCATGAACCTCCATCCATATTTCTTCAGGCACTCAGTCTTTCAGATCTAATCCCTTGAATCTATTTGGCACTTTTACTGTATAATCATAAGGGGTTTGATTTAGGTCATACCTGAATAGTCTATTGGTTTTCCGTAGTTTCATAAATTTAAGTCTGAATTTTGCAGTAAGTAGTTCATGATGTGAGCCACAGTCAGCTCTTGGTCTTGTTTATGCTGACCACAAGATAGTGGAGTAGAAGGATATGCATTCATCTTCTGTGAGAACTACAAAATTACAACTTGCTGCAGAACAACCACTGATAGGAGACTAAATAAATGCATTTATTGGACAAAAATTCACAGCATAGTAGAAAGAGCACACTTGAGAGTACTTTTCTAAAAGCGAGCATAAGTTGTCAAATGGCACAGTCAAGGGACAAAGCAGAAGTTCACACTCAGGGGTGATGAAGAATGAGCAGAGGAAATCAAGCTTATATAAATAAAAAGCAGCCATACGACCCAGCAATCCCATTTCTGGGTATATAAACAAAAGAACTGAAATCTGGATCTCAAACAGACATCTGCAACCCCATGTTCATTGTATCATTATGTACAATAGCCAAGATACAGAAATAACCCATCTGTCCATCAAGAGATGAATGTATAAAGAATATGTGACATATATATAATGGAATATTATTCAGCCTTAAAAAAGAAAATCCTATCATTTGTAACAATATGGATAAACCTAAATGACATTATACTAAATAAAATAAGCCATTCACCTAAGGATAAGTATTGCATGATTTCAATTATATGAGATACCTAAAATAGTCAAAGTTATAGAAGTGGAAAATGGAATGGTAGCTGCCATTGGGTAGGGGAAAGAAAGAAAAGGGAAATCGTTTGTGCAGGGCCAGGGGCGGGGGGTGATAGGAAGTGTGTATTTACATACAAGTACATTAGAAAACAATTCCCATTCATCTTTTTGTTTTCTTTTAATCTGTTTTTAAAAAGTTAATATATTCATCTTTTGCACATAAAGTACAAGGCTTTTATTTTTAATCTTCATATGAATTACTTATTGACAATAAAAACTTAAGCTCCAATGGACAGTCAGGTGCTTAGGCAATTTGACCATCTTTTTTCAAGACAGAGTATCTGAATTATAAAAGACTGTTGATAAACGAGAGACACTGTATATTAAAAGTACTCCTTCATTAAATTCTAGAAGATTGAATGAGTGTTTCTCTCCAGTATAAATGACAATGAACAAGCTATTATCAAGATTTAAGCTGATATACACACAATACTTGCTCTGCATATGGCACACAGTAGGCATTCAATGAATGCAATCATATTATACATTTATAATTTTAACCTGAACAGTATTTTAAACATTAAAAAGTACATTCATGTATACTATGTTCTTTGCTCTTCAGGCAGTCCTAAAGAAACCATGAACTTTGTTGTATTCTCATTTAACAAATGAGAAATTCAAACTGTGAATTTATTTAGGTTACCTACCTAAAGTTACACAAGCAAGCAGTGGTAGTACTTAGTCTAAAATACTAAGTCAAATAAAGTACATGTAAGCGTTTATTGAAAAGCCATTGTTTCAAAACTCGAGAAATAAAGTCAAGGATTTAATGTACTGAGAGCTTACTGTGTGCCATGTGCTAGATGCTATCTTATTTCACTCCCACAGTGACCCTTATTAGAGCTAAAGCTGTTATCCTAGCTCTACAGAATCAACACACACACACACACACTTCACAGCTGAGAGGTTAGGTGACTTGCTCGTACCTGCATCTTCCATAACATCATACAAGGAGTGTGCATTCTTTTCCTCTACAATTAAGAGAGTAGAACAAACAGAATAACATGAGAAATGTGTAGAATATGAGGATTAAAATGAATAATTCACACGAAGAGAAAAGACTGTGCCAAGGAAATTAAGGTCAAGTTAAGGCAGTTGAATGCAGTGTAAGAATATTCATTTAGAAGAGAGGGTCATCACCAGACACTGAGTAGGTAGAGGCAGTAGACAGTAGTGTGAGAACCTCCAATAAAAGAGAAAGATGGTTGCTTTGGGGTCAAACAGATAACAAAGGAGAGAAGCCTTAGAGAAACATGCTGTCAACGAAAGGAAGGTGTTATAAATGCACAGGATTTGTTAAGTCCAAATTCTTCTGAACTGACCGGTTACATTGGAGACAATATATTAGTTATCTAATCTCTCTGCCACCCTCTGACCCGTCTCCAAGATGCTGGCTTCAGTTGATGGTAACACTCAGAATTCATGAGCAATGTCTGTTTAAAGAACTAAAACTATGCCATTTTTCAGAAGCTGCTTATGAAAGTGCCTCATAACAAAAGAATTATGATGGGTTAAACCTGTGATGATCCTGACCCCAAGTAAGAATAGGTTTTCAAAATCATCTCTGTTGACAATTGTCTAACAAAGGGATGAGCTCAAGGATTCTTTGGAGTTCCATTCAGCTTCCCTAATTAAATGATTTCTTTATCAGAATCAGCTGGAGACTAATCATAAAATGCAAACGGTTGTGGGTTTTTTTTTTTTCTGAACTTCAGAAAACTTACCTGGTGAAAATCATTATAATCATAAAGAAATCTGCAGAGATGTTTCATTGCTGCTGTGACTTCGGCTGTGATACAAGTTCAGTAACTCTGCGTGTGTTTGTGACTGTGTTTGTGTGGGTGCATTTGTGAAGAGTGAATATTCTATTGGAAGAAGAAGAGAAGAGATGCTTAAAGGAATGTGAGAAATAATGGTCTGAAAGTGAAGACAAGGAGAAATCTTCTGAAGATAATCATTTAAATACAAAAATGGAAGCTTGTGTAAACCTTGCTCTGACCTTATACATATGAAATATTTTTAAATCACTGAAGTCCTCAGAAACTGCAAATAGTTTCTTATGAAAAAAAAAAAAGTGTTCTTACTTAAAAGTCACACTTGAACTTAGAGAACTGAGCAAAGAAGAGATGAGACAGTAACTTATAATTCTCAGTTCAGTTCAGTCGTTCAATCATGTCTGACTCTTTGCAGCCCCATGAATCGCAGCACGGCAGGCCTCTCTGTCCATCACCAACTCCTGGAGTTCACCCAAACTCATGGGCATCAAGTCCGTGATGCCATCCAGCCATCTCATCCTTCTCTTCCTGCCCCCAGTCCCTCCCAGCATCAGGGTCTTTTCTGTTGAGTCAACTCTTCACATGAGGTGGCCAAAGCATTGGAGTTTCAGCCTCAGCATTAGTCCTTCCAATGAACACCCAGGACTGATCTCCTTTAGGATGGACTGGTTGGATCTCCTTGCAGTCCAAGGGACTCTCAAGAGTCTTCTCTAACACCACAATTCAAAAGCATCAATTCTTCGGTGCTCAGCTTTCTTCACAGTCCAACTTTCACATCCATACATGACCACTGGAAAAACCATACCCTTGACTAGACGGACCTATGTTGGCAAAGTAATATCTTTGCTTTTTAATATGCTATCTAGGTTGGTCATAACTTTCCTTCCAAGGAGTAAATGTCTTTTAATTTCATGGCTGCAATTACCATCTGTAGTGATTTTGGAGCCCCCCAAAAATAAAGTCTGACACTGTATCTACTGTTTCCCCATCTATTTCCCATGAAGTGATGGGACCAGATGCCATGATGTTAGTTTTCTGAATGTTGAGCTTTAAGCCAACTTTTTCACTCTCCTCTTTCACTTTCATCAAGAGGCTTTTTAGTTTCTCTTCACTTTCTGCCATAAGGGTGGTATCATCTGCATATCTGAGATTATTGATATTTCTCCCTGAAATCTTGATTTCAGCTTGTACTTTATCCAGTCCAGCATTTTGCATGATGTACTCAGCATATAAATTAAATAAGCAGGCTGACAATATACAGCCTTAACATATTCCTTTCCCAGTTTGGAACCAGTCCATTATTCCATGTCTAGTTTAACTGTTGTTTCTTGACCTGCATACAGATTTCTCAGGAGACAGGTAAGGTTGTCTGGTATTCCCATCTCTTGAATAATTTTCCACAGTTTGTTTATGAATGTTTACAGCAGTTTAATTTATAACAGCCTCTAACTGGAAACATCCAGTATTTCAATGGGTGACTGGTTAAACAAACTGCCTTATATTATTATATCCATACCATGGAATCTCTCTTAACAAAAATTGTATTGAATTACTGATGGATAAAAGAATCTGATGACTCTCCAGAGAATGATGCTAAATGAAAAAAGCCAATCATCAAAGTTTACATATTGTGGTATTGCTTTCATGTAACTTTCTTCCAATGGCAAAACTTAGAACTAGAGAATGAATTAGTGATTGTCACCAGTTAAGGAGGTGGATGTGGGAGTGAAGTTTGTGTGGCTATAAAAGGGCAACGGGAGGGAGCTCTGTGTTGATGTTAATTAACATTTTGTATATTAACCATATCAATATAAATG
>SJYW01020130.1:148269-166004 GCA_006410735.1 Raphicerus campestris | reverse complement strand
TGCTTTTTAATATGCTATCTAGGTTGGTCATAACTTTCCTTCCAAGGAGTAAATGTCTTTTAATTTCATGGCTGCAATTACCATCTGTAGTGATTTTGGAGCCCCCCAAAAATAAAGTCTGACACTGTATCTACTGTTTCCCCATCTATTTCCCATGAAGTGATGGGACCAGATGCCATGATGTTAGTTTTCTGAATGTTGAGCTTTAAGCCAACTTTTTCACTCTCCTCTTTCACTTTCATCAAGAGGCTTTTTAGTTTCTCTTCACTTTCTGCCATAAGGGTGGTATCATCTGCATATCTGAGATTATTGATATTTCTCCCTGAAATCTTGATTTCAGCTTGTACTTTATCCAGTCCAGCATTTTGCATGATGTACTCAGCATATAAATTAAATAAGCAGGCTGACAATATACAGCCTTAACATATTCCTTTCCCAGTTTGGAACCAGTCCATTATTCCATGTCTAGTTTAACTGTTGTTTCTTGACCTGCATACAGATTTCTCAGGAGACAGGTAAGGTTGTCTGGTATTCCCATCTCTTGAATAATTTTCCACAGTTTGTTTATGAATGTTTACAGCAGTTTAATTTATAACAGCCTCTAACTGGAAACATCCAGTATTTCAATGGGTGACTGGTTAAACAAACTGCCTTATATTATTATATCCATACCATGGAATCTCTCTTAACAAAAATTGTATTGAATTACTGATGGATAAAAGAATCTGATGACTCTCCAGAGAATGATGCTAAATGAAAAAAGCCAATCATCAAAGTTTACATATTGTGGTATTGCTTTCATGTAACTTTCTTCCAATGGCAAAACTTAGAACTAGAGAATGAATTAGTGATTGTCACCAGTTAAGGAGGTGGATGTGGGAGTGAAGTTTGTGTGGCTATAAAAGGGCAACGGGAGGGAGCTCTGTGTTGATGTTAATTAACATTTTGTATATTAACCATATCAATATAAATGTTGGTTGAGATACTGTACTATAGTTTTGTAAGATGGTACCATTGCATAAAACCAGTAAAGGGTACATGAATTCTCACCATCTAGACTTACTTCAAATAAATCGTTCAATCTAAAATCAAATAATAAAACTGCAGGCTCTGAAAAGGTATTCACAAAGATGGTCACAAAGGGGATTTCTAGGTTTGGGATTTTTTTTTCTCTCTATTTGTCACTTGTATCATTTTTTTTTTACAGTGAACTTACATTGCTTTGGTAATAAAAGAAAAGATAATACTCTTGTAATTTAAATTTTACACATAAGCACATCCTGTGTTCACACCATTTTAAGGTTCTAAGACTAAAAGGCCACTTTTAAATTCACCCTATATTATTAAAAGCATAACCTGTGGTCAGGATATTCTATGGTGTGAATACAAACTTTCAATTTGTATAAAGAGACTGAGTTGATATTAGGAGAGCTGGCCTTACACTTTTTTCCACCCTAGGGGCTCTTAGATCCAGTAACATTTACCAAAATAAAATTTTCTTTCACAGCTTAAAAGTGTTCTGAATATTAAAGATTCTGACCTAATGGCTATTTCAACTTTATCTTTCCAATTAGATAACTGGAGCTGGGAATCATCTCATATCATTTTATCATTTTTGCTAGGCCAGAAAAGTGTGTGCACACACATACACAAGCTTCTAAATTCTGCAAGAGATTCCTGTTAGATCTTTAGAAACTGCTGGCCTATTTTCAAAAAGCTGAAAATAAGCTGCAGTCCAGTGCTCAATTTCAGAAATCAAGAGACTATTTAAGTGATGGTGATGGAAGGTTTCAATGAACACAAAAGATGAAATAGAAGGAACAGAGATGAAGATAATTCAGTTCCAGAATCCAAAGGGCAAGAAAAAATCAAAAAGTGAGAGGTCAGTATCATTGAGGAAGGGATGGTTTTGTAGTTTTAATTGATTCTGCAGTCTCCTAGAAAGATTGAACTTTTGGAAACATAAAGGTATAGGGCATACGTTGAAAATATATATCAGGTACAGAATCAATAATTATCCCACAATCATCTCAAACTGTAGTATAATTAAATTCTGAAGACCTCAAGCAAAATTCTTCAAAGTTATCTCCTTGTAGTCCTCTAAAGAAATAACCTTTGCCATATGCTTTGAGAAACTATGTTTTCATTAATAATATGACAGTGCTTATCAGTCTTAATTTAAAAGATTGTTATGAGAAAGAATATAGATTTGTAAACTGTTAAAATCTTACATGTTTGTAAAAAAATTAGATCACATCCATTACCATGTCCCGTTTAAAACTACAGAGCATGATTAGGCTGAAAGGGCTACACTAGGCTTGAAAGAAACCTTGTTGTTTTATTCCAGTTACTTGGGGAATTGATCTATTTTTTGTGCCTAAATTCTGCTTAGTGTTAGCTCTGCCATCTAGTGGCCACATAAATAAGTACAAGCTGTCATCTTAAATTTCAGATCACGTGAAAATTTTACTTTGGCCTCCTGATGTGAAGAACTGACTCATTAGAAAAGGCTCTGATGCCGGGAAAGATTAAAGGAAGGAGGAGAAGAGGATGACAGAGGATGAGATGGTTGGATGGCATCAGCGACTCAATGGATATGAGTTTGAGCAAACTCTGGGCGATGGTGAAGGACAGGGAAGCCTGGCCTGATGCAGCCCATGGTGTCAGAGTCGGACTGAACTGAACTGAAAACTTTAGAGCATTCCAAATGGGCCATTTCAACACTATTTACAAGTATAAACATACTTAAAAAAAAGAAAGAAAGAAAGAAACTAAGAAAGAAACTAGTGGTAGGAAAATGTATATTTAAGGATTTAATTAAATGTAACTATGGTTACTTTAAAACACTTAAATTTTGCTTTTGTGAGTACAAAAGCAAATTATAACTTTTTAAATATTCATGCTGCATTCAAAATAGGAAATTATGCTCATAAACTTCCACTGAGTTTAAAAGAAATAAAATAACTGTTGTATTAGTTGTTTTCACTTAATTATCTTTTATTTTAATAACATGTCTATCTTTCCTACATCTTAATTTAAATAATGAAATAAAAAATTCTTCAGTACTTGGACTTGTGCTCTCTGCCAATTTGCCAAAGAGTCAACAATTATGAAACATAAACACAGTTTCAAAATTTGAATACGTAAACAAATAAAACAATCTTCATCGTCAAATGGTACAGGACTCTTTGGACCTAAAAAAACCATAAATAAACTAGCAGTGTTTTGATTTATTTGTTAATGGTATTGACAGATACTGTTAGGTCCTCCACTTTCATCTTCCTGGCATAATTTTTTTCCACGCTCCACTCCCAGCCCAGTTCCCTTGCAGAGGTCTACTCTGCTGGCTTGTTTTCTACAAGCCCCGGTATTTTAAGATGGTTCATTCATATGACCGAAACTAACACTCGCAGCATGTGCAAAGAAGTATACTGGAGACACCCTGAGAAATGCTTACAAGCTAAATTCATCAGACAAATGTCCAATATTCATGCTTCAGTGTTACAACTGTGATCTTAATTTGTTTGCTTTCTTGATTGGTATGTCTGTGAAACATGCAGTCCTTTGACATTCTAATCAGTTATGGTAAAGACATGCAAATGAAAAATTATTAAAAAATCAAATAACCATTAGCCATGTTTTTCACTATTGCTGCATCCAGTCAATCTCTCTTTAGGTTTATTACTGCTTGAGATAACAAGTTGGCACCACATTGTTCAAACTGGAAATACAGGTAATTTTGCAATTGCTAATATTGTGTAAAACAGTCCTACAGTAATCAACAAACCTATATTCCATGTTGTTGACACCCCAACAAATATTTTCAAAATGCAGGCAAAATAATGGATTACTATCCCCAAACTACTTGATCCCTGACTTTGTGTTGTTCAGATTTTTCTTTAATTCATAAGCATAACCTTTTACAGCCAACTGTGGAAGCCTCAAAGTAGAATAAACTCCAATTTAAGGCATTAATGTTTATAAACTGTGTCCATACACTTTTCTGGAAGACAGAATATCTCACATCTCATGTGATTTATGAGAAAAATTCTGTTAAGACTCTCTCTGTTTGAGAATAAGCACACCGATGTATGGATTTTTATTTTTCTACTCAATCTGTATACTTTCTAATGATGTAGCCAAAATCTCAAAAAAGAATGAAAGGGAGACAGGAAGGATGGGGAAAAGGAAGGGCAAGAGGGAAGAAAAAATGGAGGGAGAGACAAAGGAAGGGAAGATTAAAAAGCAAAAAACAATTTGGATTTCTACATATCCCCAAACTCAAGAATCTCTAAGATAAATCAATGACATACATACCAAGACACATCAAATCTGTCTAAAATCAAGACAAAGAGAGCTTCTTGAAACAACAAAAGAAATGTGACCCAATATAAGGGATGCTCAAAAAAGTTAACAACTAATTTGTCATCAGAAACCTTGGAGGCCAGAAGATAATGAGAAAACACAGTCAAGGTGTGTTCAGTAAGCGAAGGAAAGAACAGTTAAACAATAATTCCATGATTAGCAAAATACACCACAGAGTGAAGGAGACATTAAAATATTACCAAACTATTTGTGTCTTTGAATCTAAAAGATATAAATTAATACATCATGAAAATAATAACAAAAAAAACTGCATAGACCATACTGACCACCACACAAAACAGACATAGACTTTAACTAAAAAGTATTACTAGAGACAAACCATGATACTTTATAACAATAAAAGAGTCATTCCATCAAGAAAAAGATATAATATCTATAAACACATATACTTGTAGACTGTTGACATTTGCCCCAGCCAAAGATCTTATGTCCTAATCTATGTATCCTATGAATGTTACCTTATGTGGCATATATTATTTTACAATGGTTTAATCACACTTTTCAGATATAATATATTTAGGGATCTTGAGATAGGATGATTATCCTGAATGATACAAGTGGGCCCTTTATCCTTATAAGAGGGAGAAAGGAGATCTGACATACACAGAAGAGAAAGAAATTATGTGAAAATTGACCAAAGAGAGATTTGAAGATTGCACTAATGTGACCGCAATCCAAGAAATGTTAGAAATCATGAAAAACTGGAAAAAGACAAGATATTGAATCTCCCCTAGAACCTCTAGAGGGATTGCACCCTTGTAGATGTCTTGATTTTGGCCTAGGGAAACTATTTCAGACCTTAGGCCTCCAAAACTGAGAAAGATTGCTTCTGTTGTTATTAAACAACTGTTTCTGGTAATTTGTTACATTAACCATGAAAAAATAATACAATAATCCTACAAACAGAGTGCAAAAGTTTATTAAATAAAGCTAAAAATAAAATAAAAAAATAAATGGGCAAGAATAGTGGAAGACTTCAAAATCTCAATTTTGTCAATAGATATAAGATAGAAGGATCAACATAGATATAGATGTGCACATAAGTATAAAAGGCTTAGAACTAACAGATACCTTTGCTCACTCTAGTCAATAAGAATAGAGTATTATAAAGTTCTTAGGTGCATATAGATATTTCGCCAGTATAGATCATGCATGCATGCATGCTCAGTCACTAATTTATGTCCCACTCTTGGCAACTCCATGGAGTGTAGCTGGTGAACCTCCTCTATCCATGGACTTCTCTAGACAAGAATACTGGAGTTGAAGTGGGAGGCCATTTCCTTCTCCAACTTATAGACCGTATATTATGCAATAAAACAATCTCAATATACTTAAAGGATAGAAATCACACAAAGTTCCCTGATTACAGATAATGAAGTTAGAAAGAAATGTAAGAGTGAAGTTTGGGAAATCACAAATATTGGAAATTAAATCACATACTCCTAAAAAGCCAATAAGTCAAAGAAGAAATTACAAGAAAATTGGGCTTTCCTGGTGGCTCAGATGGTAAAAAAATCTGCCTACAGTGCCACAGACCTGGGTTTGACCCCTCAGTCAGGAAGGTCCCTGGAGGAGGAAATGGCAACCCACTCCAGTTTTCTTGCATAGAGAACTCCATGGACAGAGGAGCTTGGTGGATTACAGGGCGACAGTCATGGAGTCACAAAGAGTTGGACACAACTGAGTGACTAACACTTTCACAGGAGACTTAGAAAGTATTGATAGTTCAATGATCCCTGGGTTGGGANATATATATTGGATTTCTTCAAGATTAAAAATGTTTCTGTTGCAAAGGATATCATCAATATAATGGAAACCAAATGTACAGTATGGTATAAAATATTTGTGAAACAACTGTCAGATTAAACAGCTAGTCTGTATAAATAACTACTAAAGTTCCATAACAAAAATACAAATAACCTAATTTTAAAAATAGGCAGAGACTCTGAATAAATATTTTCCCCAAAAAAGAGATATAAAAAGGGCCAATAAACACAGAAAGAGATGCTCAACGTCATTAAGAGTAAGACATTTCAGGAAAAAACACTGTTAATTCTTAGTAGACATACAACTCAATTGATAGAAATTGAAGTGTGTTCCATATGAAAGAGTCATCTTCTGGACCTACTACCAGCTGCAGAGTACTGTGGCTATCAAACAAGTGGACTTCATCATTAATCTGTTTACTAAAGGTCAGCTGGAGGAGACCTTATTATACTATCCAAAACCTCATTTCACAGACCCTTTAGTACAGATCTTTTCAGCTGTGATTTTCCCCTTTAACCACTCTTTTCATAAACAACTAACTTAGTCAATGTCCCCTGAACATGACTGATAAGAAATCTCTGAGTCGTCTTCCTGGTTACCCATACTCAATATGTGAGCTAAGGTTCCTTTCTTCTAGCAAAACCTGAGTTCTAAGATGTCTTTTTCTTCCTTATGTCTTATACTTGCTTTATTTCTAATGTTCCATCACTCATTATCTTTCTACATCTTCTAACCTTGGAACCTCTTTCATAGGATTTAGGAAGGCTGTGAGCAGGGTAACCAGGCCATCATCATCTCTCTTTTAACTCTAGAACAAGAACTGAGTGAATCAAGTTAAATCTTCCCAAAGATCCTGTCTACCAACTGGTAGGTTGTTCCTGGAAAATTTATAATAGGTTTGAAACTGCAATGACTCCAAAGCATAAGACCTTCTCAAAGTCTACCCAACAAAACTTTTCACAATTGTATTCCTGGAGATTATGGCCATTGATAGGTTTCCAATATCCACCTTCATTTAATTTACAATGGAAATAAAGAATGAGATTTCTAGATCAAGTCAGAGTGTTACACTTTCTGGGATAATGCAACAATAACCAAATAGACAAAAGGGGATTCTATCCCTAATGAACAGTAATTGAGAGGTTATAAACTAGAGAGTTTATATACACATGGTCCCATTTGTATCCTGAGAGGAAGAAAAATTTTGCTCCCTACTATGAACAAATTATCTTGGAGAAGTTCTAGACCCTTGTGTTCTTTGAAATGGAAATAAGAGTCTCCAGAGGAAAAATAAGACAAGAATCTCTAGGTTTACAACCTTTGAAAAGTATCCATGACTTAAGGCTTTATTCTTCTCTGAAATGTAAACATATATATCAGGGGAGATAAATTTCTCCAGACGTTGTTCAGTTGTTGAGTGCTGTCTGACTCTTAGTGACCCCATGGACTGCAGCATGACAGGCTTCCCTGTTCTTCACTATCTTCTGGAGTTTTCTGCAACTCATGTCCATTGAGTCAGTGATGCCATCCAACCATCTCATCTTCTGTCACCCACTTCTCCTCCTGACCTCAATCTTTCCCAGCATCAGGGTCTTTTACAATGAGTTGGCTCTTGGCATCAAGTGGACAAAGTATTGAAGCTTCAGCTTCAGTATCAGCCCTTCCAATGAATATTCAGGGTTTATTTCCTTTAGGATTGACTGTTTTGTTCTCCTTTTGTCCAAGGGACTCTCAAGAGTCTTCTCCAACACCACAGTTCAAAAGCATCAATTCTTCAGCACTCAGCTTTTTTTACAGTCCAACTCTCACATTTGTATATGACTATGGAAAAACACCATAGCTTTGACTAGATGAACCTTTGTCTACAAAGTGATATCTCTCCTTTTTGTCATATCTTTTTTCCAAGGAGCAAGTGTTTCTGAATTCCGTAGCTGCAGTGATTTTGGAGGCAAAGAAAATAAAGTCTTTCACTTCCCATTTTTTCCCCTATTTACCATGAACTGATGGGATCAGATGCCATGGTCTTTGATTTTTCAATATTGAGTCTTAAGCCAGCTTTTCCACTCTCCTCTTTCACTTTCATCAAGAGGCTCTTTAGTTCCTCTTCTCTTTCTGCCATTAGGGTGGTGTCATTTGCATTTCTGAGGTTCCTGATATTTCTGCTAGCAATCTTTCTGCTAGCTTGTGCTTCATCCAGACCAGCATTTCACATCATGTACTCTGCATATAAGTTACATAAGCAGGGTGACAGTATACAGCCTTGAAGTACTTCTTTTCCAATTTTTTAACCAGTCCATTGTTCCATGTCCAGTTCTAGCTGTTGTTTCTTGACCTGCACTCAGGTTTCTCAGAAGGCAGGCAAAGTGATCTGGTATTCCCATCTCTTTAAGAATTCTTAACAATTGCTGTGACTTACACTGTCAAAGGACTTAGTGTAGTTGATCAAGCAGAAGTAGATGCTTTTCTGGAATCTCCTTGCTTGTACTATGATCCAAGGGATGTTGGCAGTTTCTCCAGAGAGTCTTTCATTATCTTATCATCCTTTAAATTCCAAGGGTTATCTTTTAACCCAGTTATCAGATTTCTTTTTCAGAAAACCCAAACCACATAGAAAGGAAAATGCACTCTGTAGCTCCACATTAATGCTCTCAGTCTGTGCTTTGCAGTGCTGCCCAAACACAGCTCTGCCTCCATGTAAGTTCTCTTTTTTTCACTCCTATGACACCCATGCATTTCTCTATTTTTGGCTTAGCCCAGATTCTGAAATATTAGTGCACTATTTCCTAATACTAAATCTCTGTTTCATATTCTGCTATTGAGATTTTCTGTCTTCCTTAGGTGGGACAGATCACGTATAATGAGCCTTGAACAGTAAAGTACCCAGAGAGGTCAGTTCCTTGCAGCCAGCTCTCATGGATGGGTGAGGCTTCATTGTAAGGTTGCCTGAGTCACCTCTTCAAATCTAGGCTCACTCTAGAATGTCAAAATATCCAATTATTTTTGAGGTCTCAGCCACCTCACAATTCCACCAGAAATCCCATTTACCTCCACTTGACCATCAAGAAAGTGTATCTCTTCATTCTGAAATCCTCCCAGGAAGCATATAATTAAGTCCCTTAGCAAATTAAAGCAGAGAAGGTGATGGCACCCCACTCCAGTACTCTTGCCTGGAGAATCCCATGGACAGAGGAGCCTGGTAGGCTGCAGTCCATGGGGTCGCTGAGGGTCAGACACGACTGAGCGACTTCACTTTCACTTTTTACTTTCATGCATTGGAGAAGGAAATGGCAACCCACTCCAGTGTTCTTGCCTGGAGAATCCCAGGGACGGCAAAGCCTAGTGGGCTGCCGTCTATGGGATCACACAGAGTCAGACACGACTGAAGCGACTTAGCAGCAGCAGCAAATCAAAGACATCTTCTCTTAGCTTTTTGCTTAATTAACATTATTGGTCTGACATTTTGGCCAGCCCAATGCATTTTTTTTTTTAACTTTGCTAGGTAAGTACCTTCAACTACATCTTGATTTTTGAGAAAGTATGTTCCAAATTTTAGTAATACTTCCACCTGTCTCAAGGGAACTATATACATATGTGCATAAACATATACTCTCAGTAATTAAATATTGCCTGTGGATTGAGTGCATATAGAAAATAATTTACAATAAAGAAAGGAGTTTCATGCCATATCTACATATCCAGAAAATATTTTGGTGCAGTAGAGTAGAAAGAACATTGTGAAAGATCATCTATCCCAAACAAAGACTTCCTGTTTTTGATATCCCAGTAACTTTATAAGAAAACTTGAAGTAAGCTGAAGTGAACTCCACAATAGTGAAAGTGAACTCATAATACTGTCAGTATTTTTAGGGAATAGATAAGTATGATTATAATGACCACATGCAAATAAACTAAAAACTCTTTTCTCCCAGTATTTTATATATAAACACTCAAATATTTAGCAGGAACAATAACAAAGAAAAACTCTGGATGATCTGACCCTTGCTCCAGCCAAACTAGTCTGCCTTTATATCTTCAAGTATATCATTTTCTCCTATGTTAGGGATTTTGCAATTTCTCTGCCCATTGACTGAAGCATTTTTTACATCTCCCATGTTGTATTTTTTTGAATATATTAATAAGCTGTCTTACAACTGTATTTCTTTCATTTCAAGTGGTTAACTCATATTGAAATTATCCTGTTTAATTATTTCATTGAGTATATCTCCTCCACCACACATTACTTGTTCCCTGAGAACAGAGGCCATTTATTTTTTTGCCCCCTATTGCATCTTTGGTGTGTACAGTGCTTCACAAAGAATAGGTCTTCAATAAATTTTTGTGAATAAAATTGGTGAATAAATCAGAAGAAGATTTCCTTAGGAAATATAAAAGTGTATATATCTATTCATTGGCAGTAATGAAAGTCATGACCATTTATCAGGTCTGTTGGGAGAAAGCAGAGTGAGAAAAGGGTCAAGAAATAAACTTTGAGGGACTCAATAAATAATGGCTGGGCAGAGAAGGATGCTGCTGCAAAGAAGTCTGAAAAGACATAGACAGAGTGTTGGATAAATACCATCAGACTATGGTGTCAGAAAAATATAGGAAGAGAATGGCAATGGAAAGACCAAGGGAAGCAAGTACTCAAAAATACCCACTAGATTTGGCAAGGAGGCCACTGGGAGTCACAGAGAAAATTGGTTAGGATAGCTTTATGATAATGGAAGTCATATCATATCAACAAATCTCAGGGCCAATGCTGAACTATATAATCTGAAGGAGTTATCATCCCAGAAATTGTCTCTAAAAATAACATGTAAAATCAAATGTTAATCTCATAGAGCTTTCTCAATGTAATTACATATTAGTAATTAATTCAGTTACCCTTTTTCCTCAATGCATTGCCTTATTTATTTCAGTATGAAAGCACAATTCACAAAAGATTTCATTCCCCCCAAATCATGGTAGCATATACTGGGCTATTATCAATTTGTTAATAATCCATCTCATAGCTCTTATGGATGCATAATACTCACTGAAGTCAATAAGAATTATGGACACAGAAGTGCTACAAGGCTGAATCTTTAATACTCAAGAATACATTGTCCACACACATCCAAATGGAATTTCCAGGTGGCTCAATGGTAAAGACTCCACCTGCCAGTTCAGGAGATGCAGGAGACTTGGATTCAATCCCTGGGTCTGGAAGATCTCCTGGAGAAGGAAATGGCAACCCACTCCAGTACTCTTGCCTGGGAAATCCCATGGACAGAAGAGCCTGACAGTCTACAGTCCATAGGGTTGCAAATGATTGGACATGACTGAGTGAGCACACACATACATACACGGCCAGATAGTACTTAGACAGTCTGCGAACATAATTATTATGTTATAAAACCTTTCATGTCTTTTCTTTCAGGGAGAAATAAAAAATGGTGGAGATTTCAATATGGTATACTCTGGAAACAGTGTGCTTATGGAACAGCAAGGGAGATTTTCAAAACTTGTTCATCTAAATGTAGACAACTATTGTAGGAGCAATGAATTAAGAGGTCATAGTATTAGACTATAGGTATGACCTTGGTGGAGGAAATGGCAATGCACTCGAGCATTCTTGCCTGGAGAGTCCCATGCACAGAGGAGTTCTGACAGTCTACATTATGTGCCATCCTAAAGAGCCAGACATGACTAAATGACTGAGCATGTGCATGACCTGGCAGAGGCTTTTTAAAATAACAAAATTAACAGTCTTCTTAGGAAAATATTTTAATAAGATAATTATAACTACATTTCTCACTAAACATTTGATATGTCAAAATAAATTTAAAATATAAACCTACTACTAAAAATACTATATGAAATTTATATGAATACTACATGAAATGTACTTGGGTCAAGAATCTGAAACAGACACTTTTCAGAAAAGGACATCAATACCCACTCTGCTTCTTTTCTCAGATTTACCAGGCACATGTATCCTTCAACGATGGTCCATGTGACATAGCTCTGCAGTGTCCCATTATTCATAAGCCAAAGCCTAGTTATATTAGAACAGCAGTAGGAGGACCAAGTTAAGTAAATGTACATCTGAAATCAGGCTCTCTTCTGCCTTTTCCAACCACTGAAGTAAGGAGAATTCCTGAGTATATTTTATATGTTATTCAAGTGATTCAAAGAAATGCACTTTGTTCTAGGAGCAAAATTAATTTAATTTGCTACATGAAGTACAAGCAACCTCTTAATGGCTTATGTGCATACACACTTTAAAAATGACCTTAAATTATTTAGGCAGAATCTTATGTACAAATACTTAGTTTAGATGGAATATCTCTAACAAAACAAAAGGAGTTTTATCATACTGGCCATTGATAAATGGAGCCTACTTATTTCACTGCAGCTAGATATCAGTGAGAATTAGAGAATATATCAAGAGCTTCCCTGTTCCATTTTTTTTGTAGATGACCCTTTGTTTCCTTTATTGATAACACCGTAGAAAACAGGTTCATTAAGATGTTTCTAAAAATCAACAGCCTCTAAAATAAAGTCTTTGTCACGTACCACAAATTAGAGGAGAAGAAAAGAAAAAGAAGGAAACGAAAGACAATATTTACATTTAGCTAAGACTGAATATTATCAAACATCACTGATAATGTAAATAGTATTATTAAGAATTACTGTGCACAAATCCATTTGTATTCCTGGGATCAAATTCTTTGGGGAGATACGTACACCTCTTTCTGTTATCAATATAGTACATTTATTCAATGCCATTACCATACCAGGTGCTGCAGCAGAAGCAACCAGATGGTTCCAGAGTTTCCACATGGGAGAACAAACTTGGGCAAATCTTTGAATGCATTTTATTTAAATCTTTCCTACTCGGGTATAGAAAATTGTCAACAGGAGTAAGTCACTGTGCTGTCTAAGGCAGAGTGAAATTAATGGAATATTATTAATATCTCCTTAATTTTTATTGCTTGTGCTGCCTTAGGCAAAATATCTATTTTTATAGTGAGATGAACATATATACAGAATGTTGAAAGACTCTGAAAAAAGTAAAATCCTGCTTGGTGAACATATGTTAGCTATGACCACAATAATGAACTATAAATTAAGGTTTTAAAACACTGTCATCGGGTTGTAAAAATGTCGATCTATTAATATAACTATTGCCTAACTCCATATACACACACTTATTCACAGAGTATGTTTATCAAGATTATCTGTGATATTAGAAGCATTCTAAATTCTCCAAAGAAGGAAATTATTAAAAGAAAGTCTGATAATATTTACCCTAAATTGCTCTGTATAAATGTTAAAAGAATGTGATTTATTTTCAGTTTCAGAATTGGAAAGGTATATATAATCTATAAGAATGAAATAAAGTTGAAGGAAATGTGGAACAGGAATTAAACATTTTAAATGTATACACAGGTCAGCCAGATAACATGAATGAAAGGAATAGATGTCAAGCCCAGCCTCCCTGGAAAATGGTGTCTGAGGCAAAGCTTAGGGGCTAATACTTTGTTGAGAGCTGCAATCCCAAAGCAGCAAGCACAGGGCAAAGGAGGAGAGGTATGGAAAGCCAGGCAAAGTCAGGGTGGCGCTTTACCAGGCTGGTCATGGCTTCACAAAAACATCCAACTGGCTGCTTGAACAAAGACAATACCATGAGGAGAGCCTTAGAGAACTCCCTTCCTCTGTACATCAAAGGAAGGAGAGAGGGGGATCTAACTCCCTGAGATCTCCTACCTCTTATTCACTATAGGCATTCATTCCCTTTGCTTCCAAGTTATACCTTTAAGCTCTTTGGGTGGCTTCTGAGGAACCTATATCCCATCTCTCATTGTGGGGCACTTTTCATGAGTCTAGAAATAGTGGGATGAACAAGAGCCTTTTAGTATTTGAGTAGGTTATGCAAGACGGCCAGAGTTGTGTGGTTCCTGCTAGGTAGGAAGGAGCAATAGGGGCTAGACCAGAGCTCATGCCAGAGTCACTCAACACCCACAGTGGAGGCTGAGGCCAATTTCAGCTGCAGTGGTGGCAGTAACAACCAGGATCCTCCATGGGCTAATGGCCATGGGCCCAGTAGACAGCTGAAGCTAAGTGAATCAGAGTAGGCTCACAGACTGGACCTAGTATATCAGGCAGGACAAATTAAAACTGACACTCATCCCCAGTGAGGGGATAACATAAGGAGTTCTAGAAACCGTGGGGAATGTGAAAGAGCACGCTGCTATACCCAACTCTAGGAACCTGCTGCATGCAATAAGGCTGGGCCAAAATGCTGCATTAATTTTTATTTACATCAGTATTGGACCATACACAGGATTTCTATTCTCCCTGAAGTCTGGAAGCCCAATGAGAACCACAAGGTATGGTCTTAAGGTGAAGCTCATGAAAAGTGTCACAGATAAATTTTAATTATATTTGAGATTCAAGAAAATAAAACCTCAAATGAATGTCACTTATGTCTATAGGTAAAATATTAAATAAAACTTTCCAAGGAAATTCAGCCTCTCAAAGTGTGATTAATAATACTTTTAAGAATTTAAGGTTGTTCAATATCAGATAATCTATCAAAAATATTTACCATGTTTATGTTAAAATCTATCCATTCAATTGTAGAAATTCAATATTCACTAATAATGAAATGACTTAGCAAATATGGAATAAAAGAAACCTCCATAATTTAAAAAGCATTCACATAAAAACTTACAGCATTTAAACCTATATCTACATCATCTATAGCTAGCCCTATATACATATACATATATATATATATAAAGAGAATACATTAAATTACATGAGATCTTTAACACCATGTCTATTGCATTGTCTTCATTACTTTGGTGAGACAAGTAATATTCCTGGGTCTTTAGCTCCTCTTCGAAGATAGTGAGGAAATTTATTTTCATTCCAATTCAGCTGGGTTTTTAAATAATTAAGATGATGGACACCAATTTTTCAACGGCTCTAGAAATAAATGTTAGTAGCCAGCACTTGAAGTTGAAATCTTCCTTTTATCCTGCCCCAAATGAGATGTCTTTTCTGTTGTAGTTGTTGCTGAGTGCTATTTTCACTATGTGGATAATCCTTCTTGCTATTAACATGACTTCCTATTTTGTTTTCCAGCCTCAAATTTCAAAGTTGGTACCATAGCCTTGGCTTCCTTCCTTTGAGGAGCCTGAATTCAAAGGTGAACCTACTGCTTTTATCAAGTCATTTAGCAGGAAGCTAGTGGAAGCAGCATCAGTTTTTAATTAAAATTTCAAAGATTGACTGTAAAAAAAAAAAAAACATGTATTAAGTTGGTTATAACCTAATATCAGGAAATGCTAGCTACCTTCATGAATATATTTCCTTTTTGATAGCTAACTGTCTTTTGTAATCACACAAAATAATCCATTTTTGTAGAGTAACTAAAATGTCCTTATACTAACAAACATTTTAATGAATAGGAAAAACAAAATCTCACTGCCATGCTATCTTCTGCTTACAATTCAAGATGGAAAAACTTTTACCGTATACAATCTCACTGCACTTTAATCAATTATCTTTTAACTAAATACTCAGAGGCTCAAAATAAACAGGAATCGGGACTCAGAAAAAAATACATTGTCAATTTATTTTAAACTTCCTTCTACTATAAGATTCAGCTCTCCCACTTTGGGGCACATACCCAAAAAACTGCAATCTGGATTTGTAAGAAATGTCTGCACTCCCGTGTCCACTGCAGTATTATTCACAACAGCCAAATTATAGATACAATCTAAACGTTTATCAACAGATGGATAAGGAAAATGTGTTATATACATATGTATATATGGGCTTCTCAGGTGGCACTAATAGCAAAGAGCCCACCTGCCAATGCAGGAGACGCAGGAGACCAGGGTTCGATCCAGGTGTGGTCATATGGAACTGTAGCCAGCCAGGTTCCTCTGTCCATGGGATTCTCCAGACAAGAATACTGGAGTGGGCTGCCACGGCCTCCTCCAGGGGATCTTCCTGACCCAAGGATGGAGTCCACATCTCTTATATCTCCTGCATTGATAGGCAGATTCTTTACCACTAGTGCCACCTGGGAAGCTTTTATATATATATATATATATGTCTTAAAAAGAAGGAAATCTTGCTCTACATGACTATATGGATGAACCTAGAGAACAATATGCTTAGGTGAAGTAAGCCAGTCACAGAAGGACAAATGCTTTGACGTATATGAAGTGTCTAAAATAGTCCCACGCATAGATGCAGAGAGTAGAATGGTAGTTGCTGGGGTTGGGAAAAACGCAGAGCTATTGGTCAATGGGTATATGGTATTAAGATGAGTAAGTTTTGGAGATCTGCTGTAAAACACTGCCTATAGTTAACAATGCTATTTTGTACACTTAAAAATCTGTTAAGAGGGTCAATCATGTGTTGTGTTCTTCTCAAAATAAAATGAAGCTCATTTTTACCAACTTTAAATAATGAAGACCCACTCAGAAGCACACAAAGGTGTGCTCATGCACGCACACTTGTACAGACATATGCACACGTGCCTTCACTCACTGTGTCTCATAAACAATCAGGCCAGGACAGTTTTTAAGCAACAGACTGAGGGTGATTTCAGGAGAGAAGATTCTATAGAGGTAGGGTTAACAATCAGTGGGAGAATGTTTCACTTCAAATTCAGTAGGGGTAGGCAGAGAGACAAGAATACAATCAGAAGCAAAGGGATCTGTAAACAAGGTGAACAGAATGAAGTGAACAGCTTCTGAAATGTGAACAAAAATAAAATAACTCAGAGTGATTACCTGACCACCAGTTCTCATGGGGGTTACAGAAGTTTTAAGATAGGAGTGGAGCTATTAAATGTACTGAAGCAGTTTGAATAAATACTGGGTAGTTTTGGAAAGAAGATTTAAGAACCAAGATGAAGTTCAATATAAAATATAGATGAGAGTATCACAAGGACTGGACTTCTCTTTAGAATTACATTGCAAATGTGTCCAATAAAATTTTCTTGATGCAATTTCTAATTTATGACCATGGGCAGTCCTATTATAATTCTCTTCAATCTTCCTATTTCTGAAATATGCATACGAATCACATCCTTGTGGTCACAGTATTTTACTGAAATTTTGTTGTATTAAAGAGTACTCAGCATATAAAATCTAACTTAATAGCTAAGGCCTAGACAGCATTTTCCTATAAGGCAAAATTGCTTTAGGTTGCAGTTTGCAGAAAACATCTTACCTATAATGATTAAAGATTTTAATTCACCCTTATTCCTCCTAACTCCCGCATTTAGATGAGATTTTTTTTTCTTATTATCCACTTTTCTGACAGTGTTGCCCATTCATATGACACTTGGAAATTCAGTTTCTTTAGCTCATTTATTACACTGCCTGACTTCTAACACAGAACTTGTCTCCCAGTATTTCTCCATCTTCAAAATCTAGCGACCCTATGGACTGTAGCCCACCAGGCTCCTCCATCCACGGCATTTTCTAGGCAAGAGTACTGGAGTGGGTTGCCATTTCCTTCTCCAAGAATCTTCTCAGGTGATATCAATTCTGTTCATATCAGCTATTAAG
>SJYW01020130.1:129101-146539 GCA_006410735.1 Raphicerus campestris | reverse complement strand
GGTGGAGGGGGTGCAGGGAACATCTTACATTATCCATGGCTGAAAATTAGGACCTATAAGTAGAAACTTCCCAAAGTGACCTTTCCAGCCCAGTTCTCTCTCCCATGCTCAGCGTCATTTTTCATTTGACAGTTCCACACTCCCATCTGACTGTTCCCTGGGCTCCTCGTGTTACTGTCTCATCCTCCCTTCTCATCAGAGCTGCTCATCACCCAAGTGCACCTCCATACAAGAAGGTGCCTAAAGCCTGTGAAAGCTCTGCTTGCTCTGCCTGGCCCTCCTCCTCCTCCTCTACGGCCAGTCCATCTGTGTCCCTGTGTCTCCTAAGCACCGCACAGCTCACTTCACTTACAGCAACAGAGTCCTAATAGGTTTCTCTGATTTCCTTCCTCCTCCAGGCCCTTCCTTCCCCTTCAGCCCCCACAGTGGTGGTAGTTTAATCACTACGTTGTATCCGACTCTTTGCGACCCGACGGACTATAGCCCGACAGGTTCATCTGTCCTTCCAGGCAAGAATACTGGAGCGGGCTGTCATTTCCTTCTCCAGGGGATCTTCTCAACCCAGGGATCAAACCTTGCAGGCAGTCTCCTGCATTGTAGGCAGATTCTTTATCTACTGAGCCACCAGGGAAGCCCTAAATCCCTCCCAAACACTAAAGTTCTACCCTTCCCCTGCTAAGACTGTTCATGGACTCACTCTTGAGTGACACTGAGTCACTTTATTATGGTGTTTAACTGGAGGAGTAGCATTGACATATATATACACGACCATGTGTAAAACGGATAGCTCATGGGACCCTGAGGCACAGCACACGGAGCTCAGCTGGGTGCTCTCTAAGGACCTGGGTGGGTGGAATGGGCTGAGGTAAGAGGTTCAAGAGGGAGACAATATATGTAGACATACAGTTGATTCATTTCTTTGTACAGTAACACAACATTGTAAAACAAGTATACTTCCAAAAAATTTAAAAAAAAAAATTTAAGGCCCTCGCTTATAGTCACTGGAAGTGTTGCTAAGTCTAGGCTAGTTAGGGGTTGCAAATGGGGAAGAGATTCCATAAATGACAAATTCTTCATAGATATTACAATCAAATATAATTGGGTCGATCTAAAAGAAGAACAGTGGGGAAATGCCTGCAAAGAGGCTATATTATGTAAGAATGTCTAGCATGGCTCCTAGCACATCTCCAGCCTTTATCTTCCCTCCATCACATTCTGTGTTCCAGCTCTGCAGAACGTCCTTTTGTTCCTCAAATATGCCACCCTCCCTCTCCCCTGCCCTAGGCTGTCGACCCTCTTCCTGGAAGGCTCTTGCCTTTGCCCTCAGCCATCACTGATTCATCTTGCTGCTGCTTCTCCTTTGGGTCTTGGCTGAAACAACAGCATCCTCGGAACACTTCCTGAATTTGCTCTCAGGCCCCAGCCTGGGTGAAGCATCCTTCTTCTCAACCACCCAATCACCCGGGCCCAGCCCCATCAGACCCCAGATCCTATCCTCATACCCGGTCTTCCATAAGCCCCTGAAAGGGAGCCCCACCTGTCTTGTTCACTCCTGGATCCCTTGTGATCAGTTGCCACAAGTTAGGCAATCAACAACTGGCATGTGAATAATTAAATCTTTTAGTAAGTTATCATGCCACAATCGTATGATGGAATAAAACACAGCCATTAATAACCACTCTTTAGAAAAACAATTTAACAATACAGAAGAATATTTGGAACACACACTGTTCCCTTTTAGAAACTCATTACAAAAGACAATGTACAGTGAGATCCAATTTCAGTTTTCTGAAATGTGTAATAAAAGGAAGATTTCAAAGATGTGTGCCTAGAATTTAAAATTATCTCTCTGGAGGATAGAATTGTAGGGCTTTTTTCTTTGAGCTTATCTAAGCATAGATTTCTTTGATAATCAAGAAAAATGAAGAAAAAGTATATAAAATGTTATATGAAGTCCTGGGCTGTCACAGAAAAGAGAGTCAGAGTTGAATGCAGTGACAGTGGTCAGTGGTGAGTCAGGTCATCCCCGGGAAAGGCTCTGGTTCACAATGACCAGAAGTGTTGCCAAGTGTAGACTAGTTAGGAGCTGAACATGAGGATGGACTCCGAAAACAGCAAATTCTTCATAGAAATTATAACCAAATATAATTGGGTCAACTGAAAAGAAGAGCAATGGGGAAAAGCCTACAGAAGAGGGCTATATTATGTAAGTGAAACTCGCTCAGTCGTGTCCAACTCTTTGAGACCCCATGAAATATACAGTCCATGGAATTCTCCAGGCCAGGATACTGGAGTGGGTAGCTTTTCCCTTCTCCAGAAGATCTTCCCAACCCAGGGATCAAACCCAGGTCTCCCACATTGCAGGTGGATTCTTTACCAGCTGAGCCACAAGGGAAGCCCATATCATGTAAGTAGAAACTTAAACATCTGTCTTCAGATGCCTTTTCTCAATACGATATCAGGTCACATGAGAGGAGAACTAGATTGGGAAAACAGCCAAGGAAAGGTTATTGAACCAAAGACAGAATTTGACCAGGTCATGGACAAGCATAACCCCCAGCTTCATTTGTTCAGTTTGTTTCAGACCTGGGTCTCCCTATGAGCTCCACTGTAAGATGCTGGTAGGAGTCAGAGCCTAGATCTGAACAGTTCAGAATCAGGCCCGACACTGTACCACATGGTATTTGATCCAAAGGAGACAAAAATCTCCCTCTAGCCTCCTCCAACGGTTACAGTCTAGAGAGAGGTATGCTGAAGCGGATAAAATCTGTTGCAGGAAAAAAACTGAAAATTCCATTTATTTTTATTTGTTTTTTATTGGAAAGGATCTTTTTTGCTCTTAAGAACAACTGTATGGACATTCTTCTTCTGATGTGGGAAAGTAAGCTTTGAACAAGGAAAGGTGTTAGTGACTCAGTCATGTCTGACTCTTCATGATCCCATGGACTATAGCCCGCCAGGCTCCTCTGTGGAATTCTCCAGGCAAGAATACTGAAGTGGGTTGCCATTCTCTTCTGCAGGGGACCTTTCCCACTGAGGGATAGAACCCAGGTCTCCTGCACTGGAGGCAGATTCTTTACCATCTGAGCCCAAACCCAAGAACAAACAGATTGGTCCACAAATAACTGAATTTCAGACCAAAACACCCTAGCATTACTTCATGACTCTGAAAGTGAACAAAAGCAGGCAGGTTGTGGAGAAGAGTCAAACTATAGTCAGCATGGGCTGAGGTTCAGGTTTAGGAAGCCCCACCCTGCAGGCATCCTTAACTGGACCTATGGCCCAGAGAGGCCAAGACATAGCATCAGGACTTCCCTGATGGTCTAGTGGTTAAGCATCCAGCTACCAACGCAGGGGACACAGGTTCAATCCCTGGTCGTGGAAGATCCTGCATGCCACGGAGAAACTAACTGACCCCGCGAGCCAAAACTACTGAGCCTGTGCTCTGGGGCCCTGGAGCCGCCACTCCCAAAGCCTACACACTCTAGGGCCCAAAGCCACCACGATGAGAAGCCCACGCACCATAATCAAGAATAGCCCCCAATCGCCACAACTAGAGAAAGCCCATGCGCAGCAAGGAAGACCCTGTGAAGCTAATTTAATTCATTTGCTAATTAATTAATTTCAAAGGAACAAGGGGAAGGAGTCCAGGATAGGCACCCCATGAGGAGNCCAATCGCCACAACTAGAGAAAGCCCATGCGCAGCAAGGAAGACCCTGTGAAGCTAATTTAATTCATTTGCTAATTAATTAATTTCAAAGGAACAAGGGGAAGGAGTCCAGGATAGGCACCCCATGAGGAGTGAAAAGGGTTCTGGGAAAGAAGACAGTTAAAGAGGGTCCCCAAGTTCTGTATCTGAACTCTGTCCACATCTCTCGGTGACCCCTAAACCATACACAAATGGGGCACTGAAAGCCAAAGGCTGAGATTCAGTTCCCTGCCTCACTGCTGCTATCCCTGAGCTTGCAATGGATCTAACCAGCAAGAGTCACCTGGTTACGTTAGTGAACACTGGTTAATCCATCTTGGCTACAGTTTCCTTCCACATGAAGCGATACTGTTGCCACTCTTGCCAGCTGTTTATTCATTCAACATGGCTCACAGGTACTCCAGAGATACAAAAAAGTGCAGCATCACTGCCTTGAGGAGTCCCAGGACAAAGAGCAGAGCCGCACCCAAGCAGCTGCCACACAAGCCAGAACTTGACCCTTACCATCCCATCACACGAGGTCATCAGAGTGCACCAAGCTGAGCCCCTGTGCTCTACAGCAGCTTCCCACTGTTNATTGGAGAAGGAAATGGCAACCCACTCCAGTGTTCTTGCCTGGAGAATCCCAGGGACGGCAAAGCCTGGTGGGCTGCCGTCTATGGGGTCATACAGAGTGAGACACGACTGAAGCGACTTAGCAGCAGCAGCAAATCAAAGACATCTTCTCTTAGCTTTTTGCTTAATTAACATTATTGGTCTGACATTTTGGCCAGCCCAATGCATTTTTTTTTTTAACTTTGCTAGGTAAGTACCTTCAACTACATCTTGATTTTTGAGAAAGTATGTTCCAAATTTTAGTAATACTTCCACCTGTCTCAAGGGAACTATATACATATGTGCATAAACATATACTCTCAGTAATTAAATATTGCCTGTGGATTGAGTGCATATAGAAAATAATTTACAATAAAGAAAGGAGTTTCATGCCATATCTACATATCCAGAAAATATTTTGGTGCAGTAGAGTAGAAAGAACATTGTGAAAGATCATCTATCCCAAACAAAGACTTCCTGTTTTTGATATCCCAGTAACTTTATAAGAAAACTTGAAGTAAGCTGAAGTGAACTCCACAATAGTGAAAGTGAACTCATAATACTGTCAGTATTTTTAGGGAATAGATAAGTATGATTATAATGACCACATGCAAATAAACTAAAAACTCTTTTCTCCCAGTATTTTATATATAAACACTCAAATATTTAGCAGGAACAATAACAAAGAAAAACTCTGGATGATCTGACCCTTGCNATTTTTAGGGAATAGATAAGTATGATTATAATGACCACATGCAAATAAACTAAAAACTCTTTTCTCCCAGTATTTTATATATAAACACTCAAATATTTAGCAGGAACAATAACAAAGAAAAACTCTGGATGATCTGACCCTTGCTCCAGCCAAACTAGTCTGCCTTTATATCTTCAAGTATATCATTTTCTCCTATGTTAGGGATTTTGCAATTTCTCTGCCCCCCATTGACTGAAGCACTTTTTACATCTCCCATGTTGCATTTTTTTGAATATATTAATAAGCTGTCTTACAACTGTATTTCTTTCATTTCAAGTGGTTAACTCATATTGAAATTATCCTGTTTAATTATTTCATTGAGTATATCTCCTCCACCACACATTACTTGTTCCCTGAGAACAGAGGCCATTTATTTTTTTGCCCCCTATTGCATCTTTGGTGTGTACAGTGCTTCACAAAGAATAGGTCTTCAATAAATTTTTGTGAATAAAATTGGTGAATAAATCAGAAGAAGATTTCCTTAGGAAATATAAAAGTGTATATATCTATTTATTGGCAGTAATGAAAGTCATGACCATTTATCAGGTCTGTTGGGAGAAAGCAGAGTGAGAAAAGGGTCAAGAAATAAACTTTGAGGGACTCAATAAATAATGGCTGGGCAGAGAAGGATGCTGCTGCAAAGAAGTCTGAAAAGACATAGACAGAGTGTTGGATAAACACCATCAGACTATGGTGTCAGAAAAATATAGGAAGAGAATGGCAATGGAAAGACCAAGGGAAGCAAGTACTCAAAACTACCCACTAGATTTGGCAAGGAGGCCACTGGGAGTCGCAGAGAAAATTGGTTAGGATAGCTTTATGATAATGGAAGTCATATCATATCAACCAATCTCAGGGCCAATGCTGAACTATATAATCTGAAGGAGTTATCATCCCAGAAATTGTCTCTAAAAATAACATGTAAAATCAAATGTTAATCTCATAGAGCTTTCTCAGTGTAATTACATATTAGTAATTAATTCAGTTACCCTTTTTCCTCAATGCATTGCCTTATTTATTTCAGTATGAAAGCACAATTCACAAAAGATTTCATTCCCCCCAAATCATGGTAGCATATACTGGGCTATTATCAATTTGTTAATAATCCATCTCATAGCTCTTATGGATGCGTAATACTCACTGAAGTCAATAAGAATTATGGACACAGAAGTGCTACAAGGCTGAATCTTTAATACTCAAGAATACATTGTCCACACACATCCAAATGGAATTCCCGGGTGGCTCAGTGGTAAAGACTCCACCTGCCAATTCAGGAGATGCAGGAGACTTGGATTCAATCCCTGGGTCTGGAAGATCTCCTGGAGAAGGAAATGGCAACCCACTCCAGTACTCTTGCCTGGGAAATCCCATGGACAGAAGAGCCTGACAGTCTACAGTCCATAGGGTTGCAAATGATTGGACATGACTGAGTGAGCACACACATACATACACGGCCAGATAGTACTTAGACAGTCTGCGAACATAATTATTATGTTATAAAACCTTTCATGTCTTTTCTTTCAGGGAGAAATAAAAAATGGTGGAGATTTCAATATGGTATACTCTGGAAACAGTGTGCTTATGGAACAGCAAGGGAGATTTTCAAAACTTGTTCATCTAAATGTAGACAACTATTGTAGGAGCAATGAATTAGGAGGTCATAGTATTAGACTATAGGTATGACCTTGGTGGAGGAAATGGCAATGCACTCGAGCAGTCTTGCATGGAGAGTCCCATGCACAGAGGAGTTCTGACAGTCTACATTATGTGCCGTCCTAAAAAGCCAGACATGACTAAATGACTGAGCATGTGCATAACCTGGCAGAGGCTTTTTAAAATAACAAAATTAACAGTCTTCTTAGGAAAATATTTCAATAAGATAATTATAATTACATTTCTCACTAAACATTTGATATGTCAAAATAAATTTAAAATATAAACCTACTACTAAAAATACTATATGAAATTTATATGAATACTACATGAAATGTACTTGGGTCAAGAATCTGAAACAGACACTTTTCAGAAAAGGACATCAATACCCACTCTGCTTCTTTTCTCAGATTTACCAGGCACATGTATCCTTCAACGATGGTCCATGTGACATAGCTCTGCAGTGTCCCATTATTCATAAGCCAAAGCCTAGTTATATTAGAACAGCAGTAGGAGGACCAAGTTAAGTAAATGTACATCTGAAATCAGGCTCTCTTCTGCCTTTTCCAACCACTGAAGTAAGGAGAATTCCTGAGTATATTTTATATGTTATTCAAGTGATTCAAAGAAATGCACTTTGTTCTAGGACCAAAATTAATTTAATTTGCTACATGAAGTACAAGCAACCTCTTAATGGCTTATGTGCATACATACTTTAAAAATGACCTTAAATTATTTAGGCAGAATCTTATGTACAAATACTTAGTTTAGATGGAATATCTCTAACAAAACAAAAGGAGTTTTATCATACTGGCCATTGATAAATGGAGCCTACTTATTTCACTGCAGCTAGATATCAGTGAGAATTAGAGAATATATCAAGAGCTTCCCTGTTCCATTTTTTTTGTAGATGACCCTTTGTTTCCTTTATTGATAACACCGTAGAAAACAGGTTCATTAAGATGTTTCTAAAAATCAACAGCCTCTAAAATAAAGTCTTTGTCACGTACCACAAATTAGAGGAGAAGAAAAGAAAAAGAAGGAAACGAAAGACAATATTTACATTTAGCTAAGACTGAATATTATCAAACATCACTGATAATGTAAATAGTATTATTAAGAATTACTGTGGACAAATCCATTTGTATTCCTGGGATCAAATTCTTTGGGGAGATACGTACACCTCTTTCTGTTATCAATATAGTACATTTATTCAATGCCATTACCATACCAGGTGCTGCAGCAGAAGCAACCAGATGGTTCCAGAGTTTCCACATGGGAGAACAAACTTGGGCAAATCTTTGAATGCATTTTATTTAAATCTTTCCTACTCGGGTATAGAAAATTGTCAACAGGAGTAAGTCACTGTGCTGTCTAAGGCAGAGTGAAATTAATGGAATATTATTAATATCTCCTTAATTTTTATTGCTTGTGCTGCCTTAGGCAAAATATCTATTTTTATAGTGAGATGAACATATATACAGAATGTTGAAAGACTCTGAAAAAAGTAAAATCCTGCTTGGTGAACATATGTTAGCTATAACCACAATAATGAACTATAAATTAAGGTTTTAAAACACTGTCATCGGGTTGTAAAAATGTCGATCTATTAATATAACTATTGCCTAACTCCATACACACACACTTATTCACAGAGTATGTTTATCAAGATTATCTGTGATATTAGAAGCATTCTAAATTCTCCAAAGAAGGAAATTATTAAAAGAAAGTCTGATAATATTTACCCTAAATTGCTCTGTATAAATGTTAAAAGAATGTGATTTATTTTCAGTTTCAGAATTGGAAAGGTATATATAATCTATAAGAATGAAATAAAGTTGAAGGAAATGTGGAACAGGAATTAAACATTTTAAATGTATACACAGGTCAGCCAGATAACATGAATGAAAGGAATAGATGTCAAGCCCAGCCTCCCTGGAAAATGGTGTCTGAGGCAAAGCTTAGGGGCTAATACTTTGTTGAGAGCTGCAATCCCAAAGCAGCAAGCACAGGGCAAAGGAGGAGAGGTATGGAAAGCCAGGCAAAGTCAGGGTGGCGCTTTACCAGGCTGGTCATGGCTTCACAAAAACATCCAACTGGCTGCTTGAACAAAGACAATACCATGAGGAGAGCCTTAGAGAACTCCCTTCCTCTGTACATCAAAGGAAGGAGAGAGGGGGATCTAACTCCCTGAGATCTCCTACCTCTTATTCACTATAGGCATTCATTCCCTTTGCTTCCAAGTTATACCTTTAAGCTCTTTGGGTGGCTTCTGAGGAACCTATATCCCATCTCTCATTGTGGGGCACTTTTCATGAGTCTAGAAATAGTGGGATGAACAAGAGCCTTTTAGTATTTGAGTAGGTTATGCAAGACGGCCAGAGTTGTGTGGTTCCTGCTAGGTAGGAAGGAGCAATAGGGGCTAGACCAGAGCTCATGCCAGAGTCACTCAACACCCACAGTGGAGGCTGAGGCCAATTTCAGCTGCAGTGGTGGCAGTAACAACCAGGATCCTCCATGGGCTAATGGCCATGGGCCCAGTAGACAGCTGAAGCTAAGTGAATCAGAGTAGGCTCACAGACTGGACCTAGTATATCAGGCAGGACAAATTAAAACTGACACTCATCCCCAGTGAGGGGATAATATAAGGAGTTCTAGAAACCGTGGGGAATGTGAAAGAGCACGCTGCTATACCCAACTCTAGGAACCTGCTGCATGCAATAAGGCTGGGCCAAAATGCTGCATTAATTTTTATTTACATCAGTATTGGACCATACACAGGATTTCTATTCTCCCTGAAGTCTGGAAGCCCAATGAGAACCACAAGGTATGGTCTTAAGGTGAAGCTCATGAAAAGTGTCACAGATAAATTTTAATTATATTTGAGATTCAAGAAAATAAAACCTCAAATGAATGTCACTTATGTCTATAGGTAAAATATTAAATAAAACTTTCCAAGGAAATTCAGCCTCTCAAAGTGTGATTAATAATACTTTTAAGAATTTAAGGTTGTTCAATATCAGATAATCTATCAAAAATATTTACCATGTTTATGTTAAAATCTATCCATTCAATTGTAGAAATTCAATATTCACTAATAATGAAATGACTTAGCAAATATGAAATAAAAGAAACCTCCATAATTTAAAAAGCATTCACATAAAAACTTACAGCATTTAAACCTATATCTACATCATCTATAGCTAGCCCTATATACATATACATATATATATATATAAAGAGAATACGTTAAATTACATGAGATCTTTAACACCATGTCTATTGCATTGTCTTCATTACTTTGGTGAGACAAGTAATATTCCTGGGTCTTTAGCTCCCCTTCGAAGATAGTGAGGAAATTTATTTTCATTCCAATTCAGCTGGGTTTTTAAATAATTAAGATGATGGACACCAATTTTTCAACGGCTCTAGAAATAAATGTTAGTAGCCAGCACTTGAAGTTGAAATCTTCCTTTTATCCTGCCCCAAATGAGATGTCTTTTCTGTTGTAGTTGTTGCTGAGTGCTATTTTCACTATGTGGATAATCCTTCTTGCTATTAACATGACTTCCTATTTTGTTTTCCAGCCTCAAATTTCAAAGTTGGTACCATAGCCTTGGCTTCCTTCCTTTGAGGAGCCTGAATTCAAAGGTGAACCTACTGCTTTTATCAAGTCATTTAGCAGGAAGCTAGTGGAAGCAGCATCAGTTTTTAATTAAAATTTCAAAGATTGACTGTAAAAAATAAACAAACATGTATTAAGTTGGTTTTAACCTAATATCAGGAAATGCTAGCTACCTTCATGAATATATTTCCTTTTTGATAGCTAACTGTCTTTTGTAATCACACAAAAATAATCCATTTTTGTAGAGTAACTAAAATGTCCTTATACTAACAAACATTTTAATGAATAGGAAAAACAAAATCTCACTGCCATGCTATCTTCTGCTTACAATTCAAGATGGAAAAACTTTTACCGTATACAATCTCACTGCACTTTAATCAATTATCTTTTAACTAAATACTCAGAGGCTCAAAATAAACAGGAATCGGGACTCAGAAAAAAATACATTGTCAATTTATTTTAAACTTCCTTCTACTATAAGATTCAGCTCTCCCACTTTGGGGCACATATCCAAAAAACTGCAATCTGGATTTGTAAGAAATGTCTGCACTCCCGTGTCCACTGCAGTATTATTCACAACAGCCAAATTATAGATACAATCTAAACGTTTATCAATAGATGGATAAGGAAAATGTGTTATATACATATGTATATATGGGCTTCTCAGGTGGCACTAATAGCAAAGAGCCCACCTGCCAATGCAGGAGACGCAGGAGACCAGGGTTCGATCCAGGTGTGGTCATATGGAACTGTAGCCAGCCAGGTTCCTCTGTCCATGGGATTCTCCAGACAAGAATACTGGAGTGGGCTGCCACGGCCTCCTCCAGGGGATCTTCCTGACCCAAGGATGGAGTCCACATCTCTTATATCTCCTGCATTGATAGGCAGATTCTTTACCACTAGTGCCACCTGGGAAGCTTTTATATATATATATATATATATATATATATGTCTTAAAAAGAAGGAAATCTTGCTATACATGACTATATGGATGAACCTAGAGAACAATATGCTTAGGTGAAGTAAGCCAGTCACAGAAGGACAAATGCTTTGACGTATATGAAGTGTCTAAAATAGTCCCACGCATAGATGCAGAGAGTAGAATGGTAGTTGCTGGGGTTGGGAAAAACGCAGAGCTATTGGTCAATGGGTATATGGTATTAAGATGAGTAAGTTTTGGAGATCTGCTGTAAAACACTGCCTATAGTTAACAATGCTATTTTGTACACTTAAAAATCTGTTAAGAGGGTCAATCATGTGTTGTGTTCTTCTCAAAATAAAATGAAGCTCATTTTTACCAACTTTAAATAATGAAGACCCACTCAGAAGCACACAAAGGTGTGCTCATGCACGCACACTTGTACAGACATATGCACACGTGCCTTCACTCACTGTGTCTCATAAACAATCAGGCCAGGACAGTTTTTAAGCAACAGACTGAGGGTGATTTCAGGAGAGAAGATTCTATAGAGGTAGGGTTAACAATCAGTGGGAGAATGTTTCACTTCAAATTCAGTAGGGGTAGGCAGAGAGACAAGAATACAATCAGAAGCAAAGGGATCTGTAAACAAGGTGAACAGAATGAAGTGAACAGCTTCTGAAATGTGAACAAAAATAAAATAACTCAGAGTGATTACCTGACCACCAGTTCTCATGGGGGTTACAGAAGTTTTAAGATAAGAGTGGAGCTATTAAATGTACTGAAGCAGTTTGAATAAATACTGGGTAGTTTTGGAAAGAAGATTTAAGAACCAAGATGAAGTTCAATATAAAATATAGATGAGAGTATCACAAGGACTGGACTTCTCTTTAGAATTACATTGCAAATGTGTCCAATAAAATTTTCTTGATGCAATTTCTAATTTATGACCATGGGCAGTCCTATTATAATTCTCTTCAATCTTCCTATTTCTGAAATATGCATACGAATCACATCCTTGTGGTCACAGTATTTTACTGAAATTTTGTTGTATTAAAGAGTACTCAGCATATAAAATCTAACTTAATAGCTAAGGCCTAGACAGCATTTTGCTATAAGGCAAAATTGCTTTAGGTTGCAGTTTGCAGAAAACATCTTACCTATAATGATTAAAGATTTTAATTCACCCTTATTCCTCCTAACTCCCGCATTTAGATGAGATTTTTTTTTCTTATTATCCACTTTTCTGACAGTGTTGCCCATTCATATGACACTTGGAAATTCAGTTTCTTTAGCTCATTTATTACACTGCCTGACTTCTAACACAGAACTTGTCTCCCAGTATTTCTCCATCTTCAAAATCTAGCGACCCTATGGACTGTAGCCCACCAGGCTCCTCCATCCACGGCATTTTCTAGGCAAGAGTACTGGAGTGGGTTGCCATTTCCTTCTCCAAGAATCTTCTCAGGTGATATCAATTCTGTTCATATTAGCTATTAAGCTTCCCCATCATCCACGTCAAAATCACCATATCATTTAGTTTTATCATTTATTTCTCCAGCTTACTTCTCACTACACTTAACTCACTATCCAGACTAAAACTCAGCTTAGTTGTGTCATTCTAGCCTTCANATCAATTCTGTTCATATCAGCTATTAAGTTTCCCCATAATCCACATCAAAATCACCATATCATTTAGTTTTATCATTTATTTCTCCAGCTTACTTCTCACTACACTTGACTCACTATCCAGACTAAAACTCAGCTTAGTTGTGTCATTCTAGCCTACACTAACAGTGCCTGTCTTCCCAAGGCTCTTTCTCATCCCTCTGTCTCCATTACTATTCCCAGTCTTCTCTGAGTTGTTAATCTTTTATCCTGAATCTTCCTACTACCTTTTTTGTTAGTGTTAATATTTTTGAGAAAAAAAAAAAAAAAAACAGAAAAACAGACTTTAATTACAATTGGAATTTCTTAACTCATTTTGTATTGGTANTTACTGTTGAGGTTCAAGATGTGTATAAGAGACAGATCCTGAATCATTCCTACTGCCTTTTTTGTTAGTGTTAATATTTTTGAGAAAAAAAAAAAAACAGAAAAATAGACTTTAATTACAATTGAAATTTCTTAACTCATTTTGTATTGGTTTTATGCAGAATTGCCCTGCCTATACCCAATCTTTTCTTCCATAGCCAAAATCTCACTTTATTTTCTGTAAAGTAGATGTTGCCAGAAGACTTGAACCATATAGTAATGGTTTCATCTATTTTCCCCATATTTCAAAATACATGTCACTATTATACCCTTACTTCTCTCCTTGGAAAAATATCTGTTTTTCCAAAGTTCGCTTTTTCTTCTAGACTTGTAATAGACCCCACTCCTGTCTCAACTCTTCGGGTTGTTTATACTTCTTTGATTCTTATTCTCTATTTCTAATCAAAGAAAGCTATTGTACCTACTTCAGAACTTCAAATAAATTATTGTTTAACATTTAACTTACTCTCCTTTTTTATTTTAAACTTTCTAAATGATCAGTATTCTATCGCTTCACACAATCTCCTCTTAGGCCCTATAACACATATTTCAATTTCCAGCATTTTAAAGTGATTGGACTTTGCTTATTTTTTGGTTAAACCATTGATATGTTTCAATCTTCCTTGAGCTTTTTTACATTATCTATCTTGCTGTATGCTTCCCTGGTGGCTCAGTTGGTAAAGAATCTGTCTGAAATGTGAGAGAGCTGGGTTCAATCCCTGGGTTGGGAAGATCCCCTGAAGAAGAAAACAATGACACACTCCAATATATCTTGCTATATATTTTTTCTTGAAACTCTGGCTCTTCTGAAATACCATGTCTTTGCTCTCTTTAATTTCACCTTCTCCTGTGAGTACTGTCAAAATTTAAAGTCTTGGTCTTCTTGGTAAGAATATAAGCTCTTTTAAGGTGGTATACAATTAATTTTACTAAATATGCTCTAATTTTTAGATTTCCTAAGAAGAATAAAAATTAACAAGGTCTTGCCCATAAATGAGAGCTTCTTTTCCACTTGCATTAACAAGTATAAGTATGAGAAAAGAAAGTCTCAATGGTGACTTTACTGTTGAGGTTCAGGCTACACTTCATGAGACAAATCACTAAATATTACAAGCAAAAGTTTGGAGTTTAGGTGAGAATCAACCTTACACACCCACCTCCATCACTCTTCTATGGAGGTTCCAAGGACCAGCATTAACACTACACTTGAAAAATTCAATAAGAGTCCTCAAAAGAGAGAAAGGAATCAGCATGACATTAGCTGACACAGTAAAGTATTAGAGGCAATCCTATGTATTTAAAGAATAGTGCAAAAAACAAAATAAATTTCAATTATGAATCAGCAAAGTGTAAACTAAAAATAGTAAATAATGCTTTAAAATGCTGTTATGGTTCAAGGAATACCATAAAAATGTTTCTGAACAGTGACAAAAACAAATTTGTTGAAATGAATTTTCTGAGTTTTCAAGAAGACCTAGGTAATACATGGAGCAATTTCATTCTTATAAAAACAAAGCACTAATCATAGAAATATCCCAGAATAATTATAGGGAATAAAAGGAAATATGAGGACCATAATTTGGAACTAGACATAATCTCAAGCCACCAAAAAAATAAAGTGAAAAAAAAATCAACAAAGAAATACGCTGTTGTTTGGAACACTCTTTCTTGAAATTAATTTTTTCCAAGGAAAAGAAAGAATGAAAAAAAAATCAACAGAGTCATTCCACTTCTGGATATTTATCTGAGGAACATAAAGGTGCTAATTTGAAAAGATATATGCATCCCTCTATTCATTGCATCATTATTTACAATAGTCAAGATATGGAAACAACATATATTTCCATTGATGGATAAATGGGTGTGTGTGTGTGTGTGTGTGTGTGTGTGTGTGTGTGTATGTGTAAAGGGCTTCCCTGGTGGCCCAGATGGTAAAAATTTGCCTGGAATGCAGAAAATCTAGGTTCAATCCCTGAGTTGGGATTATCCCCTGGAGAAGAGAATGGCTACCTACTCCAGTATTCTTGCCTGAAGAATTCCATGGACAGAGGAGCCTGGCAGGGTCCTCTGTCTAGGGGGTTTCACTGAGCAACTAGCACGCACGTGCACGTGCACACACACACACACACACACACACACACATATATATATATATAACTCAACTTTACATAAAAATAATGGAATCCTGACATTTGCAACAGCATGGATGGACCTTGAGAGTATTATGCCAAGTGAAATAAGTTAGACGTAGATAGATAAACACTATCTGATTTCACTTATGTGTGGAATCTAAACAAAACAAACAAAAAAGAACAGACAAAATAAAATAAGGACAAACAGAGTAATGAGCACAGGTATCGGAAGAGAAAGGAGCTAGGGGGTAAGCAAAATGGGAAAAGGAAAGAGGGTCAACTGTATGGTGATGGATGGTAAGTAGACCTGAAGTAGTGATCACTTTGTAGTGTATGCAGATGTCAAATTATATAAGGCTAGACACCACAAACATTAAAAAGCTGACTGAAATTATGTATTTTTATTAATCCATCAGAAAAAATATGAACATCTAGGGTTTATAGGAAAAACAATACGTCTAGTTAAACTTGAATTNAAATTTAGATATTTTAGGAAAGATAAAGGAGAGATACATATTGTTCAATGAGCTGATTTTCTGAACACAGAATGAGAAGGGTAGACAAAAATAGTGTTCCTTTGATTTTGTTAAGGACATAATAACCTTGTCTCTTTGGATTAAGTCTGTTGGTTTGAGAAACTGATCAGCTTCCTAAAAAGAGATTCATTGTATATGAAATAGAAGTGATGTGCATAATGTCCAAAAAAATACAGGTTGGCTGCCTGAGGGCAGAGGAGATTCTCAGTGGGGTGTGTTGATTTCCTCAAAGTATCCCCAAACTCAATTCCCTATAGACTTATGACTCATAAGCAAGTCTCAGGAGAAAAGGATGCTTTCTATTGTGGAATATATAGTAAAACTGAAAAGGACAAAATATAAGACCTCTTTTCAATTTGGCTTCAGACCCTAGTAGCATCTGATGGGCCCTGAGTCATCAGCAAGAAATGACCAGGGTGATGGCACCCAAGGGAGGTGAAAGTACCCATTAAATGTGATACAGCTGTGGATACTGGATGGCAGCTGTAGTGGAGCAGGGCAGGAAACAGAGTGCCCGTGATCAAATCTGAAGGAAAAACACAGCAGATGAAGAAATAGGTTCTGGCATATTGAGTTACTGTTTATTCAGTGTTTGAGCCAGCATGGGTAATGTCTGATGTCTTTTACAACCATTATCTCATTTGATCCCCAAGCAAAGGCTTTAGATTAGATATTACAATCCCCATTTTGCAAATGAGGAAAATAATTAAGAGCAGGCATTTTGAGGAAAATATCCACTTATGGGTACCATCCTCCTTTCAAGCATGAAAACATTCAATGACTCCAGCCCTAGGAGCTCTGGAACTGAAAATGTTGGATTGTAATTCTGTATTCAAAAGCCAAAAGTGGGAAGTAACATCAAAATAAGAATGTATAAATAGAATGATACATGGTAACTGTTTATATATGCATTTAAGATGGTGGGAAATAGATGGGGAAACAGTGGAAACAGTGTCAGACTTTATTTTGGGGGGCTCTAAAATCACTGCAGATGGTGACTGCAGCCATGAAATTAAAAGATAAGCTTACTCCTTGGAAGGAAAGTTATGACCAACTTAGATAGCATATTCAAAAGCAGAGACATTACTTTGCCAATAAAGGGCCGTTTAGTCAAGGCTGTGGTTTTTCCAGTGGTCATGTATAGATGTGAGAGTTGGACTGTGAAGAAAGCTGAGTGCCAAAGAATTGATGCTTTTGAACTGCGGTGTTGGATAAGACTCTTGAGAATCCCTTGGACTGCAAGGAGATCCAACCAGTCCATTCTGAAGGAGATCAGCCCTGGGATTTCTTTGAAAGGACTGATGCTAAAGCTGAAACTCCAGTACTTTGGCCACCTCATGTGATAAGTTGACTCATTGGAAAAGACTCTAATGCTTTTAGATCCCTAATGCTTTAGGGATTGTGGGCAGGAGGAGAAGGGGACGACAGAGGATGAGATGGCTGGATGGCATCACCGACTCGATGGATGTGAGTTTGAGTGA
>SJYW01020130.1:99007-124760 GCA_006410735.1 Raphicerus campestris | reverse complement strand
GGATGGCATCACCGACTCGATGGATGTGAGTTTGAGTGAACTCTGGGAGTTGGTGATGGACGGGGAGGCCTGGCGTGCTGCAGTTCATGGGGTCACAAAGAGTCGGACATGACTGAGTGACTGAACTGAACTGAACTGAAGATGGTGGCAGAGAGATTATTAGCTATAAATAATTTAAAATGGAACTATATTTGAACATCGAAGATAAGATACAATGAAATTACTAATAGTACTAACTGAGAACCATGAAGGGCAAGGGGATGAATAGTATAAAAGCTATGACCAACAGTTTATGAAACTATCAAATGCATATATCATGGCTACACCAGAGAAAGAATAACTTTCAAGAATGCCATCTCATGGTAAGAACAAGTGATCACTTAGATGTTGACAATTAAATTTCTAGAAAGACTTCACTCTCCATGTCTACTTCTCCCACACTCCCTGTCTTGCACTGATTTTAAAAAGGAAGCAAAGGAAGGTAGAATCTCAAGTCTCATGTGCTTTAACTTTCAGATGTTTTCTTAAGATCCCAACATAAAATGTATGTCACTACAAATGATCTTTGAAAATTAACTGGAACTCTTTAAACTAATGAAAAAAGGTTAAGCAATGCATCCACTAGTCTACAGTTAATAGGTGACAAAACTGGGGTTTGAATCCATTCTGTCTGACTTGAAAAACCATGCATTATTTTTTAACTTTGTATTTTGAAATAATTACATACCTATAGAAGTTTCAAGATAGTACAGAGAGCCCATATACTCTTTACCAGTTTCCCTCATGGTCACATTATGTACAACTGAAATATAATATCAGTTGTCACTGGTGCAAAGTGTGTGCAGTTTCATGTCATTTATGTAATGAGCATCACAACCAAGATTTAGAATTATTCTATACCACAAAGATCTCCCTCATACCCCTTTATAGTCACACCTATCATCTCCCCACAACTATCTCTAAACTCTGGCAACCACTAATCTGCTTTTTATATTTTTATTTCAAGAATGCTATATAAATGGAATCATATGCTTTTCAGGTCTATTCAAATTTTGCACCTATGAAGAGTGTGTTCTTTTTGACTGCTGAGCAGTAGCCCACGGTTTGGGTGTATCACAGTTGGTTTAACTTTCACATGTTGAAGGCCATTTAGGTCATTTCATCTTTTGACTATTAAAAACAAAATTGCAATTTAAAATCATGCATATGTATTTGTGTGGACATAGTTTGTGTGTGAAAGTCACTCAGTCGAGTCTGACTCTTTGTAACCTCATGGTCTATGCAGTCCATGGAATTCTCCAGGGCCGAATACTGGAGTGGGTAGCCTTTCCTTTCTCCAGGGGATCTTCCCAACTCAGGGATCAAACCCAGGTCTCCCACATTGTAGGCTGATTCTTTACCAGCTGAACCACAAGGGAAGCCCTGTGTGGACATAAATACTCACTTAACTAAATAAATGCCATAAATGCCCAGGAATGTGATTGTTGGCTCACAAAGTAAGTATAAATTTAGGTGTTTTTGTTTTTGTTATTGTTTTAGAAAACTGCCCCTTTTTTTCTTTTTCTTACCAGAATAGGAAAATCTGTTTAACCACTTCATTTTAGTACTTCCTAAATCATTTCAGTCATGTCCAACTCTTTGTGACCCTGTGGACTGTAGCCCACCAGGCTCCTCTGTTTATGGGATTTTCCAGGCAAGAGCACTGGAGTGGGGTGCCATTTCCTCCTCCAGGGGATCTTCCTGATCCAAGAATTAAACCCACATCTCTTATATCTCCTGCATTGGCATGCAGGTTCTTTACAGCTAGCACCACCTGGGAAGCCAGATTTGAACAAACNTAAGATAAGATACAATGAAATTACTAATAGTACTAACTGAGAACCATGAAGGGCAAGGGGATGAATAGTATAAAAGCTATGACCAACAGTTTATGAAACTATCAAATGCATATATCATGGCTACACCAGAGAAAGAATAACTTTCAAGAATGCCATCTCATGGTAAGAACAAGTGATCACTTAGATGTTGACAATTAAATTTCTAGAAAGACTTCACTCTCCATGTCTACTTCTCCCACACTCCCTGTCTTGCACTGATTTTAAAAAGGAAGCAAAGGAAGGTAGAATCTCAAGCCTCATGTGCTTTAACTTTCAGATGTTTTCTTAAGATCCCAACATAAAATGTATGTCACTACAAATGATCTTTGAAAATTAACTGGAACTCTTTAAACTAATGAAAAAAGGTTAAGCAATGCATCCACTAGTCTACAGTTAATAGGTGACAAAACTGGGGTTTGAATCCATTCTGTCTGACTTGAAAAACCATGGATTATTTTTTAACTTTGTATTTTGAAATAATTACATACCTATAGAAGTTTCAAGATAGTACAGAGAGCCCATATACTCTTTACCAGTTTCCCTCATGGTCACATTATGTACAACTGAAATATAATATCAGTTGTCACTGGTGCAAAGTGTGTGCAGTTTCATGTCATTTATGTAATGAGCATCACAACCAAGATTTAGAATTATTCTATACCACAAAGATCTCCCTCATACCCCTTTATAGTCACACCTATCATCTCCCCACAACTATCTCTAAACTCTGGCAACCACTAATCTGCTTTTTATATTTTTATTTCAAGAATGCTATATAAATGGAATCATATGCTTTTCAGGTCTATTCAAATTTTGCACCTATGAAGAGTGTGTTCTTTTTGACTGCTGAGCAGTAGCCCACGGTTTGGGTGTATCACAGTTGGTTTAACTTTCACATGTTGAAGGCCATTTAGGTCATTTCATCTTTTGACTATTAAAAACAAAATTGCAATTTAAAATCATGCATATGTATTTGTGTGGACATAGTTTGTGTGTGAAAGTCACTCAGTCGAGTCTGACTCTTTGTAACCTCATGGTCTATGCAGTCCATGGAATTCTCCAGGGCCGAATACTGGAGTGGGTAGCCTTTCCTTTCTCCAGGGGATCTTCCCAACTCAGGGATCAAACCCAGGTCTCCCACATTGTAGGCTGATTCTTTACCAGCTGAACCACAAGGGAAGCCCTGTGTGGACATAAATACTCACTTAACTAAATAAATGCCATAAATGCCCAGGAATGTGATTGTTGGCTCACAAAGTAAGTATAAATTTAGGTGTTTTTGTTTTTGTTATTGTTTTAGAAAACTGCCCCTTTTTTTCTTTTTCTTACCAGAATAGGAAAATCTGTTTAACCACTTCATTTTAGTACTTCCTAAATCATTTCAGTCATGTCCAACTCTTTGTGACCCTGTGGACTGTAGCCCACCAGGCTCCTCTGTTTATGGGATTTTCCAGGCAAGAGCACTGGAGTGGGGTGCCATTTCCTCCTCCAGGGGATCTTCCTGATCCAAGAATTAAACCCACATCTCTTATATCTCCTGCATTGGCATGCAGGTTCTTTACAGCTAGCACCACCTGGGAAGCCAGATTTGAACAAACAGTATCAATGGCATCTGTGACAACCAGCTTCCAATGGTCTCTACAGATCCCTGTCTCCTCCTGATATTCAAACCTTTATATATCTCCTTCCACATTTTTACTAAGGCTGGAAGGTATGGCCAATAGACTATGACAGAAGTCATGGTTTGTATTTCCAAGATAAGGTTTTAAAAGCCTGCACTTGCTTTCTCTCTTTCATCATTTGGTCTGGAGGGAGCTACCTTGTGAGAAGCCCTCTGAGAAAAGCCCAGTGGTGAAGAACTGAAGCCTGCCGCTAAACTACATGGGTGAGCTTGGAAGTGACCTTTCAGCCTCAGTTGTTTGTTACTGGTTAGTCACTTCAGTTGTGTCCAACTGTTTTTGGCCCCATGGACTGTACCCCACCAGGCTCCTCTGTCCATGGGATTTCTCAGGCAAGAATACTGGAGTGGGTTGTCATTTCCTTCTCCAGAGGATCTTCCCAAACCAGGGATCGAATATACATCTCCTGCATTGGCAAACAGGTTTTTTTTACCACTGAGCCACCAGGGAAGCCCTCAGCCCCTGAAGTTAGGACTTCAAAACCTGTAACTCTGCCCAGTACCTTGAGTGCAACCTTATGAAAGACCCTAAGCCAAACTCAACCAGCTAAGACATTCCAAAATTTCTAACATACACACACACACACAAACCTATGACATAACAAATATTTATTGTTGTAAGAAGCCAAATGTTGCTTACTTTGTTATGTAACCATAAATAGCAAATATACATTTTCACATAGGTGCAGTGCTTCTATAATACAAATTTTAAATGTTAGAATAGTGTTGCAACTAGGTAATAAGTAGAGGTGAATAAACGGTAAGAATTTGTGGAGAATTGCTAGTGAGGTCTCAAAATACCTTGAATATGCTATTCATGGAATTTTTATTTTGTGAAAGCTAAAGGTGAGGACTTAAAAGAAAGTGAGGAAAATATTATTAGAAACTGGTATAAAGAGAATCTTTGCTATGTAGTGACAAAAAATTTAGACAAACAGTGACATGTGGAAGTGTAGAAAATACACCTAATGAACTGGGTGATCTAACTAGTGAGATTTCAACTACAGTATGGAAAGTGCAAGCTAATTTTCTTTTTTCTCTCTCTTTAGAATAAATGCAATAAGGAAAAGATTAGATAAAAAATGAGATAGGTGGGGCAAGTGGCTGTTAAATGAAATCTAATACTTCAAACAAGTCTTAGCTCCAAGATCTAAGCCTTAGTTAGAAGTCAAACAATGGGAATATTAAATGGTTTCCAAGCAATGATCACATGCAGGGAACTCTGGGGGAAGGTATATATAAAGACGAAGCAAAAGTGAGCCTGTAAGATCTCAGAAATATCAGAGTATGCTGCAGAACAAAGACCTTTCTTAAAATCACATCTCACAAATCCTTTCAATCAAACAGGTTTGAGGTTTAAAAAGATTTCAGGGGTCTACCATCACTGTTTCAGCAGAAAACTGAGATAGAAAGGGGCTTATCACAGAGAGACTTTTAGGAATGGCTTTTGTCTAATGGAGTATCCATCAAGAGATGGACAGGAGACCTATAATGTTTTTAAAAGAACTGTATCAGCAGAAACACTGCCAGGTTAGAATGAAAGGACTAAAGACAGAGTAAATTAAAAGAGGCATTGGAAAGCAGAACTTGGACAACTCAGAACACTAATGAGGTGGAAGCTTCTGTTCTCTTTCATGAAGAAGGAAATATGACACAAGATAAAGCCAAAATGGAGCCACACTTCATGGAGAGTAATTTCTGAGCAGGGATAGGACAGAGTCCCAACCAAGAAACTTCCAACTTTGTTCTGGATGGATTTAAGGATTTTTAGATAGCAAAGAATCCTGTGTATCCTTTATTTTTCTTTTATTAGAAATAGCCATGGTGGCTATATATATATATGTGTGTGTGTGTATGTTTGTGTGTGTGTGTATATATATATATATGTATATATATCTTCATGATATATATCTTAAAGATGTATGTGTANAAGGATTTTTAGATAGCAAAGAATCCTGTGTATCCTTTATTTTTCTTTTATTAGAAATAGCCATGGTAGCTATATATATATATGTGTGTGTGTGTGTGTTTGTGTGTGTGTGTATATATATATGTATATATATATCTTCATGATATATATCTTAAAGAAGTATGTATATATATATATATGTATCTTCACGATCAAGATAATCATGATGGAGTGATCACTCACCTAGAGCCAAACATCCTGGAATGGGAAGTCAAGTGGGCCTTAGAAAGCATCACTACACACAAAGCTAGTAGAGGTGATGGAATTCCAGTTGAGCTGTTTCAAATCCTGAAAGATGATGCTGTAAAAGTGCTGCACTCAATATGCCAGCGACTGGAAAAGGTCAGTTTTCATTCCAATCCCAAAGAAAGGCAATGCCAAAGAATGCTCAATCTACTGCACAATTAACTTAGATACAGAGTACATCATGAGAAATGCTGGGCTGGAAGAAGCACAAGCTGGAANTCATCTTACTCTAAGTTCAGTACTGAGAATCACTAGGGGATGGGCAGAAAGTACTAGGGCAGAGGGTAGCATGGGAGAGCTGGATATTTTTATCTGTTTGTTTTCTTTTTGTCACATGGCATGTAGGATCCTAGCTCCCTGACCAGAGATCAGACCCAAGCTCCCTCTCTACAGTGGAAGGATAGAGTCTTAACCACTAAATCACCAGGGAAGTCCCCAGAACAATAACTCTTGACTAACACTTTCCCTCCCATCCTCTGACATTTCCTGGGCTCAGTTACACAGTCTAAGGAGGGAGAGAGGGAGGGAGAGAGAAGATACATGTGCTCAGTTGTGTCCAATTCTTGTGATACCCCATGGACAGCAGCCCACCAGGCACCTCTGTCCATGGAATTTTCCAGGCAAGAATACTGGAGTGGGTTGCCATTTCCTCTTGCAGGGGATCTTTCCAACCCAGGGACTGAACCAGCATCTCCTGCATTGGCAGGCAGATTATTTACCACCGTGCCACCCGGGAAGCCCTAAATTCAGTACTGCTGCTTCTAAGTCACTTCAGTCGTGTCCGACTCTGTGCATGGTACTGTTAAATTTTACTGTGTTTCCCATATAATCAAATAGCTCTTAACAGTTTTCAGAAAATTATGAACATCATTTCCACTGAATATTTTTACTAGCAGAACAAAAATGGTTGAAAATGATAAGCCTGATGAATTTGTGAACTCTAAGCTCAAAGCAGGCATTTTGAATATATTTACAAAGCAGGCATTTTGAATATATTTACAAAGCAGCATAGCATACCAGGGACTTCCCAGGTAGCACCAGTGGTAAAGAACTTGCCCGCCAATGCAGGAGACATAAGAGATGTGGGTTTGATCCTTGGGTCAGGAAGATCCCCTGAGGAGGGCATGGCAACCCACTCCAGTATTCTTGCCTGGAAAATCCAATGGACAGAATAGCCTGGCGGGCTACAGTCCACAGGGTCGCAAACAGTCCAACATGACTGAAGTGACTCAGCACATATACACACACATAACCTACCATGAGGGGAAAAAAACAATCACATGGCATAATATTCATTGTGGGTTGTCGTTCAGTCACTAAGTCATGTCTGACTGCAACCCCCATGGACCGCATCACGCCAGACCTCTCTGTCCTTCACTATCTCCTGGAGTTTGCCCAAGTTCATGTCCATTGAATCAGTGATGCTATCAAGCCAATAGTGTGGGTATATGCTTCAATTTATTTTGTCAAGTACAATATTACCAAGTCCTTGTATTTGGAATCATAGTGCTTGAACGTAATTCTTTTGCATAGGATTTGCCTAAAGTTAGTCAAATCAGAAGAGGCTTCTGGGTTGAGGACAAATTACAGAAAAGGACCTTGCAACTTTTATGGCCTAGGTTATTCTCCAATTGACGGGTCATTGGATCTTTATTATTCAAAGTAAAATAGGTTCACTTTAATGGCATAAAATGCATTGATTTGGGCTATTCTCCTTAAGAGTCTTGCTGGAAAGTAGCAGTTCCCAATTTCTCAGGATACCCATTGCTCTGCTTAATCTTTCTCTTGGATTGATTTCTCTTTTCCTCTTTGGTCTTTCTTCTACATGCCTTTTCATTTCTATCCACGCTTCTGAGTAGTGTTATGCAGATGACACACTCCACGCTTGAAGAGTATTTAACCAGCAAGCATAACTACTCTGTAACTGATAAATTTAGAAAGGGACTCTGCTCGTTCAAAATGTCTACTCATTCGCTACATTGCTGCTTATAAATCTGCATTCTTAGCTTCAAGACATTTCAATTCAAATACCATCATTCTGACCACTTTTTTTTTTTTTTAATATATAGTAAGCACTGATTTTTTAAAATAAATGAATAAACACAGGAATGAGAAAAAAAGTGGTCAGAATGATGGTATTTGAATTGAAATGTCTTGAAGCTAAGAATGCAGATTTATAAGCAGCAATGTAGCGAATGAGTAGACATTTTGAACGAGCAGAGTCCCTTTCTAAATTTATCAGTTACAGAGTAGTTATGCTTGCTGGTTAAATACTCTTCAAGCGTGGAGTGTGTCATCTGCATAACCCTACTCAGAAGCGTGAATAGAAATGAAAAGGCATGTAGAAGAAAGACCAAAGAGGAAAAGAGAAATCAATCCAAGAGAAAGANAGAATACTGGAGTGGGTTGCCATTTCCTCTTGCAGGGGATCTTTCCAACCCAGGGACTGAACCAGCATCTCCTGCATTGGCAGGCAGATTATTTACCACTGTGCCACCCGGGAAGCCCTAAATTCAGTACTGCTGCTGCTAAGTCACTTCAGTCGTGTCCGACTCTGTGCATGGTATTGTTAAATTTTACTGTGTTTCCCATATAATCAAATAGCTCTTAATAGTTTTCAGAAAATTATGAACATCATTTCCACTGAATATTTTTACTAGCAGAACAAAAATGGTTGAAAATGATAAGCCTGATGAATTTGTGAACTCTAAGCTCAAAGCAGGCATTTTGAATATATTTACAAAGCAGCATAGCATACCAGGGACTTCCCAGGTGGCACCAGTGGTAAAGAACTTGCCTGCCAATGCAGGAGACATAAGAGATGTGGGTTTGATCCTTGGGTCAGGAAGATCCCCTGAGGAGGGCATGGCAACCCACTCCAGTATTCTTGCCTGGAAAATCCAATGGACAGAATAGCCTGGCGGGCTACAGTCCACAGGGTCGCAAACAGTCCAACATGACTGAAGTGACTCAGCACATATACACACACATAATCTACCATGAGGGGGAAAAAAACAATCACATGGCATAATATTCATTGTGGGTTGTTGTTCAGTCACTAAGTCATGTCTGACTGCAACCCCCATGGACCGCATCACGCCAGACCTCTCTGTCCTTCACTATCTCCTGGAGTTTGCCCAAGTTCATGTCCATTGAATCAGTGCTGCTATCGAGCCAATAGTGTGGGTATATGCTTCAATTTATTTTGTCAAGTACAATATTACCAAGTCCTTGTATTTGGAATCATAGTGCTTGAACGTAATTCTTTTGCATAGGATTTGCCTAAAGTTAGTCAAATCAGAAGAGGCTTCTGGGTTGAGGACAAATTACAGAAAAGGACCTTGCAACTTTTATGACCTAGGTTATTCTCCAATTGATGGGTCATTGGATCTTTATTATTCAAAGTAAAATAGGTTCACTTTAATGGCATAAAATGCATTGATTTGGGCTATTCTCCTTAAGAGTCTTGCTGGAAAGTAGCAGTTCCCACTTTCTCAGGATACCCATTGCTCTGTTTAGTCTTTCTCTTGGATTGATTTCTCTTTTCCTCTTTGGTCTTTCTTCTACATGCCTTTTCATTTCTATCCACGCTTCTGAGTAGTGTTATGCAGATGACACACTCCACGCTTGAAGAGTATTTAACCAGCAAGCATAACTACTCTGTAACTGATAAATTTAGAAAGGGACTCTGCTCGTTCAAAATGTCTACTCATTCGCTACATTGCTGCTTATAAATCTGCATTCTTAGCTTCAAGACATTTCAATTCAAATACCATCATTCTGACCACTTTTTTTCTCATTCCTGTGTTTATTCATTTATTTTAAAAAATCAGTGCTTACTATATATTAAAAAAAAAAAAGGTGAATAGGAAAGAAGGAAACAAGGGAAGGAGAGAAGGGAATGGAGGGAGGGGAGAAGGAAGAAAGAAAAAAAGAAAACAGACTCTACTCTCAAACGTCCTACAATCCAGCAGAAGGACATGAAAACAAATAAGTGTACTAAAATGTTATAAGTGTTCATACAGTAACAAATATTTCAAAATAATGTGAATACGTTTCTACATGGAGATTCTCTTCTAGAAAAAATTTATCTGGTTACATGTCCTTTCTTTTTTTTTTTTTTCTCCTGTTATTTGGTAATAACTGTGCTCCTAAACTTATTTATTTGACCTGGTGTATTTGAGATGTGGATAATTAGATATTTGGACTATAAAGTCCATGTTATCATCCCAAAACAAAAACAACAAGCAAACAAACGAACAACAACAACAAAAAACATTTCATAAAATGTCTAATTCCATTAAGCTGACCTTTAGAACATTTCTGAAATGTATCTTTGGCTCACAATTTCTGTTTGTAAAGTTTCTGGGTATTAAAAATATATGTATAAGCCAAGTAAAACAAATAAGAAATAAAAATCTAAATGTCTCAAAAATAATAAACAAGTAGCAGAAAGGAAGTTAGCATCTTTTAACTACTTATGTATACTAGGTATTGTGTTATTTATGGAAAATAAGTACATGTCTATAACATTTTATAGAAACTCTTTGGAGAAAAAATATGTTATAGAATTATATATATATATATATTTTTTTTATTTTAGAATACAAATACATTCATATCTCTTTTCACTACAAAATGTTTCAACAAGTTATGATAATTCCCAATAGATAGGATTGGAAAACATGACTATTAACTTCACACAAGTTTTAATCTATTTTATAGATGAGGAAACTGATGTTGAAAAATATAAATTACCCAGACTGACAATTATTAGTCAGATATAAATGCCTAAAATCACTACATTAATACTTAGTAGGAAACATTCAATTCAATAAAGATTTATCCAGTGGAGATTCAAACTCATGCCTGCCATATTTCATAGGCCATTCTTTTCTACTACCCCAGGATATACCAATGTTTGCAAAATACTCTCTCCATAAGACTTGATATTGAAAATGTCATACAGTATATTGCTGCTTACTAAAATAATGCAGAGTACAATGATTTTTTTTATCTAAAAATATTTGCTTTTAATTTAAGAATTGTATTTTTCAACTTTTTGTCCCATAAGATGTATATAAAAAAGAGGGAGACACTGTTGCAAATCTCATCTGCTCAGTTATGCTTAAATAATGTAAGCAGCAAGAGGATACAGAAAAGGACTTTATACGTTAACTAATATGTTTTAATGAAAGTCCTAAGAAAATTCTAACTCCAGAGGGGAGGAAGTTGCTCTTCTAAGATATGAGTTATCCATAAGATGTTGCTTTATAAGAGAGCTATAATGTAGCAATTAAGTGTAGCAATTAAATGGCATTAAAAACTGAAATTTATAATCCTTAACAAGTTTTCAAAAGTGGTCTGAATTTATTTGCCCACTGTGATTTTCTTTAATGACTGAATCCAGCCTTATTCCCAAGAGTCTTTCCATATAGAATAATTTTTATAATGGATAAAATTCACGATTTACTGAATCATCAAGTACTTTTCTTTATTTCTGATGAAGTCATTAAAAATGTTCTAATACCCAGCAGTCACCTTCCTGAAACATTTGAGGGGAGGAGGGAACTCTCTCCAAATATAAAGGTTTGAGAAAGTAACCTGATATAATAGGAGCTTGACTTCTTGGCTCCTGATTTTAATACTGTTTTCCTTTATTATACACTAAGATGGCTTCATACAATATAATTAGTGCTTTTAGTCACACACTTGTTTCAGATTAAAGGGCAAACAAAATGAAATGTTTGGAACAAGTATATGTTTTAAACTAATAAAGTTACTTTATCCTCCTCTTTGACTAAAGAAGCTGAATGCAAAACTAAATAAACTAGCAATTATTATCCAATTATCCAAATATGTATATGATTTAGCTCTATTTGTAAGGATGCCAACAATGAGAAAGTTGAGAGTTTCACAATTATCTGACAAAGCCCCCATTCTCTTTTCATTCCTCCTCCTCGCGGATTTCAAAAGATCAAATTAGCACTACTGAATAAATTATCTTAATACTATACTACTGCTTCTAAAGAAGAAATTTTGTGTTACCATTTAAGCAGAAAGTTTGTTTTTACCATCTAAATAGTAGAGAGTGATCTAAGGAGATCAAAAGGAATATAGCATGTGTGTTTATCACTGTATAGTTTGACTTTTTCACAGTTAAACCCTTCAGAAAGTGATGACTTCTGCACGGCTCAGTTGAGATATCAGTCTTGGCAAACACCTTGGTTTCAGCCTGGTGAGACCCTGGATAAGAATCCAGCTAATTTTCACCTAGATTACCCACTCATAGAAACCATGAGATAATAAATTCGTTTTGTTTAACACTGTAGCATGCTGAGTTGCTTCAGTCATGTCTGACTCTTCGTGACCCCATGGACTGTAGCCTGCTGGGTTTCTCTGTCCATAGGATTTTCCAGGCCAGAATACTGTAGTGGGTTGCTGTTTCCTTCTCCAGGGGATCTTTCCAACACAGGGATCAAACCACATCTGTCTCCTGCATTGGCAGGCTGGTTCTTTACCACTAGCACCACTTTGCCACCTGTTAGACCTGCAGCAATTTGTTAGCAATACACAAATACTGGAGAAGGCAATGGCACCCCACTCCAGTACTCTTACCTGGAAAATCCCATGGATGGAGGAGCCTGGTAGGCTGCAGTCTATGGGGTCACTAAGAGTCAGACATGATTGGGNGAGATATCAGTCTTGGCAAACACCTTGGTTTCAGCCTGGTGAGACCCTGGATAAGAATCCAGCTAATTTTCACCTAGATTACCCACTCATAGAAACCATGAGATAATAAATTCGTTTTGTTTAACACTGTAGCATGCTGAGTTGCTTCAGTCATGTCTGACTCTTCGTGACCCCATGGACTGTAGCCTGCTGGGTTTCTCTGTCCATAGGATTTTCCAGGCCAGAATACTGTAGTGGGTTGCTGTTTCCTTCTCCAGGGGATCTTTCCAACACAGGGATCAAACCACATCTGTCTCCTGCATTGGCAGGCTGGTTCATTACCACTAGCACCACTTTGCCACCTGTTAGACCTGCAGCAATTTGTTAGCAATACACAAATACTGGAGAAGGCAATGGCACCCCACTCCAGTACTCTTACCTGGAAAATCCCATGGATGGAGGAGCCTGGTAGGCTGCAGTCTATGGGGTCACTAAGAGTCAGACATGATTGGGTGACTTCACTTTCACTTTTCACTTTCATGCATTGGAGAAGGAAATGACAACCAACACCAGTGTTCTTGCCTGGAGAATCCCAGGGACAGGGGAGCCTGGATTGCTGCTGTCTATGGGGTCGCACAGAGTTGGACACAACTGAAGTGACTTAGCAGCAGCAGCAGACAAATACAACTTACCATGTTCATTCATTAGAAGATTCAGGATTACAAAGATGTTAATTCTCATTAGTCTAGATAGATAGACACATATACAGTCATTTATGACTAAGTTGACCTTGAAATGAAGTGGGAAAATGACTGCTTCAGTAATTTTAAGAAGTCTATAGGATATCCATGTGGGAAAATAGTATCTTGACCTGTATCTCACAACATAGTCAGAAGTCAATTTCAGGTGACTTGTTCATTTAAAAGTAAATTAAGAAACAAATAAAATAAAGCCCCCAGGCAATATCATGACTTTGAGGTTTGGCAATTAGTTCTTAAACAGGATAAAAAGTCACTAACCATAAAGGAAAAGCCCAATTAATGTTTTGCTTTTATTAAAACAAAAATAACATAACTCAAATAAACCATTAAGTGAAAAGCATGCCACAGAATGGAAGAAGATATTCACAATACATTTATCTGACCAATGATGAGCATCTAGACTGTATAAAATCTTATAAATCAATTTTTTAAAATCAAGACTCATTAAAAATATAGTTAAGTGTCTTAAAAAGGTACTTCACAACACAGGAATTTCAAACGGTCAATAAACATATGAAAGGTTTTCAATGTCCACATCCATCAAGAAAATGCATATTAAAATGCACAAATACCATTACACATCAAACAGAATGGCTAAAATAAAAAGACTAATAATATCTGTACAAAAATGTTCTTCACGACCAAGATAATCACGATGGTGTGATCACTTACCTAGAGCCAGAGATCCTGGAATGGAAAGTCAAGTTGGCCTTAGAATGCATCACTATGAACAAAGCTAGTGGAGGTGATGGAATTCCAGTTGAGCTATTTCAAATACTGAAAGATGATGCTATGAAAGCGCTGCATTCAATATACCAACAAATTTGGAAAACTCAGCAGTGGCCACAGGACTGGAAAAGGTCAGTTTTCATTCCAATCCCAAAGAAAGGCAATGCCAAAGAATGCTCAAACTACTGCACAATTGCACTCATCTCTGGAGAAGGAAATGGCAACCCACTCCAGTANTTTATGATTATTTGCTTAGACTGAATGTTTGTGTCCTTTCAAAATTCATATATTGAAACTCTCTCTAGTATTAAATGAGGTCATGGAGACTGCCATCATGTATGAGATTAGTGCCCTTACAGGAGTCACAAGAGAACTTGCCACTCTCTACTCTCAATCATGTGAAGAATCAATGAGAATACAGCAGTCTGCAAATCAGAAGAGAATTCTAGAAGTCAGCTATGCAGGCACCCTCATCTCAGTGTTAACAGTCTCCAGAACTGTAAGAAATAAATTTCTATTGTTTACAAACCACCCAGTCTATAGTACTTTGTTATAGCAGCCTGAGTGGACTAGGATAGTCGTAGATAATAATTGTTACTTTTCAGAAGGTTAATGACTGGATAGGCACACAGGGCATGCTTCCAGCATATTGATAATATTCCATTTCTTGATTACATGGGTTTTTCACTTTGCAAAAAGTTATGAAGCTGTATATTTCTGATTTTGCACTGCTCTGTATGTTACACTTCACTAAAATACTTATCAAATAATAATTCAAAGAAACATGATTGTTATAAATAAGTTATGATTCTTCAATGTGACTTCATCTCCCCTTATTAAGTAGCAGGATTTCCTTATCCAGGGCCCCCAAAGAGTTATACATGTGAACACACACACACATACCTGATAAATAACGTTACAGTGAAGATATACTTGTGAAGGATCACATATGAACATTAATCTTTAAAGATCACTGTTGTTATATACCCTGCATATTCAATGTATTATCTGTAGTCACTTTGCTGTAAAATATCTAATCTTTATACAGTTGTGTTAAGAGTATTTGAAACTGACCTAAGCAAAATGGGAAACCTGTATCTGTTGATCATATCCTCGAAGCTGGTAAAAATTATCATTAGAATAACTTGTTATTTTGCAATGTGTGATAATCGGCATCTAAAATGTCCCCTAGTAGCCTCTGCTTCCTAGTATTTACAACTGTGTGTATTCCCTTTCTCTTGAGCGTAGGCTGTATCTAGTGGCTTGCTTGTCATGGATAGAATACTGCTATAATGAGATGTAACATTCAAGATTCACTTATAAAAAGACTGCCTTTTGTTTCCCTCATATGTGCTCTCTCACCTTATCACTTGGTTCATTCTGATGAAGCCATCTGCCATGTTGCAAGTTGCCTTTTGGAGACACATNGGATAGAATACTGCTATAATGAGATGTAACGTTCAAGATTCACTTATAAAAAGACTGCCTTTTGTTTCCCTCATATGTGCTCTCTCACCTTATCACTTGGTTCATTCTGATGAAGCCATCTGCCATGTTGCAAGTTGCCTTTTGGAGACACATACATGATAAGGAACTGAAGGTGGATCCTTTAACAACCAGCCCAACAAACTGAGAGGTAGTGAATCCTGCCCAAAATCATGTGCGAAAGTTTGAAAGCAAATTCTTCCCTCTGTAAGACTTCAGATAGACTGCAGCTCCAGTTAACAACCTGAGTCTTGGGACAGATCCTCAACCAAAGAACAAACCCAGGCTATGACAGATTCCTGACCTACAGAAAATAAGAGATGATAAATATTGCTGCAAAAGCCACTAAATTTGACAGCAATTTGTTACACAGCAAGAGACAAATAGACAATATACCAAAGTATATATTTTTTATTCTATTCTTTATAATTTTTATTTCTAATTTAAAAAATTTAAGGTAATTCTATATATGATTATGTATAATTATAATTATATATTTGAAATATAATTGTATTATATAATATATACTTCTATATATTCATATAATAATAATTTTATTTCTTCTTTTTATTAAAAATAACCACATATAATCTTAATTCCCTGGTGGCTCAGAGGTTAAAGTGTCTGCCTCCAATGCGGGAGACCCGGTTTCGATCCCTGGGTGGGGAAGATCCCCTGGAGAAGGAAATGGCAATCCACTCCAGTATTCTTGTCTGGAGAATCCCATGGACGGAGAAGCCTAGTAGATTACAGTCCNTGAAATATAATTGTACTATATAATATATACTTCTATATATTCATATAATAATAATTTTATTTCTTCTTTTTATTAAAAATAACCACATATAATCTTAATTCCCTGGTGGCTCAGAGGTTAAAGTGTCTGCCTCCAATGCGGGAGACCCGGTTTCGATCCCTGGGTGGGGAAGATCCCCTGGAGAAGGAAATGGCAATCCACTCCAGTATTCTTGTCTGGAGAATCCCATGGACGGAGAAGCCTAGTAGATTACAGTCCACGGGGTGGCAAAGAGTCGGACACGACTGAGCGACTTCACCTCACCTCACCTCACCTCACCTCAATCTTAATTCAGTCATATTTCAAAGCTATCTGATGCCTTCTTTCATCAGTTTAACACCCAAAGACTAGTCAACTATTTTTAAGTATATTTAAACTAATTTTTTAAGATAGTTATAAGTAGATTGGATGCACATCTTGTTAAACCAAAAACAAAGAAATCCACAGAAACATATCCGGTTGGTTATGATAAAAATGAACAAGGAAACTAATCTGGCAATATGTAGGACCAGACTTAGTAAGGATTTAAGATTATATGTTATTTTACTGGCCATTTGTCATCATCTGTCAGCTCCATACTTCTCTCCCACAGCTAAATAAATTAACTATCTGCCCTATTTTTTATAGGCTTATTTAATTTACAGTATTTTTTTTTCATTGTCTATTTACTCACATTAGTACATTTTATACACCTATTTCCTAGTTCTGGTTTTGGAAAATATAGTCACTTCAATTAAGGAAAGGTCAAATGAAGTTTTAAGTTTCTCTTCTTGAATTGTTTGTAGTCTCATTTGTTAAAAAAAAAAAAAAAAAAAAAAAAAAACTACAGTTGTCCCCTCCAAAATAAGAGGGGACTCACAGTGGATGCCTGAAACCCAGATAGTACAAAAGCCTTTGCTGTTTTTGCCTACACATACTGATAGGTGGGCAGCATACGCAGTGTAGATATGCTGGAGAAAGTCATGTCTCAGGCAGGATGAAGTGGAACAATGTGGGATTTCATCTCTACCCAGAAAGCCCATGATTTAAGGTTTACAAATTGCTTATTCCTGAAATTTTTCACTTAATATTTTTGTACCACAATTGACTGTAACTGAAACCACAGAAAGCAAAACTTTGGATAAGGGTGTACATGGGTATCTCCATTTATCTTCCCTTAATTACTGTAAATTAGAGAAAATTATGAATAGAAAAATAAACAGATAAAGAAAATGAAGCACAGAAAAGTTCAAACTTAGAGATGTAGTCAGACCAAGTTTTTTTTTTTAATAATCAAATCTGACTTCTTAATTTATACTGATCTTTTTTTTTCCCCTAGTTAAGTAACACTTACTGGATTAGGCTAATACCAAAATACACTATAACCATATATCAAATATATAAATTCATAGGAAAGCTATGTCTATAACTAGATATGTATCAATAAATCTAGACAGATATAACATATTTTGAATCTACTGTAATTATCTAAATATTTAACAATACTTAATCTTTAAGATATTTTTATGGGGCTGAGAAAGGATACATAATTTCTTTTTCAGAGGAAATGTCACTTGTTATTCTTTTCTTTAAGCTTTTTTTAAAATATAAACCATTTTTAAAGTGTTTATTGAATTTGTTAAAATATTCTTTCTGTTTCATGTTTTGGTTTTTTGGCCACAAGGGGTATGGGAATCTAACTCCCGGACCAGGGACTGAACTTGTACCTCTTGCACTGGAGGCAAAATGTAAACCATTGGACCACCATGGAAGTCCCTCACCTGCTAGTCTTTGAAAATATACAGTTTGAGAACCTAAAATCAGAATCATGCATAACTTTCAGTAAGAATGTAAAATTAACAAGAGTTTAGGTTTTTTCCCTGAAATTATTTCCCCATCCTCACCTACCCTATGATAGTTAATCCAGTTTTCAAACAAGAAGCACACAGTACATAAAACAAAGAAAAGTATTTGCCCAGGTTTAACTTTCTAGCATACTTGTGTTCATTTAGATTTTGTTCACTTGTTAATGTTAAAAGTTTATTTCGTCATGCACATACATATTACATATGTTGATAAAAATCTCAACTATCAAAGACTTCCACAATTATGAAAATAGGAAAGAGGTTTTATTTTGAATATTAACAAATGAACATGTCTATGTAGAGTCAGGCAATCTTCCTCTCTTTCACCAGTAGAAAAGTAATTTACAAGGCTAGCAAAGACTTGTACCTGCCCAAGTTTCATATAGCATTCTGTGGTTTGCTACCAGAAATTTAAGGGAATTATTGTTGTTTGCAAGAATAGAAACATAATTGTTAAAATCAAGCAATGACAAACATGACATAGTTCCCATCATATTTTGTTAGACTATGTTCTCTGTACTAAGATACTTCAGTCATGTCCAACTCTTTGTGACAATATGAACTATATATTCTGTGGGTGGAATGCTAACTATTGAACACACACGTTGTACCTTTTTTTTGTTGTTTTTGGCAATTTGAAGGCATGATTAGCCTCATAATCAACCCTTATTTGTAACTTTCTCAAAATACCATTTTCTTGAGGTCAATACTGCAGTTTCAGTATTCAGAATACTGCAGTTTCAATACTGCAACAATGACCAATTCAGATTGCAGTCCAGAAGTTGCTATCTAAAACATTTTTCTGGATATGAAGAATTCATATTTTACATCACCGAGGGAAACACTGATCAAAAACACTGACAGGATGGTTTCTGTCACTTATGCTCTAACTTGAGTGACTTTGCAACATAAGAGGGGCCTGCAAAGGTGTTTGCTAGTCTATGTAGCCAGCCATAGAAGGATTACATTCATTTTATGTCTGAGATACAATGCTAAAATAGTGTGACATGGCTGGTTTAGAAAACAGCAATAAACAGGGTTTTAGGTGGGGATGCTTCAATTGGTGGTGAAAAACAGAGGTCAGAGAACAATATGTATAATTTGACCCCATTTTGGAATACTAATAAATTTCTAGAGACATACATTTGCATACATCTACATAAAAATGTTTGAAAGAACACGTATTAGTTATATGTGGGTGGTACAACAACTGATGATTTTGTTCTTTTCTTCTATTATTTCTAATGTTTCTATTATAAATATATTTTGTGCTGTGTTAAGTGGCTCAGTCATGCCCAACTCTCTTTGACTCCAGGCTCTTTGCCAGGCTCCTCTGTCCATGGGATTCTCCAGATAAGAATACTGGAGTGGATTGCCATTTCTTTCTCCTGGGGATCTTCCTGGCTCAGGGATCAAACCTGGGTCTTTTGCATTGCAGGTGGAATCTTTATCACTGTGCCACCAGGGAAGCCCAAAATGTAATACCTTTTAAAATCTGTGTAATTAAGAAATTGTTTAAGTAACCACGAAATAAGCATGATTTTTTTTCCAATGTGAAAAATATTATAGTAGGTGTTAGCATTACACTGGTGAGTATGATAAATATGGTGCCTATTCATGAAGAGCTTTTATTTTGATAGCGATCATAGAGAATCAACAAAGAAGTTCTAATAACAAATAGTAAATGCAATGATAAGTTAGACACAGGGTTTTATGAAAGCTTATATCAAAGGTGTCTAACATAATCCAAGAGCTAATGCATGGCAAAAGAAAAAAAATAATTGTAATTTACAAGAAATTCTTAAAAAGATGTCATTTTTTATCATATTTTACTTTTTCTAAAATATAAAGCATACTCATATTGTTTTAAATTTTTATTCACTCAAACCTGGGGGTGAAAAAGCTAAGGTACTATTTGCCCCTTCCACAACCTCCCAACTCTGGGGTATTTTTCCATTAAAATCAATGGGTGGACTACTCATTTGAAAAGGCCTAATCCTATCATTAAACTTCCCAGGTGGCTCAGATGATAAAGCATCTGCCTACAACGCAGGAGACCTGGGTTCAGTACCTGGGTTGGGAAGATCTCGTGGAGAAGGAAATGGCAACCCACTCCAGTAATCACATGGAGGAGCCTGGTTGGCTACAGTGATGGGGTCCAAAGAGTTGGAGATGACTGAGCAACTTCACTTTCACTTTTAATCCTATCATTGCTCTTTGATAGTCTTTTTTTTGGTTCAAAAACCAAGTTGAGAAAACCTAATAGATTAGGAACATTCAATAACAATATCATCAACAAAAGAACTTTGCTATCATCTAGAAAGAAAATGAAGCAATTATATCACCAGGAGCATTCTACAGTTTACTCACAAATACTCTTTGAGGTGAATATGTTCCACACTTGCTTTTCATCAATCATTGTAAGTATTTCCTTTACAAGCTGCAGGTGGTATTGATAGTGGTTTGCTTACATTTTTGTTCACATTCTCTTTATCTGTGTACACATTTTGGGACAAGATATGATGTTGTAACATATAGTACTAAACATTTGTTTCCATGTTAAGTTAGGTAGTTTTTCTTGACACAAAATCGTGTAATTTATTTTTACCCATTATGCTCAGTTTAAATTCCTCTATCTGCTATTCTAAGAAAACAGGCAGGGACAATAGTGTGACTAATTTAACATATATACATAAACACACATATCCACATACATATTATTCTGACAAATATATTCCCTAGGCATGTGTGTGGTCAGTCACTTCAATCATGTCTGACTCTTTGCTGCCTCATCGACTGCAGTCTGCCAGACTCCTCTGTCCTTGGAATTCTCCAGGCAGGAATATGGGAGTCCGTTGCCATGCCCTCCTCCACGTGACCTTCCCGACTCAATGATTGATCCCACATCTCCTGCATTGAAGGCAGATTCTTCACCACTGAGCCAGAGGGGAAGCCCACATTCCTTATAAACATGTGTTAAAAGATAAACTGAAGTAATTAAATTTTTGAAGAGTTTATGGTATTTGAGCAAATATCACTTTGAACTGAGCAGTAAATGTACGCAAAAGATGGCTAGGAGTCCTTCCAACATAAAAGCTAAAGGAAAGGCCTTTATAAAGCAGACGTGAAAGCAAAGCCAGACAACTACTTGATTTGCTAGAGCTCAAACAGTTACCTTATTTGGGAAAGCCTAAATTGGCCATTTGTGACTGGTTGTTTTTAACTTCTTTAATTTCTTAACTTTGAGATGTTTACAGGAGAAGACTCTGCTTTAGGTTTCAGTTTGCTTACACAGGTTGCCATGGCTTTAGAACAGCCTCAGTAGATAGGCCCCTGTTTAATCACTTTAATATATGTAATTTGCATTTTGCATTTTCCTTCTAATGCTAACTCATACATTGGGTGTATTATTTTACTCAAGGTTGCTTAGTAGGAAAGTCTGGATTGTAATTACCCCATTCTGCCTTTCTGTTCTCTTAGGGAAATTCAGGATTCTAAAAGTCAATGCCTATGAAAATGAAACATTAACATTTTAAATGAAGAACCAAACTCAGGAAATACAAATCACAATTCCGATGTCAACATTAACTTATGCAAGTGGCCCATCTGCAATGTTCACACTTGATTTTTCTGTTTATAAAACACAGATATCTTAACCTTAAGCATGGCATCATCCATATGTGTTTCCATCTTTGGTCTTTTGAATATATACCAGCCAAGCAAGACAAATCATACTATTTATATTACCTACAGATCCCTGAAAGAATTAAATAGATAGCCTACTGTGTTACCAGATGCACTATAGTACTACAAAATTAAAGGAACAGATGCTCTTTGTTAACCTTATTTTCTGGAAAATAAATAAATAAATAAAGTTTTAAAACTAGAGATTAGGAGAAAACTCAGAAGCCTATCTTCTCCAAACACTGGCAATTTTAAAGGAGAGGGATAACTGAAAGAACTCGCTAAAATCATAAAGCTAACAATGAAAAAATAACATCTGCTAACAAAGACAGACATCAGTAACCAAAGGATGAATTTTGAGAAAATAACTTTAATGCATGGTGGTAAATACAAAATTTGTAAAAAAAGAACAGGAATAAAAGTTATCTATGCAATCTCAAAAATAACTTTAAATTACCGAAGAAGAAACTATTATATGTATTTAAAAAAGAATAAAAATTGTTCAATTCAGTTATGGTAATTTTTTACCTAATTTTAAGGAACTAACCATCTAAGGATTTCAAATACATATAAATACAAAAATGGTGTTTCACATGTACTAACCCATGCACTGCCTTTTCAGTAAGAATGAGAAACTATTAGGGAGATTGAGGAAAAATGAGTTTTTCGAACTCACTGATATTGTATCAGATAAACCACAAACAAACAAAAAACCAAAAAACCAAAACCTTAAATTGTCCTTGTCTTCTTAGAAAGGTTAAAAAATAAAAGGTGTGCACACACACAAGAAGTGACGTAAAACTGATAAAATATAATCAATGGAATTACTCTTAATTTCTTGGTTGAATAGAGCACTATGTTTAAGCAAGGTGCTACATACAATTGGAGGGCACACAGGATCTCTGCATAACTTCCTACAGCCCCCAGGAAAGAGATCCAGACATATAAGTAAATAATTCAGAATACATAAAATTTATCCTGAAATAATTTATTAAAACTAACATCTTTGGAGGACAGACGTTGGTGGAGTAAGATGGGTAGATCAAAGCCTCTCCACAAATATATCAAAAACTCTTCAAGATATGGAACAGCTCCTACAAAGCACCCCCTAGGTGACAGCAGAAGACCCCGGGCCTCCAGGGACAGGCTAAGCTCCCTGAAATGAGGTAGGAGAGAGGAGAGAGACACGCAGGAAAAAGACTTCTGGGCAGGAGCTTGTGGCCCAAAGGAGCCCTGAAACAGGAGTTCCCGTGCACAGGGAAACTCCCTCACAGGCAGGCCCAAAGGGGACCTGTGAATTCCCAGAAAACCAGGCAAAGCAGGGACTTGGAGGGCAGTAAACAGAGAAAAAGGGCTTCCCTGGTGGCTCAGAGGATAAAGTGTCTGCCTGCAATGCAGGAGACCTGGGTTCAATCCCGGGGTTGGGAAGATGCCCTGGAGAAGGAAATGGCAACCCACTCCAGTATTCTTGCCTGGAGAATTCCATGGACAGAGGAACCTGGCAGGCTACAGTCCACGGGGTAGCAAAGTGTTGGACATGACTGAGCGACTTCACTTCAGCTTCAAACAGAGGAAGCTGCAGTTCTCAGGCCGTTAAGAGCTCATGGACTGTGGCCCCAAGAGACGGCAGGCTTGGGGAACGGAGAGTGGTGCGGCATACAAACCCAGCCAGCGCACACAACCCTTGCAGCACAGAGGGCAGGCCCAGGTAGCCATGTGTGCCTCAGCAGACAAGCACAGCCTGTGCAAAGAGCGGGACTAGGGTGCCGATACAGGGCGGCATACAAACTTGGGCAGTGCACACAGCCATCCTGGCTCAATGGAAAGAAGAACAAATAATCACAGAGAGAAAGAGTGCAGGCAGCGAGACTAAACAAGTGCGCCTGAATCTCACGACACAGAGAGCAAGGCACAGGGAGACATCCAAGTTCACAGTAACCCCGCAGAGCAGAGGACAGTCCAGGAGCTGAAACAAACGAACACAAGCCCGCGACACAAACTGAAACAAATGCACACAAGCCCGGCACGCTGTGGGGCTGAGGGAAGCCCACATAAGTTGCCTGCCACCCTGAAGGTTGCACAGAAGCACTTGCCTAGCAAGTTCCAGCCAGCAGCGCAGCGCAGGACAGGGAACAGACCACAAGCAATGATTCCAGGAACAAGTAAGGGCGCTGGCAGCGCTGCACTTAGGCTGAGAGGGGCGCTCTGAAGCAGCTACGGAAATAGGTGTGCCCAACACCATTGTCACCCTGCTTATTTAAGTTATATGCAGAGTACACCATGAGAAATGCTGGCTGGATGAAGCACAAGCTGGAATCAAGATTGCCAGGAGAAATGTCAGTAACCTCAGATATGCAGACGACACCACCCTTATGAAAGAAAGCGAAGAACTAAACAGCCTCTTGATGAAAGATGACAGGGAAAAAGTTGGCTTGAAACTCAACATTCAGAAAACTAAGATCGTAGCATCCAGTCCCACCACTTCATGACAAATAGATGGGGAAACAGTGGAAACGGTGGCAGACTTTATTTGGGGGGTGGGGGGAAGTGGCTCCAAAGTCACTGCAGATAGTGACTGCAGCCATTAAATTAAAAGATACTTGCTCCTTGGAAAGAAAGTTATGACCAACCTAGATAGCATATTAAAAAGCAGAGACATTATTTTACCAACAAAGGTCCATTTAGTCAAGGCTATGTTTTTTCTAGTAGTCATGTAAAGAGGTCAGAGTTGGACTATAAAGAAAGCTGAAAGCCAAAGAATTGATGGTTTTGAACTGTGGTGTTGAAGAAGATTCTTGAGAGTCCCTTGGACTGCAAGGAGATCCAACCAGTCCATCCTAAAGGACATCAATCTTGAATATTCATTGGAAGGACTGATGCTGAAGCTGCAACTCCAGCACTTTGGCCACCTGATGAGAATAACTGATTCATTAGAAAAGACTGTGATGCTGGGAAAGATTAAAGGTGGGAGAAAGGGACGACAGAGGATGAGATGGTTGGATGGCATCACCAGCTCAATGGACATGAGTTTGAGTAAGCACGGGAGTTGGTGATAGACAGGGAAGCCTGGCATGCTGTACTCCATAGGGTCACAAAGAGTTGGACACGACTGACTGACTGAACTGATGAACAAGGTGGGAGGAGAAGAGGGAGAAGGGGAGACATATGGAGATAGTAACAGAAATTTACAATACCATGTGCAAAATAGATAGCCAATGGAAATTTTCTGTATGATTCAGGGAACTCAAACAGGGGCTCTGTGACAGGATGAAGGGTGATATGGGGAGGGAGATGTGAGTGAGGTCTGGGAGGGAGGCAACATGGATGTACCTATGGCTGATTCTTATTGGTGTATAACAGAAAACCACAAAATTCTGTAAAGCAATTATCCTTCAATTAAAAAAAAAAAAACACTAACATCTCTGAATTTGTAGCTCAACTTGTTCATGAGAAAACAATGCACGGTTATCCTCAGATTTTGGATTGCTCTCAGGATTCTGTAGTCAAAATCCACACCAATCTCAAACTTCTTATATTGATTTATACCTAGGTTTATTTTCAAAAAGCAGTACAACTGATTACTGAAATGAATTTTCTCTAATCCAGTTTAATGCTACTGACATGGTATCATTTTCTATTTATTCAGTGTGCAGAAATATTAATATTGCCACAAATTGTTCCAGTCCAGAATTCTGAATTTACCTATGAGACTGATTAAAATTAAAATCTCTAGTGGAATTGTAAAATTTCTCTTTACTTCTAGAAATGCTGCTGCTGCTGCTGCTAAGTCACTTTAGTCATGTCTGACTCTGTGCAATCCCAGAGATGGCAGCCCACCAGGCTCCCCCATCCCTGGGATTCTCCAGGCAAGAACACTGGAGTGGGGGACCATTTCCTTCTCCAATGAAAGTAAAAAGTGAAAGTGAAGTTGCTCAGTCGTGTCCAACTCTTTGCAACCCCATGGACTGCAGCCCACCAGGCTCCTCCATCCGTGGGATTTTCCAGGCAAGAG
>SJYW01020130.1:79811-94089 GCA_006410735.1 Raphicerus campestris | reverse complement strand
AGATAGCCAATGGAAATTTTCTGTATGATTCAGGGAACTCAAACATGGGCTCTGTGACAGGATGAAGGGTGATATGGGGAGGGAGATGTGAGTGAGGTCTGGGAGGGAGGCAACATGGATGTACCTATGGCTGATTCTTATTGGTGTATAACAGAAAACCACAAAATTCTGTAAAGCAATTATCCTTCAATTAAAAAAAAAAAAACACTAACATCTCTGAATTTGTAGCTCAACTTGTTCATGAGAAAACAATGCACGGTTATCCTCAGATTTTGGATTGCTCTCAGGATTCTGTAGTCAAAATCCACACCAATCTCAAACTTCTTATATTGATTTATACCTAGGTTTATTTTCAAAAAGCAGTACAACTGATTACTGAAATGAATTTTCTCTAATCCAGTTTAATGCTACTGACATGGTATCATTTTCTATTTATTCAGTGTGCAGAAATATTAATATTGCCACAAATTGTTCCAGTCCAGAATTCTGAATTTACCTATGAGACTGATTAAAATTAAAATCTCTAGTGGAATTGTAAAATTTCTCTTTACTTCTAGAAATGCTGCTGCTGCTGCTGCTAAGTCACTTTAGTCATGTCTGACTCTGTGCAATCCCAGAGATGGCAGCCCACCAGGCTCCCCCATCCCTGGGATTCTCCAGGCAAGAACACTGGAGTGGGGGACCATTTCCTTCTCCAATGAAAGTAAAAAGTGAAAGTGAAGTTGCTCAGTCGTGTCCAACTCTTTGCAACCCCATGGACTGCAGCCTACCAGGCTCCTCCATCCGTGGGATTTTCCAGGCAAGAGCACTGGAGTGGGGTGCCATTGCCTTCTCCATCTAGAAACACTATACACTATATTCTCACTGTATATAATAATGACAGGGTAAAGAGCCTCATTATTCTGAAATATAGAACACCACCACCACAAAACCATTTCATAATCTTAGAATCAAAATACCCTCAGGGGTACAATAATGCATTCAAAATGGCAGGTACAAAATTTCCTACATACCCAGATATGCTGTAGCTCTAATAAACTTGCTGTTTTATTGTTATCTTATTTGTAGGTGTCTATTGCTCTCAATCCAATATTCTGTGGTGACTCAACTACTCTGTGCTTCTATTGTTTCCCTCTTCTCTTGCCATTACAACTTTTTTCTGTCAAAATTTATTTCTGCTTATTCAGGGCTTTTTCTATCCAGTATTGTCATCCTGCTACTGCCTTTTATTTTTGTGTCTTGGTCTCTGTAATTACTTCTGTACCATTGCTACATCTGACTTTTTATATCATTCACCAAAAACAACAAGAACAGCCTAAACTTAGAATTGGCCAATTACTGTATATGATGAAGAATATAAGTGCTGGATGGTATAGATCTTTCATATTGGTCTATGTTATAAACTACTAATCATTCTCCAAGAATGACTTCAGAGAAGTGATCTTTGCTCCAATAACTTATGGATAGATTTGCAGTGTCACGAGGGACTAAAGGTTTTCCCCGTGGCTCAGCAGGAAGGAATCTGCCTGCAATGCAGGAGACACAGGAGACATGAGTTCAATCCCCGTGTCAGAAAGATCCCCTGGAGAAGGAAATGGCAACCTACTCCAGTATTCTTGTTGGGTAAATCCCATGGACAGAGGAGTCTTGCAGGATGCAGTTCATGGGGTCACAAAGAGTAGAACATGACTGAGCAACTGAGCACATTGGATTAAGGACAGCAATACATGAACTAGAAATTCCTTAGATGGGAACCATAAAAATGCCGGGTACAAACAAGCTCTCCAGAAAGCCTGTAGCCAGAAGCCACCTCATGTGGCCTGCCTCAGTACATTCACTGAATTAGGTCTCTTTCATGGACATTTCTTTCCTTCTACTGATCTGTCTTTGTATAGGAGAAGCAGTACCAAATGACTAACATTATACCTTTGAAATTCTTTAAATATCTGACAGTTGAAAATGTTTCCACATAGTCTTCATTTTCTAAATGTTTTTAACCACTTGGTTAATATTTGGTATTGTTGTATGAAAGTAATTTTAGAATAATTTTGTCCATTTCCAAAAGTTCTCCCTCAAAAATTAGGTTAGAGCTTCATTTTTAAAGGTTCAGTTCAGTTCAGTTCAGTCACTCAGTCATGTCCGACTCTTTGTGACTCCATGAATTGCAGCACGCCAGGCCTCCCTGTCCATCACCAACTCCTGAAGTTCACCCAAACCCAAGTCCATTGAGTCGGTGATGCCATCCAGCCATCTAGCCATCTCATCCTCTGTTGTCCCCTTCTCTCCCTGCCCCCAAAGATAAATTGGCATCTAAAATATCGAATCTTTCTACCAAGACATCATAATACACTGAAACAAATTCTTGTATTCCAGAAATTCCAGTATTTTTGTATTGGTAAATTAAAACTAAATGGGAAAATATTAAAGCAATACAGCTACATATCTACATAAATATTTCATGATATTTTAGGATATCAAAATGATGTGAGAATTAAGAGTGATACTTATTACTCTTTAACATAGTTCAAATATTGGAAATATAAATATTGTTTGAGCAATAACAAGAAGTATTTAGTAAGAATTTACTATGTCCTAGAGTTCCAAGTGATTCTGATACATGGAGCATTTACTCCTAAGTGGGGATTTATCAACTTCATTTATCATATGATGAAATATTTACAGAGAGATTAAGCAACTTACCTAATATAACACAGCTATTAAGTAACTGAACCAGAATTTTCCTCCAAACAGTTTAATCTAAAGTATACAGTTAAAATCATACTATATCTATAAAATATGAAAAGCATCAATTTAATATAGCAGAAGCATTTCTTTGAGAAATAGATCAACCTTTATATATGTTAATGGGAAATTTAAAATGAATACAAATTTTTGTGAGAATAAAAATCCATATCTATATATTAGTATTTCATTATTTATATTACCCAAATCTCTATGATTGTCAAATATAGTATCAAAGCCAACCTACGAATTTGAGAACATATTTTAAATTTATTTGCCTAGATTTCAATATATTTTAAAATATTAATCAATTCTTATTTAAAATATTATTCTTATTTTACATCTTAATATTCTGCTCTAATTTTAAATTTGGAACATATCATGCATTCATTTATTCACTCAAAAACTAGTTACTCAGTATCTACTATGTGCCAAAAACCATGATGACACAGTGAAGGAGAGATCTAGAGCCATAGCTTTGGTTTTCCCTGGAGTTTAGATTCTAACAGAAAATATGATAAATAATTACAATGTTATAATCGGCAGGCATGAGAAACAACTGGATATATGAGAGTACCTAATTCATAAGTACAGTTGAGAATACCCTTCCTGAAGGAAATAAAAATAAGCAGATATCCAAGCTTGAGTAAAAATTATTGTAGAGAAAGGATAGAGGATTCAAACAGGATGACAAAGTGACTGAGTGTCTATAGAAGGCAGGAATTGGTGAATAATTTTAAGAGGTACTATCAAAGAACAATGGCCAAGTTCCTGGCTCCAGTATCAGGTAATTACTAATATTACATTAAATATGCTTTCACACCCACCATCTCTACTAAATTAAGAACAACTTTGGGAGTGATACAAAGGTATTTTAGAGCTGAAAATATAAAGAATTTACACAGTTTTTAAAGCATATAGGATTAAATTCTTTTACCATCATTTCTACTTGATTTTAGAACACATTGTCTAATTCTATTGTTTAAAGTACAACATGTCTTCTTTCAATCAAGACTGTTATCTGGATTCATCCTTATGTTATATTTTCCCCTTTGAGATCTAATGGAAAAGCTCCTACTTGGCTGTCCTGACAGAAGCAATCTGTCTTCACTGCATCATGGCTGGCAGAACAATGTTGATCAACCATGTGAACACCTCTATCTTTACCACCATGTGCAAATGCACATTAATATTCAGTGTAACGGCCAAACAGATGCAGAAAGTCAATGTATCTCTTCAAAAGAGGTCTTCAGGCCTCAACCTTGTTTTGTCACTTTCCCTCTTGCTTTTTAATCCATATTAATATTTAGTAAGCCTTGATCAGATATTCCATTTGAGGTATAAAATTTACCTGACCACACTACAATGCTATAAATGGTCACAAGAATCTCTTTCTGATAGTCTAGCTCCATGTACCTACACTAGTGAGAGGAACACTTTTGCAAGACTTGATTTATTTCCTTAACTATTAATTCCTGTCTTTACCTACTCAGATTTCTTCAAGCTCCAGACAAGCAGAATTATAAGCAGGGAAAAGCAGAATAGATAAATGACAGGAGGTTTATACTAAAAATAATCTGTGTAAAACAATAGACAATATCTAAGAAACCATCCTCCCCCCACCTTAATCTTACCTTCTCTATACTTGAATTTGTTTCCTAGATTTTCAAGGGTAGTTTAGAAAAATGAAAATTAATCTCCTACACTTCCACACCCAGGAACTCTAGATATAAAGATTATTTTCACTTTAGTGATTAACAAAGGCAGCATGGATAGCACGTTAGACACAGTCTTTGGAGGCAACAGAAATACCTGAGTATGAACCTTGTCAGACCACTGTCTGTCTTTGAGAAAGTAATTCTAAATTATTTGTTTCCTTTTCTGTCAATAAAATGGTTATTTAAATCCTTTCCTCAAGAGTTTCCTTAGGGGTGAAATGAGAGAATGTAAAGTTCCTGTCAGGTAGTGAACTCACAACAAAACTATCCGCCCTCAGGCGAGATTTCTTTATCAGAGGCTCAAGGGTATAGCTTTTACCTCTATTTGATCTCCTCAGTTTCTGTTGAGAATTTTATTTTAAACTGAAGGGCATTTTCTCTCTGCTTCACTTCTTAAGCAAATTCAACACATTTAAATTATTTTGCTTGATCTTTCCATCTCATCTTCTCCTAGAGAGAAGTAAATTTGAACTTCCCTCCAAGCTACTTGTCACCTGTCCCTTTTTTCATCATTATATTAATGAATTCCTAGTCTCAGTGATTTTGAATATAATTCTTTAAGTGATTTTCTAAAAATTATTTTTCTAATATGTTGTACTAAACATATTATGGGTTTCCTGGTGGATCAGATGGTAAAGAATCTACCTGCAATGCAAAGGACCTGCATTCAATCCCTGGGTCTGGAAGATCCCCTGAGGAGTGAATGGCTACCCACTCCATTCCCCGGAAAATTTCATGGACAGATGAGCCTGGTGGGCTAGTCATGGGGGCCACAATGAGTCAGACATGACTGAGCAACTAACACTTTCACTTTCAAACATATTATATTACAGTTAGGGCTTCCCTCGTGGAAATAACCCACATGCTAATGTGGGAGACATAAGATATGTGGGTTTGATCCCTGGGTCAGGAAGATCCCTGGGAGGAGGCAACCCACTCCAGTATTCTTGCCTGGAGAATCCCACAGACAGAGGAGCCTTGCTGGGCTAAAGTCCATGGGGTTTACAGTCCATGGGGTTGCAAAGAATCTATAAAGTATTTCCCTGTCTTTTTGTAAATTTGCACTTATAATTGTAACATCAAAAGTGCACTGAATTTGGAGCCAGGAGACCTGAATTTTAATCCTGACTTTGACACTAAATAGTTATATGTACTTAAGCCACTTCACTTCTATAGGCCTCAAAACCATCTAAGGATTTTGAGCCATGTGATCTTTTCTACTTAAGTCAGCTCTACCATTTCAGGGTTTTATGGTTCAGTTTTTACAGTAATGCAATGCTCCATTAAAGACTTTATGTTGGCTTTCCATATTTTTCAACATAAGGCCTTAAATGACTATTTGCTTCCATTTTTCCTTATATGTTGCCTGTTACTGCTTTTCTCATTTCTTCCCCTCAATTGTTGCTCTACATCCAGGCAAAGATTTTCAGAATGAGATATATCATTGACAATTAAATGGGTTTGTTAGGGAACCATTGACTGAAATCACCCAGCTTGGCCAGGCAAGATGATAGCCACTTGCTTAAGTTGTCTCACAACAGGAGGTCTAGATAAGGAAAATGGTTCTGTCCCTAGAAAAAGTCAGGAGGGGGCAAAAGAGGGTGAACATGATCAACTTCCCATAGTCCTTTGCTCTGGAATCCATCTTGGATGAGAGATGCTTGTGTCACCAGGAAGGTGATTGGCCAGAGACAACCCAGAAACTAACCCTACTACCACAAAACCTGAGACTGTCATCCAAAAGGCAAAGCAGTTCTCTTGATTTCCCTTACCTGGCTTCTCTCCACCTGAGTGCCATTTCTCATAAAGTCTTCCCTTGTCAGTATGTGTATTACCCTGGACAACTCATTTGTTAGACACTAGGTCCCAGAAGGGGTTCCCTTTCCTACAGTAGCCCCTTACTAACCTTTGTATCTGTCATTGAAACTAAGAGAACTAATGCATGAAATTGTAAAATTATAAAAATAAAATCAAATTTCACAACAGTACACATAGAATGGTCTTATTTTTGCAAAACCAAAGATACACCTACATAATAAGTAGATGTATTAGGATTTATGTAGGATGTGATCTAAAAAGATATATATAAAACTGCTAAAAACAATTAACCTTGGAAGAGAAAGTGTGAAACGAAAGAGTAATACCAATAAAGGCTTAACTNACCATCATTTCTACTTGATTTTAGAACACATTGTCTAATTCTATTGTTTAAAGTACAACATGTCTTCTTTCAATCAAGACTGTTATCTGGATTCATCCTTATGTTATATTTTCCCCTTTGAGATCTAATGGAAAAGCTCCTACTTGGCTGTCCTGACAGAAGCAATCTGTCTTCACTGCATCATGGCTGGCAGAACAATGTTGATCAATCATGTGAACACCTCTATCTTTACCACCATGTGCAAATGCACATTAATATTCAGTGTAACGGCCAAACAGATGCAGAAAGTCAATGTATCTCTTCAAAAGAGGTCTTCAGGCCTCAACCTTGTTTTGTCACTTTCCCTCTTGCTTTTTAATCCATATTAATATTTAGTAAGCCTTGATCAGATATTCCATTTGAGGTATAAAATTTACCTGACCACACTACAATGCTATAAATGGTCACAAGAATCTCTTTCTGATAGTCTAGCTCCATGTACCTACACTAGTGAGAGGAACACTTTTGCAAGACTTGATTTATTTCCTTAACTATTAATTCCTGTCTTTACCTACTCAGATTTCTTCAAGCTCCAGACAAGCAGAATTATAAGCAGGGAAAAGCAGAATAGATAAATGACAGGAGGTTTATACTAAAAATAATCTGTGTAAAACAATAGGCAATATCTAAGAAACCATCCTCCCCCCACCTTAATCTTACCTTCTCTATACTTGAATTTGTTTCCTAGATTTTCAAGGGTAGTTTAGAAAAATGAAAATTAATCTCCTACACTTCCACACCCAGGAACTCTAGATATAAAGATTATTTTCACTTTAGTGATTAACAAAGGCAGCATGGATAGCACGTTAGACACAGTCTTTGGAGGCAACAGAAATACCTGAGTATGAACCTTGTCAGACCACTGTCTGTCTTTGAGAAAGTAATTCTAAATTATTTGTTTCCTTTTCTGTCAATAAAATGGTTATTTAAATCCTTTCCTCAAGAGTTTCCTTAGGGGTGAAATGAGAGAATGTAAAGTTCCTGTCAGGTAGTGAACTCACAACAAAACTTTCCGCCCTCAGGCGAGATTTCTTTATCAGAGGCTCAAGGGTATAGCTTTTACCTCTATTTGATCTCCTCAGTTTCTGTTGAGAATTTTATTTTAAACTGAAGGGCATTTTCTCTCTGCTTCACTTCTTAAGCAAATTCAACACATTTAAATTATTTTGCTTGATCTTTCCATCTCATCTTCTCCTAGAGAGAAGTAAATTTGAACTTCCCTCCAAGCTACTTGTCACCTGTCCCTTTTTTCATCATTATATTAATGAATTCCTAGTCTCAGTGATTTTGAATATAATTCTTTAAGTGATTTTCTAAAAATTATTTTTCTAATATGTTGTACTAAACATATTATGGGTTTCCTGGTGGATCAGATGGTAAAGAATCTACCTGCAATGCAAAGGACCTGCATTCAATCCCTGGGTCTGGAAGATCCCCTGAGGAGTGAATGGCTACCCACTCCATTCCCCGGAAAATTTCATGGACAGATGAGCCTGGTGGGCTAGTCATGGGGGCCACAATGAGTCAGACATGACTGAGCAACTAACACTTTCACTTTCAAACATATTATATTACAGTTAGGGCTTCCCTCGTGGAAATAACCCACATGCTAATGTGGGAGACATAAGATATGTGGGTTTGATCCCTGGGTCAGGAAGATCTCTGGGAGGAGGCAACCCACTCCAGTATTCTTGCCTGGAGAATCCCACAGACAGAGGAGCCTTGCTGGGCTAAAGTCCATGGGGTTTACAGTCCATGGGGTTGCAAAGAATCTATAAAGTATTTCCCTGTCTTTTTGTAAATTTGCACTTATAATTGTAACATCAAAAGTGCACTGAATTTGGAGCCAGGAGACCTGAATTTTAATCCTGACTTTGACACTAAATAGTTATATGTACTTAAGCCACTTCACTTCTATAGGCCTCAAAACCATCTAAGGATTTTGAGCCATGTGATCTTTTCTACTTAAGTCAGCTCTACCATTTCAGGGTTTTATGGTTCAGTTTTTACAGTAATGCAATGCTCCATTAAAGACTTTATGTTGGCTTTCCATATTTTTCAACATAAGGCCTTAAATGACTATTTGCTTCCATTTTTCCTTATATGTTGCCTGTTACTGCTTTTCTCATTTCTTCCCCTCAATTGTTGCTCTACATCCAGGCAAAGATTTTCAGAATGAGATATATCATTGACAATTAAATGGGTTTGTTAGGGAACCATTGACTGAAATCACCCAGCTTGGCCAGGCAAGATGATAGCCACTTGCTTAAGTTGTCTCACAACAGGAGGTCTAGATAAGGAAAATGGTTCTGTCCCTAGAAAAAGTCAGGAGGGGGCAAAAGAGGGTGAACATGATCAACTTCCCATAGTCCTTTGCTCTGGAATCCATCTTGGATGAGAGATGCTTGTGTCACCAGGAAGGTGATTGGCCAGAGACAACCCAGAAACTAACCCTACTACCACAAAACCTGAGACTGTCATCCAAAAGGCAAAGCAGTTCTCTTGATTTCCCTTACCTGGCTTCTCTCCACCTGAGTGCCATTTCTCATAAAGTCTTCCCTTGTCAGTATGTGTATTACCCTGGACAACTCATTTGTTAGACACTAGGTCCCAGAAGGGGTTCCCTTTCCTACAGTAGCCCCTTACTAACCTTTGTATCTGTCATTGAAAGTAAGAGAACTAATGCATGAAATTGTAAAATTATAAAAATAAAATCAAATTTCACAACAGTACACATAGAATGGTCTTATTTTTGCAAAACCAAAGATACACCTACATAATAAGTAGATGTATTAGGATTTATGTAGGATGTGATCTAAAAAGATATATATAAAACTGCTAAAAACAATTAACCTTGGAAGAGAAAGTGTGAAACGAAAGAGTAATACCAATAAAGGCTTAACTTTTAATTATAAACTTCCCTGTATTAATTTCTTATCACAAGTATGAGTTACTTTTCTTAAAAAAATGCTATAATTTACTAATATTGATTTTCATTTATATAATTTTAAGTGAATTTGTAGTTTATGGTATATTGGGTATAAACTTATTAACAAGAAAGTGAGCTGAGGTGAAAGGATGTTTATTAGTATAAACATAGGAAATTCCTTGGAGAAGGCAATGGGAACCTACTGCAGTACTCTTGCTTGGAAAATCCCATGGACAGAGGAGCCTGGTAGGCTGCAGTCCATTGGGTCACTAAGAGTCCAACACGACTGAGCGACTTCACTTTGACTTTTCACTTTCATGCACTGGAGAAGGAAATGGCAGCCGATTCCAGTGTTCTTGCCTGGAGAATCCCAGGGACAGGGGAGCCTGGTGGGCTGCCATCTATGAGGTCGCACAGAGTTGGACACTACTGAAGCGACTCAGCAGCAGCAGCAGCAGCAACAGGAAATTCCTAAATACAACCAATGAGTGAATCTAATTTCATCTCTAACCCAAGCAGGAACTGATGTTTTCTTCTAAAAGTAACTTAAGACTTGCATCTAGGTTCAGTTCAGTTCAGTTCAGTTGCTCAGTCATGTCCAACTCTTTGCGACNTAAATACAACCAATGAGTGAATCTAATTTCATCTCTAACCCAAGCAGGAACTGATGTTTTCTTCTAAAAGTAACTTAAGACTTGCATCTAGGTTCAGTTCAGTTCAGTTCAGTTGCTCAGTCATGTCCAACTCTTTGCGACACCATGAACTGCAGCACGCCAGGCCTCCCTGTCCATCACCAACTCCCGGAATTCACTCAAACTCACATCCATCGAGTCAGNTTCCACAGGAGGGACTCCTTTCTCTGCCTGGGAACTTCCAATGGAAGTTGGCTAACTCCTTACATGCTACCATTCATTTAGGGGGAAAGGCCCTCCAAAGATTACTAGAAAGGTCCTTCAGAGGAGCAGGCCTCCAAACAACTATAAGACAAGTAGTCTCCTCTTGTCCCACTTGCCAGTTAAACAACCACCCACTTGCCAATTAAACAAGGAGCTCAAAGGACCCAGCTGTCCCAGCCTGTCCAACAATGTGGGACATACCCAGGAGAGGACTGGCAGATGAACTTCACACAGATTGTCAGTTTCTCAAGGGTATAAATACCTATTAGTCATGAGAGATGCATTCACAAGATGGATAAGGCTTTCCCACCTGGTCTGAGAATGCTGAGGAGGTGTAAAAAACCTGCTCCATGAAATCATTCCAAGACTTGGTCTGCCCAGGTCATTACAAAGTGACAATGGGATATCATTTACTNCATGAAATCATTCCAAGACTTGGTCTGCCCAGGTCATTACAAAGTGACAATGGGATATCATTTACTTCTAAGGTTACCCAAGGGGTCTCTAAAGCACTGGGCATTACTTATTATCTCCATTGTGCCTGGAGGCCTCAGTCTTCAGGAAAAGCAGAAAGAGCTAACCAATTCTTAAAATCAGCAGTAAAAAAGATAACTCAAGTGACCTCCCTGGGATGGAAGGAGGCTTTACCAATATCTCTCCTCAGCACCCATACTCCCCATAAGGAACAGGTTGGTCTTAGTCCTTATGAGATGCTATATGGGAGACATTTAGTTTATGTCAATGACCTCTTCCTAAATCCAGAGGCTCAGACCCACCAGTCTTATACCATGGCCATTGAACAATTCCAAGAAGATATATGCCTGTGAGTGTCAACCAGGACAGAAGATTCTAAAGAGCCACTACCATATGCTCCAGGGATTCAAGTCCTAATTAAAGTCTGGAAGGATGGGTCCCCAAAGGCTCAGCTCCAGCCCACATGGAAGGGCCCCTATCCTGTAATACTTTCTACCACCACAGTAGTCAAGGTACCAGTCATGACTCCTCACTACTCATTAGTCAAGCTGTGGAAGAAAACAGAAGAGACACTCATTACATCTGTGAGCCCCTGGAAGATCTCATACATATTCAGAACTGCAAATGAGTGTCATTCTAATGAACACCCCAAAATTAAGTTTCTGGGGTAAGATTTCTCAGGATAGTGTTAAAGAGCCAACATAGCTTGGAAGGGGTTGTACTCCAAAACAGATAAGAGATAGATCTCCTGATCCCTGAACAAGGAGAAACTTGAGCCATCTTGAATGAGATCTGTTGTTTCTGGGTGTTCCAGCTAAGTTAAAGAAAGTCCTCAAGAAAAACATTCAGCTCCNAGTGTCATTCTAATGAACACCCCAAAATTAAGTTTCTGGGGTAAGATTTCTCAGGATAGTGTTAAAGAGTCAACATAGTTTGGAAGGGATTGTACTCCAAAACAGATAAGAGATAGATCTCCTGATCCCTGAACAAGGAGAGACTTGAGCCATCTTGAATGAGATCTGTTGTTTCTGGGTGAATACTTCCAGCTAAGTTAAAGAAAGTCCTCAAGAAAAACATTCAGCTCCTACAGGATCTCAGAGAACAAGCTGGGGAGTTCTCAGGGTGGCTACAGTCTCTCTTTGGGGAATCCTTCTCTTGGTGAGGGGAATTTGGATTTGGCAAATGCCCCTACTAATCCCTGTTATCACCATATTGATGCTGCTTATGATTGTTCCATGCATTATCAACTATCTAACCCATGTTGTCTCTGCCCAGGTCAACTGGTACAAAATGCAGTACCAATTCAACAAGGATATTGGTCAACAAGCCGACCATGGAAAATTAGATGGACACCACTATAAGGACACTGAGGCTTAAGACTAGCAAGAGGGAGAGGCCCAGTGCCCCTCACCATCCCAGTTCAGCAGGCAGTAGCCAGAAAGACCTTCCTGCCCCCTATTCCCAAAGGTGTGGGCCTCCCATCTCTTGAGGGGGGAATGTTAGGTAGTTAGAATAGGAAAAAAGAGTCCAAAAGTGTGGTGACTAAAAGACAAAGAAGGGAAAAGCCTGCAAAAACAGAACAAAGGAAGGTCCGAGGACCAGAGTGAGGACCTCAGGTGAAACAAACAGGCCTCCTGACTAGCCCAGCTTACATAGGGCAGGCTCGGGGGAAAAGGAAAACATAAATAGAGGAGCCGAAACCGAGCCGGGGACTTCTCTTCACGTCTTTTGGGTTGGCTTGTCCTCACATCTCGAGGATGCATTTTCCTTTACTTGCCAATAAAACTAAACTGTAACACTGGTCTGTCCGTTGCTTCAACTTTTTGCTGTGGCAAGACAGAACTAAGGAAATCACACACACACACACACACACACACACACACACTCACCTCCCCCCCACCCCCCGCCCCGGTTGAGGATCTCCTAACTCCAGGCTGAGAAAAGATTCTTGGAATATCACCCTATTACCTCACCACCAACACTCAGAAGTAAATCTGAAAACAGAAAAAGATAAAGAAGACTCTGATCATCCTCAAATAGTTCTTTCTTTAAAAACTTTCATAGTCAGCTGAATCTTCAAAGTTGATTTTTGGGGATAGGAATCTACCTTATCACCAGGTAATCAGCCTCCTGAATAAAGCAACATTTTCAGTCCAACCAACACTTGTCTTTTGAGTACTGATTTTTAAGCAGACACATCTGAGTTTGGTAACAGTAAGACTTTGTAAAAGATACTGTAGCAAAACAAATCTTCTAAACAAATCAATGGAAACAACTGGTATATTAAGACAATTCTTTCAAAAAGTGCACAAAGACAAATGACTCTGCAAATATTCATAAGGGCATGGGAAGGAAGAAGCCTTCTAAGCAAAGAGAAGAGTTCAACAGCAAAACTATAAGAACAGAAAAAAGAAAAAAAAATGGTGTAGGGGGTAGCTGGGATTGAGACATTAACCCTCATCAATAACTAATGTTTCAATAAAGCCTATATATATAATGTTTACAGTTATATGACTTTATATTGACACAAAGGATAAAGAGTTTACTTTCAGAGTGTGGGTTAGCATTGTCAGGGTATCAGGCTTATTTGATTATTGTTTTTCCGTTCATAGTGTGAGAACACCATAGAGTGTCCCAAGGGCAACTCCAAGGAGAAAGAAGAAAACAGTTTAACATCTCTTTCAGAGCACTACACATCTGGAAAAATTAAATCTGTCTCCCTGTCCCAAATCCCCTACATGGATCTAAGCTTGGTAGAAGTGCCCTGGCCCAACAACTGGCAGTTTTCTCAATGTACAGTTGGAATATTTAACTTCTTTTACTAGCTGCAGCCTTAGCCCTACGTTCTAGGAAACCCTGACACCAATACACCACATATCTAAATGTACATTACCTACTTGATCCTCTTATCATCTATGTCTCCAAAAACAATGAACACAACTTATTGTATCTGTCCTGTAGGTAACATTCTACATAGTTGAAAAAATCCTTGCCTTGGCTTCTTAGGCAGCACTCTTGATTTTCTTCCCATCTTTCCTGTTACTTCTTGTCAATCTCCTTTACTAGCTTTTCAACATGAATTCTAAATACATTTCTACCCCCCCCCCTTTTCTAATACACATTCTCCAAGTATGAACACATTCTATGCTGACTGGAATCAAATTCCAAAGGCCAAATTTTTGTTCTACATTTCAAAATCGTATACTCAGTGAACCATACAATATGCCTGTAAAACAAGTAAACTTAGCCATCTAATGAGCCCACTAAAATGGAATTGAACTTCTTTCCCAGTCTCCCCTAGTTCATTAAGTCACACTCA
>SJYW01020130.1:64025-79797 GCA_006410735.1 Raphicerus campestris | reverse complement strand
CCCCCCCACCCCCCGCCCCGGTTGAGGATCTCCTAACTCCAGGCTGAGAAAAGATTCTTGGAATATCACCCTATTACCTCACCACCAACACTCAGAAGTAAATCTGAAAACAGAAAAAGATAAAGAAGACTCTGATCATCCTCAAATGGTTCTTTCTTTAAAAACTTTCATAGTCAGCTGAATCTTCAGAGTTGATTTTTGGGGATAGGAATCTACCTTATCCCCAGGTAATCAGCCTCCTGAATAAAGCAACATTTTCAGTCCAACCAACACTTGTCTTTTGAGTACTGATTTTTAAGCAGACACATCTGAGTTTGGTAACAGTAAGACTTTGTAAAAGATACTGTAGCAAAACAAATCTTCTAAACAAATCAATGGAAACAACTGGTATATTAAGACAATTCTTTCAAAAAGTGCACAAAGACAAATGACTCTGCAAATATTCATAAGGGCATAGGAAGGAAGAAGCCTTCTAAGCAAAGAGAATAGTTAACAGCAAAAACTATAAGAACAGAAAAAAGAAAAAAGAAAGGTGTAGGGGGTAGCTGGGATTGAGACATTAACCCTCATCAATAACGTTTCAATAAAGCCTATATATATAATGTTTACAGTTATATGACTTTATATTGACACAAAGGATAAAGAGTTTACTTTCAGAGTGTGGGTTAGCATTGTCAGGGTATCAGGCTTATTTGATTATTGTTTTTCCGTTCATAGTGTGAGAACACCATAGAGTGTCCCAAGGGCAACTCCAAGGAGAAAGAAGAAAACAGTTTAACATCTCTTTCAGAGCACTACACATCTGGAAAAATTAAATCTGTCTCCCTGTCCCAAATCCCCTACATGGATCTAAGCTTGTTAGAAGTGCCCTGGTCCAACAACTGGCAGTTTTCTCAATGTACAGTTGGAATATTTAACTTCTTTTACTAGCTGCAGCCTTAGCCCTACATTCTAGGAAACCCTGACACCAATACACCACATATCTAAATGTATATTACCTACTTGATCATCTTATCATCTATGTCTCCAAAAACAATGAACACAACTTATTGTATCTGTCCTGTAGGTAACATTCTACATAGTTGAAAAAATCCTTGCCTTGGCTTCTTAGGCAGCACTCTTGATTTTCTTCCCATCTTTCCTGTTACTTCTTGTCAATCTCCTTTACTAGCTTTTCAACATGAATTCTAAATACATTTCTACCCCCCCCCCTTTTCTAATACACATTCTCCAAGTATGAACACATTCTATGCTGACTGGAATCAAATTCCAAAGGCCAAATTTTTGTTCTACATTTCAAAATCGTATACTCAGTGAACCATACAATATGCCTGTAAAACAAGTAAACTTAGCCATCTAATGAGCCCACTAAAATGGAATTGAACTTCTTTCCCAGTCTCCCCTAGTTCATTAAGTCACACTCATATCCACACAATGGCCCCAAGCAAAAACCTAAACTGCTAAATTTAGATGCCCCCGTTTTCTTAAATTTCACATCAAGTCCCTGAAAACCTAGTCAATTTTATTCCCCAAATAAATTTCAAATTCATCTACCTGTTTTGCCCACTGTTTAGTCTACCACTGTCCAATACCAAGGTAATGCCTGAAACCTATGTAATTTTAAATTTGCTAGTAACCACATTAAAAAAAGAATGGTTTATACATATCAAATTGAAAATATTTGTATATACTTGGTTGAAACATATTATGAACATCATTTTGATATGTACAAGTATTCAATATATGTGAAATATTTCATATTCTTTTTTTCTTAGTGAATCTTCACAATTTGTTGTGGGTTTTATATAGCACACCTCAGTACACACAGGCCAAGTTTCAAGTGTTAAACAGGCACATGAAATTGCTGTATTGGAGAGTACAATACTCATCTACGACAGCATCATCCATTGTCTGGAAAACTACAACAGACTCATATCTAGTATCATCACTTCTATTCCTGCCAGCCGCCATCTGCAGCAACACATTTTTATGAATGAGTGAGGAACTAAACAGTGCAATTTCTTGCTCCTGCGTGGAACAATAATGAGACTGGGTAGGCGTTTCTAAGCCTGTTGATGTAAACAATGTTAATGATTAAAAGGTTAATCAATAGTATCTTAGCTTTTTTCCTAAGGAAATACTTGCTCCTAGAAGAGAAAACTGATCCAGTTAAACTGATCAATTATCAAGACTAATAATTCATCCAGAGTCATTTCATAATCTTCAGTTCACTGTGTTGTCATCCAGATCTACTCTGTCACCAAATCTCAGCCAGTTCTCTCTTCTGAAAAATGCCTTTTACTATCATCACAGGCCTTAAAATGACATAAAGACCCTTATCTGATTTCCCTATTTTGAGACACTAGTAAGACTATGAAGATGGTATTCTCCTTTACGGCAGTAAGTCTAGTAAACTGAATTTTGCTTGATTAACACCTTTTTGGAGTTCTTTTGGAAAGTCAACCTTCAACAAAAGCAAGAGGGGACTTCTTAANATGAGCCCACTAAAATGGAATTGAACTTCTTTCCCAGTCTCCCCTAGTTCATTAAGTCACACTCATATCCACACAATGGCCCCAAGCAAAAACCTAAACTGCTAAATTTAGATGCCCCCGTTTTCTTAAATTTCACATCAAGTCCCTGAAAACCTAGTCAATTTTATTCCCCAAATAAATTTCAAATTCATCTACCTGTTTTGCCCACTGTTTAGTCTACCACTGTCCAATACCAAGGTAATGCCTGAAACCTATGTAATTTTAAATTTGCTAGTAACCACATTAAAAAAAGAATGGTTTATACATATCAAATTGAAAATATTTGTATATACTTGGTTGAAACATATTATGAACATCATTTTGATATGTACAAGTATTCAATATATGTGAAATATTTCATATTCTTTTTTTCTTAGTGAATCTTCACAATTTGTTGTGGGTTTTATATAGCACACCTCAGTACACACAGGCCAAGTTTCAAGTGTTAAACAGGCACATGAAATTGCTGTATTGGAGAGTACAATACTCATCTACGACAGCATCATCCATTGTCTGGAAAACTACAACAGACTCATATCTAGTATCATCACTTCTATTCCTGCCAGCCGCCACCTGCAGCAACACATTTTTATGAATGAGTGAGGAACTAAACAGTGCAATTTCTTGCTCCTGCGTGGAACAATAATGAGACTGGGTAGGCGTTTCTAAGCCTGTTGATGTAAACAATGTTAATGATTAAAAGGTTAATCAATAGTATCTTAGCTTTTTTCCTAAGGAAATACTTGCTCCTAGAAGAGAAAACTGATCCAGTTAAACTGATCAATTATCAAGACTAATAATTCATCCAGAGTCATTTCATAATCTTCAGTTCACTGTGTTGTCATCCAGATCTACTCTGTCACCAAATCTCAGCCAGTTCTCTCTTCTGAAAAATGCCTTTTACTATCTGTCAGCACAGGCCTTAAAATGACATAAAGACCCTTATCTAATTTCCCTATTTTGAGACACTAGTAAGACTATGAAGATGGTATTCTCCTTTACGGCAGTAAGTCTAGTAAACTGAATTTTGCTTGATTAACACCTTTTTGGAGTTCTTTTGGAAAGTCAACCTTCAACAAAAGCAAGAGGGGACTTCTTAAAATGCAAAGGGGATCATGTCACTCATCTGGTAGAGATACTGCAATATTTCCCAGTGCTTTGGAACAAAATCTAAGCTGCTTAACATATTTGACAAGGCCAAAATGACCTAGTCTGTCTAGCTCTCTAAAATCATATTAGATCACTCCCTTCTTCCATTCATTAAGTTTTAGACACAGTGCCTTCTTCCTTTTCTTTAGACATAGCCAGTGTTATCCCAGTCTTAGCATTTTCACATTTACTCTATTCTGCAGGCAACATTCTTCCCTGTCTTAAAATTGCTGACTCATCTATTCACATTAACTGAGTCAAATCTAATCTCAGAGAGGCTTTCCTCAACCACTGTATTTAAGGAATTGCTATCTCTTATGCCAATTTTCTCTGTATCACATCATTTTACTTCCTTCATATCGCTTATCATAACTGCCTTGTCTTTATCCTTCATTTACTTTTTCTCTCCACTAAGATTATAGATGCCTTATGAACAGAGATCTTAACCTATCTCTTTTATCTCTATATGCCTAAATATTGGATACATTTATTGACATATAGGTATTCAACAACTTATAAAAATGAATAAAAAGAATTCAATGACAATATTAAATGATGAAGGAAAGAGAAGAAAAGGAGGGAAAGAAGAAAGAAAAGTCCTTCTAAAATACATGATAAAGCCATGACAAGTATACTTATTCACTCTATGTATCAGGACACTGTGTAACTGTATTAAAGGGAAGGAACCAGGACTCCACAGCTACTGTATTATGTAACTGAGACCAGGATCAAGGTCTCTTGATTTCTAATCCATTGCTCATCAGACCATATCACACTATCTTTCAGCCTTCTCTGATTGATGTGGTTCTTTCGAAGCAGATGTGTAAAGCTTCAGATTTACTAGAGAAACAAGGCATCTGAAGGAGAAAATGATTTTCTCTGCATTAATTGGTAAGTTCATATCTTTTTGCATTTACATCTCCCACTTGCATCTTGATTAGCAATTTCTTCTGTCAATTTAACACCAAAATTCTCTGTAATCAGTGGCATGTTATATTCTGGAACAGACTCAATGAGCCCCTGAAGTTAAAGAGACGGCACTTCGATCCCTCACCTTAGCTGCTCTAGTGGTGAACATGCCTGCCTGTCGGGCTGATTTCCTAAATCTCCTCTGAGATGGAAAGCAGTTAAAAATGCTGTCGGCATATGCTTGGCTTCAGCTCACTGCAAATACAAAAATGCTCTTTGCTTCCAAACACAAGCCTCACTTCCCTCCCATTATTATTAATATCATCATTAACATTATTATCTTTATCATTCTTCCAAACTCCCTTTTGGAGAGGTTTCATATTCTAAGGAAGAGCAATTCCTGAAAATTATATTTGATTAATATATTTAGTGAGGCATAAACCATAAATTAGAACTTGATTGAAATTTCTACCCTCCTCCAATAGTAAATGTGCTGTAAGGGATTGTAATTGTTGCCTACACAATTACAGTCTTCCCAGGTGTGTCAGTGGTAAAGAACTGCCTGACAAGCAGGAAACATAGGTTTGATCCCTGGGTCAGGAAGATCCCCTGGGGAAGGAAACGGCAATCCACTAGTATCCTTGCCTGAGAAATCCCATGCCTACAGTCCACACTATCACAAAATAGTCAGACACTGCTTAGTGACTCAACAATAACAGCACAGTTACTGATTCCTCTTTATTGTCTCACTAATAGAAACTCAATTTTCAAATACTAGACAGCTTGGGGTGAATGACTGTGGTGGGTGGGAGCATTACTCCTCAACCCAAATCCCATGGAAAGAATCTTGAATACCCTGTGCTGAATCCAATGATTTTGTTCCTTTTATCGTTTAGTGAGGTCAGGTCTTTTTGACATGAAATGAAAATAAGAATCTGGAATAAAAAGAAGAATTTGGAACCCTGTTACTTTTCAGTCTTTCTCCACCTATATGAAGAGGGGTTCAGGCACCGTGGCTTGATTGCAGGTCTTAAAAACATGCCTTTACCTCAATATCCTTGCAAAAGTCCTAAGCCACAATCCCAACTGCACAGCTCATTCATCAAAGCCTGACTCAGATGTCACCAAACAGTTACATCTTTGCATAATTTTCTCCATGGCAGCAGTACAAACTGGTTTTCTAAGAACGATTCCATATGAATCCATTATAGCACTTACCACAATAAATTCTTATCATTTGCTTACATATCTATTTACTCCATGAGAATGCCAGTTATTTGAGAACAAGGATCATGTCTCACTCGTGTTTGTGTTCTTAAAACCTAGCACAGAGTTTACATGAGAGAAGATACTCAAATATTTTTCAAGTGGTTGACTGAGGAGACTACATAACAAATACAAAGTTATTTCTTAATATGATACCTTCCTCATTCCATGCTGTTTAGGTTTATGATAATTTCATATTCTACATATACTTCTCAAGGTTTTGATTCTGTTTTGTTGTTCCCAGATATTTATTTCAAAGGCTTTTTTTCAAAGAAGGTATCAAAAATGATTGTGCATTAAAGAGAAGACATTAAAATGTGGCTATGTAAAACACTTCTAATTAACTAGAATACTTGGTTAATCAGAACTCCCCAAACTCTGTAATTAAACAAATGATCACCTGCAATAATTTAAGCATATTTCCATTGGTTTATAACTTAATAAGCAAAAGACTATTTAAGCTAAACTTAGGTCACAAAGTTAATCAATAGAAAATTATTAATAAAGATAAGTGTATTTTTAATAATTAAGGTATATTGCATTTTCCAAAGATGGGCACACCATTACTTCTCATCCTGCATGCTCCTTTTGACCTTTAAATTATATTCCTTCCATTGAAAAGTGGGGGTTCATGTCTCCTCTTCTTGAATTGGGGAGGCTTTTGACTTGCTTGCAAGCAATAAATTACGGCAGAAGTGACAGTGCATGACTTCAGAGGTTAGATGAAAAAAGAAAATACTATATGTGATTTATTAACTGTAAAACTTATTCCCGGATTCCTGAAATTCCATTAAGAAGCCCAATATTCATAGGCTGTCATATTATGAGAAAGTCAAGCCTCAGGAGAGGTTAAATGCAGTTTTCCTTAGTGTTCTAGTCCTCAGTCCAGACATCAGACATGTGAGTGAATAAGCCCTATGCCCTTTGTGAATTTCTGACCTATGGAATTTGTGAGCATAATATGTTGAGTGTTGTTTTATGTCACTAAGTTTAGGATAATTCTTTGTACAGCAGTAACTACTGGAAGAGAGTGTGTGACAAGGAATGACCAGATGTTCACTAATCCCATTTCTTCTTCTTGGACATAAAGGGAAAGAAGACATTATCAGCTCCTTTACAGTTGATTTGGTTTCCCTTTGACTGAGTGGTGATCAATGGGATGCAAAGGGACATACGTCTCATTGAAGTCTAGTCATCAAACTTCCTGTTTAATCATCTACTGTCTCTTCCATTTCTGCAATGACAGCAGAAGCCAAATTATAAAGATGGCAATATCAAAAGTTTGGAGGATTGTGAATCAGTGAGTCATCACCTAGTAGAGACCGATCAAGGAAACTGGCTAGTGTTTGACCAAAGTATAAATGATAAATAAACCATCATTAAGATAAGCTACTGAGATTTGGGGGTTGTGTTATGGCAGGTAGCATTGGTACTCTAATACACATAACAAATTTAATTTATTTGTATTACTAATTTGCAATACAAGCACTGATTCTTGAGCACTTGACAATGTGTTGATAATGTGCTTTGTGCTGTGAATATATTATCCCATTTAAACTCAGATCAACCTTATTAATAGGCAGGTATATTTGTTTTCCTGTTTTATACATGCAAATCCAAAACTTACAGACCTGATTCACTCAGTCACAAAGATATTCCAAAAAAAGAGAAATTCCTTGAAGATAGAGCACTGTGAGGCAAATCTAAAGTAAGGTTATCTTCTAAGAGTTAAATTAGCAAAATTCATTTGTGAGGTTAGTCATCTTTAAATGCATTGTCGATGTAAATTTTTGTTGAACAGGTACTCTAAACTTATTCCCAAACAGCTAATTTTAGTGATAATGGAGGATGCATGTGCAAAAATCCTTGGTTTTATTTTTTATATTTTATAGTAAACAAGCCACTATGTACTGATTAAAATGTATTTTACAGCCATTTCTAAGGGTTAGAAATAATTTTTGTTATGGTATCTTTCCATATTTTATGACTTTAATTAAATTTCTGATTTCTGTTCTGAACACTGCAATATAATACAGTATAAAACATAATTTAATCATTACATTTGTGGATAATTTTGTGATTTTCTTCAAAGCCTATAGCACCAAGGGACTGATAATAGAAGATAATGTGCATAAAATATACTCCAGGAAGTTCCACAAACTCCATCCTCAAGGACTCTTCTTTCTGCCACAACCGAATAGCAAACCCACACAATCAAAAAGTCTCATCAGGACTATTCCTCAATTGTCATCATCTTTAACAAGGAATCTGGTCACGGGCACAAGGTAATATAAAGGATATTTTACAACAACTACATATACTCTACAAAAGCTCGTACTGAGACAAATAATATTGACACAGACACGCATGTGCACTTGTGATCACATTAGTGGACACAGAATACAATATTTAGTAAAAATCCTTGCAAAGTTATTAAACTAAAGATCAAGTAAATTTCTTTGTGAAAATATTTCTCAAGGTAGTTTCCTATTATCTATCACTTTTTCTAATACAAAGTATTACAAAACAAAGTAACCTTTCTCTTGCCCTTGTTTCTGTGAGGTCCAATGATGATATTTCAAACAAATGTCAAATTTGGCAACCAAATCCATCACTTCATTTAATTGTGAAAATGCCTAACATCTTATTTTAGTTTAAATTTCTAAAAATTCCTTGTTTTATATAGTCTGCATCCTTGTATGTGCAGTCACACAACAGATAAACATATAAGTTTATATGACATTTGTCATGATAAACATAAACTTGAGTAAGAAGACAGAGGCTGGCTGAAGTGGAAGATGCTCTTTTCTTTATGATTCTATACAGGGTTTAGGCAGGATGTTATGTAAGGTAATGATAGCTCAGACCTGAAGAAGTCTGCTGTGCAACTCTTGTAGAAAACATGTGGTTAAACAAAGTGGTAAGTGGAAAGACACCAGAAGTATAGGCATGTCTGGCAAATGGGAGAAACAGCTAGAAGAGCTATGTATTAATATCTGAATTTGAAGGTATGGGGAAGAGAGAGGTAGGTTAAGTGTTCTTTTGGATTCCTGTGTTTATAACTGGCCCATCAATCTCCTGAGGTAAAGGATGTGCCCTGAACCAGGTGCTCAGAGCCTCTGGATCTTGTCCGGTTGCTTCTTCATCAGTGTGCGACCTCAAGTGCTTTACTTCCTGACCTTTGCTATTATGCTCTAGAGTATTTTTCCCTTTGAAACTCCATCATTTACTTTATAGACATTGGGAATATAAAATTTTCAATACCCCTCCTTCTATGAGTTATGCCAAAGTCTATTTCCTAAAAGTCACCACTTCATAAATTGTATTTTTCAGCCTTCTTTTTCTCTAGAAGCTTTATTCAGTCATTCAAAAGTTACTTTTGAAATGTAGGCAGTCAAGCATTTCACTTGAGGTAAGCAACGAGCACCCCACAAGAGTTTTTAGGATTAAACAAAATAGAAAGTAATAACAATGCATTAGATTTAGCACTGAATATGCTTACTCATTTAATTACAAATGTGAGTTTAGTTATAAAAATGTAAACAAATTATTTAATAATTAACTTATCAGAAACAAATGACAACAAAAAATCCTTAAGATTCCACAACTAAAATATTCTCCTCATGTTATTTTTCTATTTAGAGTGCTAGCTACTTCCTCTGAAGGTATTTTCAAAGAGAGATGCTTGACTCCCTCAACTCACCTACTTTGAGTCAGAGGCTCCACATAGCACTTGTGTATAATTCTCTGAGTACAAGGCTGGTGCGCATCAAAGCCTTTTTGGACCATGGACTCTCCTGCCAGTCCGGCGGCTCTGACCCTTTGGTGAAAGAGCACTTCTCAGAATGACATCGGGCTGAACATCTCTCTCCCGGCAGGAGCAACAGAGATCACTGACTACCGCTGCTTTGTAGCTTAGCCAACAGGTTTCTCAATGAACAGTCTTTCCTACTCTGCTCACCTCTGTTCCCTTAGTCAAAAAGGTGCACACACAACAAAGGCCATTAAGTGCACAGAGAGCATCCAGTTTCATCTCTTGCCGACGGGTGCTAGCAGGTGGTTCTGCTTTTCCTTAGCTTGAACTCTTTGTTTTCAGAGGAAACAGTGAGAATCCCTCTACAGAATTCTTCCCAGTAATGTTTGATTTAAATTTGCATACAAAGCTAAGGTAACTCTGCTACACATCTTTTATTAAGTTCCCTTAGGAAGTCCTCGGGTAATTGGCTTCTTTAAACTGGTTCTGCCACTATACAGGAGCCACATCACTTCCAAAAAGGACAAAGTATTTTAACTGGTGANTGAAGGAGAAAATGATTTTCTCTGCATTAATTGGTAAGTTCATATCTTTTTGCATTTACATCTCCCACTTGCATCTTGATTAGCAATTTCTTCTGTCAATTTAACACCAAAATTCTCTGTAATCAGTGGCATGTTATATTCTGGAACAGACTCAATGAGCCCCTGAAGTTAAAGAGACGGCACTTCGATCCCTCACCTTAGCTGCTCTAGTGGTGAACATGCCTGCCTGTCGGGCTGATTTCCTAAATCTCCTCTGAGATGGAAAGCAGTTAAAAATGCTGTCGGCATATGCTTGGCTTCAGCTCACTGCAAATACAAAAATGCTCTTTGCTTCCAAACACAAGCCTCACTTCCCTCCCATTATTATTAATATCATCATTAACATTATTATCTTTATCATTCTTCCAAACTCCCTTTTGGAGAGGTTTCATATTCTAAGGAAGAGCAATTCCTGAAAATTATATTTGATTAATATATTTAGTGAGGCATAAACCATAAATTAGAACTTGATTGAAATTTCTACCCTCCTCCAATAGTAAATGTGCTGTAAGGGATTGTAATTGTTGCCTACACAATTACAGTCTTCCCAGGTGTGTCAGTGGTAAAGAACTGCCTGACAAGCAGGAAACATAGGTTTGATCCCTGGGTCAGGAAGATCCCCTGGGGAAGGAAACGGCAATCCACTAGTATCCTTGCCTGAGAAATCCCATGCCTACAGTCCACACTATCACAAAATAGTCAGACACTGCTTAGTGACTCAACAATAACAGCACAGTTACTGATTCCTCTTTATTGTCTCACTAATAGAAACTCAATTTTCAAATACTAGACAGCTTGGGATGAATGACTGTGGTGGGTGGGAGCATTACTCCTCAACCCAAATCCCATGGAAAGAATCCTGAATACTCTGTGCTGAATCCAATGATTTTGTTCCTTTTATCGTTTAGTGAGGGCAGGTCTTTTTGACATGAAATGAAAATAAGAATCTGGAATAAAAAGAAGAATTTGGAACCCTGTTACTTTTCAGTCTTTCTCCACCTATATGAAGAGGGGTTCAGGCACCGTGGCTTGATTGCAGGTCTTAAAAACATGCCTTTACCTCAATATCCTTGCAAAAGTCCTAAGCCACAATCCCAACTGCACAGCTCATTCATCAAAGCCTGACTCAGATGTCACCAAACAGTTACATCTTTGCATAATTTTCTCCATGGCGGCAGTACAAACTGGTTTTCTAACAACGATTCCATATGAATCCATTATAGCACTTACCACAATAAATTCTTATCATTTGCTTACATATCTATTTACTCCATGAGAATGCCAGTTATTTGAGAACAAGGATCATGTCTCACTCGTGTTTGTGTTCTTAAAACCTAGCACAGTGTTTACATGAGAGAAGATACTCAAATATTTTTCAAGTGGTTGACTGAGGAGACTACATAACAAATACAAAGTTATTTCTTAATATGATACCTTCCTCATTCCATGCTGTTTAGGTTTATGGTAATTTCATATTCTACATATACTTCTCAAGGTTTTGATTCTGTTTTGTTGTTCCCAGATATTTATTTCAAAGGCTTTTTTTCAAAGAAGGTATCAAAAATGATTGTGCATTAAAGAGAAGACATTAAAATGTGGCTATGTAAAACACTTCTAATTAACTAGAATACTTGGTTAATCAGAACTCCCCAAACTCTGTAATTAAACAAATGATCACCTGCAATAATTTAAGCATATTTCCATTGGTTTATAACTTAATAAGCAAAAGACTATTTAAGCTAAACTTAGGTCACAAAGTTAATCAATAGAAAATTATTAATAAAGATAAGTGTATTTTTAATAATTAAGGTATATTGCATTTTCCAAAGATGGGCACACCATTACTTCTCATCCTGCATGCTCCTTTTGACCTTTAAGTTATATTCCTTCCATTGAAAAGTGGGGGTTCATGTCTCCTCTTCTTGAATTGGGGAGGCTTTTGACTTGCTTGCAAGCAATAAATTACGGCAGAAGTGACAGTGCATGACTTCAGAGGTTAGATGAAAAAAGAAAATACTATATGTGATTTATTAACTGTAAAACTTATTCCCGGATTCCTGAAATTCCATTAAGAAGCCCAATATTCATAGGCTGTCATATTATGAGAAAGTCAAGCCTCAGGAGAGGTTAAATGCAGTTTTCCTTAGTGTTCTAGTCCTCAGTCCAGACATCAGACATGTGAGTGAATAAGCCCTATGCCCTTTGTGAATTTCTGACCTATGGAATTTGTGAGCATAATATGTTGAGTGTTGTTTTATGTCACTAAGTTTAGGATAATTCTTTGTACAGCAGTAACTACTGGAAGAGAGTGTGTGACAAGGAATGACCAGATGTTCACTAATCCCATTTCTTCTTCTTGGACATAAAGGGAAAGAAGACATTATCAGCTCCTTTACAGTTGATTTGGTTTCCCTTTGACTGAGTGGTGATCAATGGGATGCAAAGGGACATACGTCTCATTGAAGTCTAGTCATCAAACTTCCTGTTTAATCATCTACTGTCTCTTCCATTTCTGCAATGACAGCAGAAGCCAAATTATAAAGATGGCAATATCAAAAGTTTGGAGGATTGTGAATCAGTGAGTCATCACCTAGTAGAGACCAATCAAGGAAACTGGCTAGTGTTTGACCAAAGTATAAATGATAAATAAACCATCATTAAGATAAGCTACTGAGATTTGGGGGTTGTGTTATGGCAGGTAGCATTGGTACTCTAATACACATAACAAATTTAATTTATTTGTATTACTAATTTGCAATACAAGCACTGATTCTTGAGCACTTGACAATGTGTTGATAATGTGCTTTGTGCTGTGAATATATTATCCCATTTAAACTCAGATCAACCTTATTAATAGGCAGGTATATTTGTTTTCCTGTTTTATACATGCAAATACAAAACTTAAAGACCTGATTCACTCAGTCACAAAGATATTCCAAAAAAAGAGAAATTCCTTGAAGATAGAGCACTGTGAGGCAAATCTAAAGTAAGGTTATCTTCTAAGAGTTAAATTAGCAAAATTCATTTGTGAGGTTAGTCATCTTTAAATGCATTGTCGATGTAAATTTTTGTTGAACAGGTACTCTAAACTTATTCCCAAACAGCTAATTTTAGTGATAATGGAGGATGCATGTGCAAAAATCCTTGGTTTTATTTTTTATATTTTATAGTAAACAAGCCACTATGTACTGATTAAAATGTATTTTACAGCCATTTCTAAGGGTTAGAAATAATTTTTGTTATGGTATCTTTCCATATTTTATGACTTTAATTAAATTTCTGATTTCTGTTCTGAACACTGCAATATAATACAGTATAAAACATAATTTAATCATTACATTTGTGGATAATTTTGTGATTTTCTTCAAAGCCTATAGCACCAAGGGACTGATAATAGAAGATAATGTGCATAAAATATACTCCAGGAAGTTCCACAGACTCCATCCTCAAGGACTTTTCTTTCTGCCACAACCGAATAGCAAACCCACACAATCAAAAAGTCTCATCAGGACTATTCCTCAATTGTCATCATCTTTAACAAGGAATCTGGTCACGGGCACAAGGTAATATAAAGGATATTTTACAACAACTACATATACTCTACAAAAGCTCGTACTGAGACAAATAATATTGACACAGACACGCATGTGCACTTGTGATCACATTAGTGGACACAGAATACAATATTTAGTAAAAATCCTTGCAAAATTATTAAACTAAAGATCAAGTAAATTTCTTTGTGAAAATATTTCTCAAGGTAGTTTCCTATTATCTATCACTTTTTCTAATACAAAGTATTACAAAACAAAGTAACCTTTCTCTTGCCCTTGTTTCTGTGAGGTCCAATGATGATATTTCAAACAAATGTCAAATTTGGCAACCAAATCCATCACTTCATTTAATTGTGAAAATGCCTAACATCTTATTTTAGTTTAAATTTCTAAAAATTCCTTGTTTTATATAGTCTGCATCCTTGTATGTGCAGTCACACAACAGATAAACATATAAGTTTATATGACATTTGTCATGATAAACATAAACTTGAGTAAGAAGACAGAGGCTGGCTGAAGTGGAAGATGCTCTTTTCTTTATGATTCTATACAGGGTTTAGGCAGGATGTTATGTAAGGTAATGATAGCTCAGACCTGAAGAAGTCTGCTGTGCAACTCTTGTAGAAAACACGTGGTTAAACAAAGTGGTAAGTGGAAAGACACCAGAAGTATAGGCATGTCTGGCAAATGGGAGAAACAGCTAGAAGAGCTATGTATTAATATCTGAATTTGAAGGTATGGGGAAGAGAGAGGTAGGTTAAGTGTTCTTTGGGATTCCTGTGTTTATAACTGGCCCATCAATCTCCTGAGGTAAAGGATGTGCCCTGAACCAGGTGCTCAGAGCCTCTGGATCTTGTCTGGTTGCTTCTTCATCAGTGTGCGACCTCAAGTGCTTTACTTCCTGACCTTTGCTATTATGCTCTAGAGTATTTTTCCCTTTGAAACTCCATCATTTACTTTATAGACATTGGGAATATAAAATTTTCAATACCCCTCCTTCTATGAGTTATGCCAAAGTCTATTTCCTAAAAGTCACCACTTCATAAATTGTATTTTTCAGCCTTCTTTTTCTCTAGAAGCTTTATTCAGTCATTCAAAAGTTACTTTTGAAATGTAGGCAGTCAAGCATTTCACTTGAGGTAAGCAACAAGCACCCCACAAGAGTTTTTAGGATTAAACAAAATAGAAAGTAATAACAATGCATTAGATTTAGCACTGAATATGCTTACTCATTTAATTACAAATGTGAGTTTAGTTATAAAAATGTAAACAAATTATTTAATAATTAACTTATCAGAAACAAATGACAACAAAAAATCCTTAAGATTCCACAACTAAAATATTCTCCTCATGTTATTTTTCTATTTAGAGTGCTAGCTACTTCCTCTGAAGGTATTTTCAAAGAGAGATGCTTGACTCCCTCAACTCACCTACTTTGAGTCAGAGGCTCCACATAGCACTTGTGTATAATTCTCTGAGTACAAGGCTGGTGCTCATCAAAGCCTTTTTGGACCATGGACTCTCCTGCCAGTCCGGCGGCTCTGACCCTTTGGTGAAAGAGCACTTCTCAGAATGACATCGGGCTGAACATCTCTCTCCCGGCAGGAGCAACAGAGATCACTGACTACCGCTGCTTTGTAGCTTAGCCAACAGGTTTCTCAATGAACAGTCTTTCCTACTCTGCTCACCTCTGTTCCCTTAGTCAAAAAGGTGCACACACAACAAAGGCCATTAAGTGCACAGAGAGCATCCAGTTTCATCTCTTGCCGACGGGTGCTAGCAGGTGGTTCTGCTTTTCCTTAGCTTGAACTCTTTGTTTTCAGAGGAAACAGTGAGAATCCCTCTACAGAATTCTTCCCAGTAATGTTTGATTTAAATTTGCATACAAAGCTAAGGTAACTCTGCTACACATCTTTTATTAAGTTCCCTTAGGAAGTCCTCGGGTAATTGGCTTCTTTAAACTGGTTCTGCCACTATACAGGAGCCACATCACTTCCAAAAAGGACAAAGTATTTTAACTGGTGA
>SJYW01020130.1:34101-52809 GCA_006410735.1 Raphicerus campestris | reverse complement strand
TGGACTCGATGGACATGAGTCTGAGTGAACTCCGGGAGTTGGTGATGAACAGGGAGGCCTGGTGTGCTGCGATTCATGGGGTCACAAAGAGTTGGACACGACTGAGCAATTGAACTGAACTGAGGCCTGTGGATAGAAAGTGTTCCTGGAGTTGGAAAAACTGGCTTGATTAGGAACTGTGATCATTAATGTCCAGGTCTTATAGATGAAGACTGGTGAGTAAAAATTATGCAAAACTGGGCCTCAAGCAGCACAATCAGGACTTAGGAACTAGAGTGAACGTAACATTATATCCTCTAAATCTGATACTTTTGAGAGTCAAAAGGGGGATAATTCAAATTTGTCCTAAGGAAAACCAAGACATACCTTTACCGCAATTTACTGCATGTTTAAATTCATTTAACAAATACATGGTTTCCAGCTGATGCAGTGGTAAAGAATTCACCTACCAATGTAGAAGATGCAAGAGATGAGGGTTCCCCTGGATTGGGAAGATCCCCTGGAGGAGGGCATGGCAACCCACTCCAGTATACTTGCCAGGATAATCCCATGGAGAGAAGAGCCTCATGTGCTACAGTCCAAGAAGTCATAAAGAACTGGACACAACTGAGCAACTAACACTTTCACTTTTCAAACTTACTATGCAATGAGCCAAATAGTAAATGTTTGAGTCTTTGTGAGCCATACAGTTTCTGTTGTCATTGTAGCATTAAGAGCAATAGATATATATGGCTGTGTGTAATCTTAAAATTAGAATTTCATATGATTTTCACATCAGAAAATATTTTTTCAAAATTTTCAACCATTTAAAATATTAAAATCATTCTTCACAAAGGCCATATAAAATAGATGGTAGACTAAATATCACCCAAGTTTGTCATAAGTTTGTCAACCCCTGATCTAAGATACTACATAATGACTCACAAACCTGAAGGATAAAAATCAACAACAGACGAGTCATGTATTAGAAATACGTGGCAAGCAGCCAGTTAAAATAGAAAGGTGTTAATTTTATAATATTCCAAATGTCAGCAATTTCAAAGGTCTATGCAGGCTTTACTAACTAGTCTTAATTAATATAGGACTAGTAGCTTGTATTTGTAATGTGCTCAGTTTAGTTCATTTCAGTCACTCAGTCATGTCTGACTCTTTGCGACCCCATGAATCGCAGCACGCCAGGCATCCCTGTCCATCACCAATCCCCGGAGTTCACTCAGACTCTTGTCCATTGAGTCGGTGATGCCATCCAGCCATCTCATCCTCTGTCATCCCCTTCTCCTCCTGCCCCCAATCCCTCCCAGCATCAGAGTCTTTTCCAACGAGTCAACTCTTCGTATGAGGTGGCCAAAGTATTGGAGTTTCAGCTTTAGCATCATTCCTTCCGAAGAACACCCAGGACTGATCTCCTTTAGAATGGACTGGTTGGATCAGGTGCTAGTTACTGGGTAAAACACAATTTTTTAAAATTAACTTTACAAGTTACATATTATTTGAAGTGTACAATTTCTTGAGTTTTGACAATTTTGTATACCCATGTAACAACCTTGGATTACTCTTCATAAAGATTTCCTGAAAATTTGTTTGAGGCAGCATTAAATTTATAAATCAATTCAGGGAAAATTGACACCTTAACAATACTGAGTCTCCCAGTCCAACTGTATGATAAATCTTCAAATATTTAAATCATTTTAATTATTCTTAACAATATCTTACAATTTTCTAAGTTTAGACCTTGTACATCTTTATTAAATTTATCAAGTTTATTTTGTTATTTTTAATGCTGAAATGTCCTTTTAAAAAGTATATTTTCCAATTGTTAGTTGCTACTTTATAGAAATACACTCTCTGGGTTTCATTTTATTTCTTTATTGCACATTTCTTATTTCATTAATTTTGCCCTTATCTTTATTTTCCTCTTCCTTGCATTATAAAATTGGTACATTAAATTTGTATTCTGTGATCTTGCTAAACTTATTTATCTGTTCTGCTAGATGGGTTATTTTGTTGTAAATTGATTTTTTAGGATTTTCAATGTAGTTGATCATATAATTTACTAATGTGGACATTTTCACTTTTTCCTTTGTAATCAGTATACATTTTATGTTATTATCATTATTAACTTATTCTTCTGGCCAGAACATTCATAAGACTACACTGTTTTGGAACATGGACATTCTCACTTTGTTGCTAATCTTAAGGAACAGTGTTTTGTCCTTCATTTTAAGTACAATTTTAAAGCTACTTTACTAGATAGAAGTAGTAATTCGATGGTATGCTTTCATTTCCCTCTACAGTGAAGAAACTAATGATATCATGCAAAGGAACAATGTAAGCAGTAATGTAAAACAGGACTTGAATGTATGTCTTGATTTTACACAATATTCTTTTCATTATTTCATTTCCAAACTGAATTACACAGAGTTCTAATTGTACAAGATAACCTTTTACACTGGTTAGCTTCTAACTGACACCACCATGGTCTTTCTCTCTGGCAGTCTCAGAGAGATTTCAAAGAGAAAAATAGCAGCTCTGTTCAGAGACATAAAAGGAAAAAATAAATTCTGAGGTAATGAAGAAGTTATGGAAGACAATGAAAGAAGTTCAACAAAATCATGGCAGTGTAAGTAATTTAAATAAACAAAATATATGATTCTAGTGAAAGCTATGAATCTATCCACTCCTATATATACAATAGAATCAGACACAAAAGGCTTTTCTGGCCATATAAGCTTAAGTTGTATATTAAACTATTTGTTAATTCTAGAATCCATTCAAATGATTTACGTAAAATGGTCCATTAAACTGGGATATGTGCCTTTTTAACCTGTTTTATTTTTATTTATTCAAAAAATAATTTCCATCAAGTGAGATATCCAAAGTATGTTGCCTTTCCCTGAAATATAAAGTTAGAAAACTAACATAGAAAAAATACATTTATGATGGTTCTGAAAATCTTCACATTTGTCTATGGGAAGTGTCTCTATATTTTCCATTTGACTTTGATAAGTCACACATGAAAATTCACACACAAAAATATGGAAGTCTATATTCTGAATACCTGTTAATGTATGAATTTTTGCTGAATCTTTTCCTCTCTTTGAGAGTATTTCATTGCTGGCCACCCACGTTAGTCTTTCACAATTCAATTATGCCATCCTTTTAAAAATTGTTCTATTTATGGTTAAAACACTTTACCAGAAAGATGATACACTGAGCCTCCTTGTATGTTTCAAGAGGTTAATAAAATACAATATACAAGGCTTTCCCTTTTGGTGTGGTGGTTTTAAGACTCCATGTTTTGATTGCAGAGGGCCCAAGTTTGATCCCTGGTCGGGGAACCAGATTCTACATGCTGCAACTAAGAGTCATATGCCACAGCTAAGAAACCTGCATACCACAGCAAAGATCCCCTGAACTGCAACTAAGACCTAGCATAGACAATAAAGAAATATTAAAAACTAATATGCAGAAAGACTCTGATGCTGGGAGGGATTGGGGGCAGGAGAAGAAGGGGATGACCGAGGATGAGATGGCTGGATGGCATCACTGACTCGATGGACGCGAGTCTGAGTGAACTCTGGGAGTTGGTAATGGACAGGGAGGCCTGGCGTGCTGCGATTCATGGGGTAGCAAAGAGTCAGACACAACTGAGCAACTGAACTGAACTGATAATGCCAGTTTAAAGTAATATGTGTTCAAAATAAAATTTTGCATTATATCATCCATAATTCAGGTATTCAATATTAATAAACATGAATATCCTCTTCTATAAACAATATTTTGAGAAAAAAACATAATTCTTTTATTTAGAACTTCATTCTTTCAAGTTACTTTTCAGGTTTCAGCTTCATGTTGCTCTATGAGCATATTTCTGTAGCTTCTGTAACTAACATTCTTCAAGATAAACAAAATAATAGGCAGCATCAATACTACTGAGGCAGGAGCTAGATGGGTCCCATGCTGAATAGTTTCTCCCTTGTGGACAGAATAATACCAGAAACTCCATAAAAACAGGATGATTGAAGAGAGAAATAAAAGATCACGTATTCCTCATTCTCAAAGTGAAGGACACCTCCCTGACTACATATGCACAGAAAGTCTCCTTGGAAGTCAAAAGAGGAGGGACAGCACCTCATTGTACGTGATGCTGCTACCTATAGGTCTGTTTGCTAGAATCCATCTTGGCACACACACATGGGAGGACCCAGAGATAAACCAAATACAGGCTCAGAACCAGGCAAAGCAAGGTGACTGGCTAAAGGAAACTCAGAAGAAATGCCCCATAAACATGATTCAAACTACCTGGAGGGCATGACTCTCTCTGAGCTTGCCCATGTGTCTATCCACATGTATGGTACTATTTTTCTTCCTAGTAAACACTTGTTTCACTACTTTCTGTCTCTATGTGGAAATTCATTTCTACACAGCTTATGGGCCAGGACCTTGCCACTAGCTATGGTAGCCCAGTGGTTAGGATTCAGCACTCTCCCTGGAACTGCCTGATCTCAGTCTCTGGCCAGGAACCAAAATCCTGATTCAAGCTGCCACAGGCCAAGGCCACCTGAGATCAGTACTAATAGTAATAGAAACCTTCTTATAAGAGATTACTATTTACTAAAGCATTCCATTTCTATCATAACTCATTTTGTCAGCATAATAATCTTCTGAAGTAGGTATAGTACCCAAGTTTATTTTACAAAAGAGTAATCTGAGGCATACTGAGATGTGTTACTTGTCATAGTCTTAACCATTGTAAGAACTCTTGTAGGGCTTCACCCTATGCCTACAAGCCCCATGCTTGCCTAGGTTCACGGCCAAAGAAAGAGGCCAGAGTCAGTTAGAGACATCAATGGTTTACCCAGGAGCTTACCCATCTGAGATCAGGTCCTGGAGTGATGCCCCATCCTGTGCAGCAGAAAGCTGGCAGGACGTGGCAGCAGTCTTCACACCAGGGGAAAGGAGAAATTACCAGTTTTATTAGGGAATTGATGTCGGGTGGACTCATCAGTTTCCAGGGAAACCAGCAGGGAGGCATGCCCTTTACCACCCTTTGATAAAGAACAATTACCAGCTGGGGCCTTGGGCAAGTATATAGGAAAGTCAGTCATGTGCTTAAGATTTAGGTGAAGCAGACACTAGTCTGGCAAGAGAATGTACAGAGAGCAAGAGAACAATCATCTTGAGTGACCAGACCACATAGCTCTTAATCACTGTAAAATTTACACACATATATTACACACCAACAGGGCTCCTCAGGTGGTGCTAGTGGTAAAGAACCTGCCTGCCAATGCAGGAGATGTCAGAGAAGTGGGTTTGATCCTAGGGTTGGGAAGATCCGCTGAAGGATGGCATGGCAATCCACTCCCGTATTCTTGCCTAGAGAATCCCATGGATAGAGGAGCCTAGAGGGCTACAGTCCATAGGGTCACACAGAGTCTGACACGACTGAAGCAGCTTAGCATGCACATTAAACACCAACAAATGGAAAATAATAATAATAGAAAAAAATAATACTCCCTTCTCTCCTAGGTTAAGAACAAGATTCTACAACCTCAACTGTCCACACGCTGAATCCAGAGAAGAAAGTATGTATTTGATTCAGAAATTTTTAAAATAACCTAAATAATGGTAAACATAGTTATTCATCAAGATAAATAGTAAAGGCTGCTTCTGCTGCTAAGTCGCTTCAGTTGTGTCCGACTCTGTGCGACCCTGTAGATGGCAGTCCACCAGGCTCCCCCATCCCAGGGATTCTCCAGGCAAGAACACTGGAGTGGGTTGTCATTTCCTTCTCCAATGCATGAAAGTGAAAAGTGAAAGTGAAGTTGTTCAGTCATGTCTGACTCTTCGCGACCCTATGGACTGCAGCCTACCAGGCTCCTCCGCCCATGAGATTTTCCAGGCAAGAGTACTGGAGAGTGTGGGATGATTTGGGAGAATGGCATTGAAACATGTATAAAATCATATATGAAATGAATCGCCAGTCCAGGTTCTATGCATGATACTGATGCTTGGGGCTGATGCACTGCGATGACCCAGAGGGATGGTATGGGGAGGGAGGAGGGAAGGGGGTTCAGGATGGGGAACACATGTATACCTGTGGTGGATTCATGTTGATGTATGGCAAAACCAATACAATATTGTAAAGTAATTAACCTCCAATTAAATAAATTTATATTATAAAAAAAGAGTACTAGAGTGTGTTGCCATTGCCTTCTCCGAATAGTAAAGACAGGTATAATCATATCTGTAAAACTATAAAATACCAGGTTCTGATTGTAAGTTAGCATTTTATCATCTTAAGAGAACCAAAGAACATTCTTGAAAGTTCAGGTCTAAGATTGGATTTTGTAACACTCACACACATTCTCAAGAGCATAGCCTAGCCCTCTCTGACCATGAATAATTATCTGTATTGCCTTCGTGTTGACACTCTTTAGATACTCTGAATAAAGCATCAAATGTTTTTCAGTTCTGAGGTCAAGATATTGATCAACATTTCACCTGACTTTTTAAAGAGAATATTCCAGACCAATTTTATTATCTTCTATGATAAAGGGACAGTCCTCAAAGTGTGTGTGTGTGTGGGGNCTTTCCCTGAAATATAAAGTTAGAAAACTAACATAGAAAAAATACATTTATGATGGTTCTGAAAATCTTCACATTTGTCTATGGGAAGTATCTCTATATTTTCCATTTGACTTTGATAAGTCACACATGAAAGTTCACACACAAAAATATGGAAGTCTATATTCTGAATACCTGTTAATGTATGAATTTTTGCTGAATCTTTTCCTCTCTTAGAGAGTATTTCATTGCTGGCCACCCACGTTAGTCTTCCACAATTCAATTATGCCATCCTTTTAAAAATTGTTCTATTTATGGTTAAAACACTTTACCAGAAAGATGATACACTGAGCCTCCTTGTATGTTTCAAGAGGTTAATAAAATACAATATACAAGGCTTTCCCTTTTGGTGTGGTGGTTTTAAGACTCCATGTTTTGATTGCAGGGGGCCCAAGTTTGATCCCTGGTCGGGGAACCAGATTCTACATGCTGCAACTAAGAGTCATATGCCACAGCTAAGAAGCCTGCATACCACAGCAAAGATCCCCTGAACTGCAACTAAGACCTAGCATAGACAATAAAGAAATATTAAAAACTAATATGCAGAAAGACTCTGATGCTGGGAGGGATTGGGGGCAGGAGAAGAAGGGGATGACCGAGGATGAGATGGCTGGATGGCATCACTGACTCGATGGACGCGAGTCTGAGTGAACTCTGGGAGTTGGTGATGGACAGGGAGGTCTGGCGTGCTGCGATTCATGGGGTCGCAAAGAGTCGGACATGACTGAGCGACTGAACTGAACTGATAATGCCAGTTTAAAGTAAAATGTGTTCAAAATAAAATTTTGCATTATATCATCCATAATTCAGGTATTCAATATTAATAAACATGAATATCCTCTTCTATAAACAATATTTTGAGAAAAAAACATAATTCTTTTATTTAGAACTTCATTCTTTCAAGTTACTTTTCAGGTTTCAGCTTCATGTTGCTCTATGAGCATATTTCTGTAGCTTCTGTAACTAACATTCTTCAAGATAAACAAAATAATAGGCAGCATCAATACTACTGAGGCAGGAGCTAGATGGGTCCCATGCTGAATAGTTTCTCCCTTGTGGACAGAATAATACCAGAAACTCCATAAAAACAGGATGATTGAAGAGAGAAATAAAAGATCACGTATTCCTCATTCTCAAAGTGAAGGACACCTCCCTGACTACATATGCACAGAAAGTCTCCTTGGAAGTCAAAAGAGGAGGGACAGCACCTCATTGTACGTGATGCTGCTACCTATAGGTCTGTTTGCTAGAATCCATCTTGGCACACACACATGGGAGGACCCAGAGATAAACCAAATACAGGCTCAGAACCAGGCAAAGCAAGGTGACTGGCTAAAGGAAACTCAGAAGAAATGCCCCATAAACATGATTCAAACTACCTGGAGGGCATGACTCTCTCTGAGCTTGCCCATGTGTCTATCCACATGTATGGTACTATTTTTCTTCCTAGTAAACACTTGTTTCACTACTTTCTGTCTCTATGTGGAAATTCATTTCTACACAGCTTATGGGCCAGGACCTTGCCACTAGCTATGGTAGCCCAGTGGTTAGGATTCAGCACTCTCCCTGGAACTGCCTGATCTCAGTCTCTGGCCAGGAACCAAAATCCTGATTCAAGCTGCCACAGGCCAAGGCCACCTGAGATCAGTACTAATAGTAATAGAAACCTTCTTATAAGAGATTACTATTTACTAAAGCATTCCATTTCTATCATAACTCATTTTGTCAGCATAATAATCTTCTGAAGTAGGTATAGTACCCAAGTTTATTTTACAAAAGAGTAATCTGAGGCATACTGAGATGTGTTACTTGTCATAGTCTTAACCATTGTAAGAACTCTTGTAGGGCTTCACCCTATGCCTACAAGCCCCATGCTTGCCTAGGTTCACGGCCAAAGAAAGAGGCCAGAGTCAGTTAGAGACATCAATGGTTTACCCAGGAGCTTACCCATCTGAGATCAGGTCCTGGAGTGATGCCCCATCCTGTGCAGCAGAAAGCTGGCAGGACGTGGCAGCAGTCTTCACACCAGGGGAAAGGAGAAATTACCAGTTTTATTAGGGAATTGATGTCGGGTGGACTCATCAGTTTCCAGGGAAACCAGCAGGGAGGCATGCCCTTTACCACCCTTTGATAAAGAACAATTACCAGCTGGGGCCTTGGGCAAGTATATAGGAAAGTCAGTCATGTGCTTAAGATTTAGGTGAAGCAGACACTAGTCTGGCAAGAGAATGTACAGAGAGCAAGAGAACAATCATCTTGAGTGACCAGACCACATAGCTCTTAATCACTGTAAAATTTACACACATATATTACACACCAACAGGGCTCCTCAGGTGGTGCTAGTGGTAAAGAACCTGCCTGCCAATGCAGGAGATGTCAGAGAAGTGGGTTTGATCCTAGGGTTGGGAAGATCCGCTGAAGGATGGCATGGCAATCCACTCCCGTATTCTTGCCTAGAGAATCCCATGGATAGAGGAGCCTAGAGGGCTACAGTCCATAGGGTCACACAGAGTCTGACATGACTGAAGCAGCTTAGCATGCACATTAAACACCAACAAATGGAAAATAATAATAATAGAAAAAAATAATACTCCCTTCTCTCCTAGGTTAAGAACAAGATTCTACAACCTCAACTGTCCACACGCTGAATCCAGAGAAGAAAGTAAGTATTTGATTCAGAAATTTTTAAAATAACCTAAATAATGGTAAACATAGTTATTCATCAAGATAAATAGTAAAGGCTGCTTCTGCTGCTAAGTCGCTTCAGTTGTGTCCGACTCTGTGCGACCCTGTAGACGGCAGTNCTGAAGCAGCTTAGCATGCACATTAAACACCAACAAATGGAAAATAATAATAATAGAAAAAAATAATACTCCCTTCTCTCCAAGGTTAAGAACAAGATTCTACAACCTCAACTGTCCACACGCTGAATCCAGAGAAGAAAGTATGTATTTGATTCAGAAATTTTTAAAATAACCTAAATAATGGTAAACATAGTTATTCATCAAAATAAATAGTAAAGGCTGCTTCTGCTGCTAAGTCGCTTCAGTTGTGTCCGACTCTGTGCGACCCTGTAGATGGCAGTCCACCAGGCTCCCCCATCCCTGGGATTCTCCAGGCAAGAACACTGGAGTGGGTTGTCATTTCCTTCTCCAACGCATGAAAGTGAAAAGTGAAAGTGAAGTTGCTCAGTCATGTCTGACTCTTCGCGACCCTATGGACTGCAGCCTACCAGGCTCCTCCGCCCATGAGATTTTCCAGGCAAGAGTACTGGAGAGTGTGGGATGATTTGGGAGAATGGCATTGAAACATGTATAAAATCATATATGAAATGAATCGCCAGTCCAGGTTCTATGCATGATACTGATGCTTGGGGCTGATGCACTGCGATGACCCAGAGGGATGGTATGGGGAGGGAGGAGGGAAGGGGGTTCAGGATGGGGAACACATGTATACCTGTGGTGGATTCATGTTGATGTATGGCAAAACCAATACAATATTGTAAAGTAATTAACCTCCAATTAAATAAATTTATATTATAAAAAAAGAGTACTAGAGTGTGTTGCCATTGCCTTCTCCGAATAGTAAAGACAGGTATAATCATATCTGTAAAACTATAAAATACCAGGTTCTGATTGTAAGTTAGCATTTTATCATCTTAAGAGAACCAAAGAACATTCTTGAAAGTTCAGGTCTAAGATTGGATTTTGTAACACTCACACACATTCTCAAGAGCATAGCCTAGCCCTCTCTGACCATGAATAATTATCTGTATTGCCTTCGTGTTGACACTCTTTAGATACTCTGAATAAAGCATCAAATGTTTTTCAGTTCTGAGGTCAAGATATTGATCAACATTTCACCTGACTTTTTAAAGAGAATATTCCAGACCAATTTTATTATCTTCTATGATAAAGGGACAGTCCTCAAAGTGTGTGTGGGGGGGGGAAGATTTTCACTAATTACATCTGAGTTAGACTTCTATTTTCATCCTATATTCCAGTTAGCAGTTAAGTGCAAAGGTTTATGGATTAAGAATCCCTGCAGAAGTGCACCCAGGTGCCCTTAGAGGCTGTCTCGAAGAGGAGGTGGGGAAGGGGAGGGGCAGGGGCAAGATAGAAATAATGGGCTTCTAGACTGTCCTGAAAAGGTTTAAATACAGGAGTTCTGCTTTCTCTCTTTTATTTATTTATTTAAGCTTTGAAGTGTGTTTGAACAAAGAGTATGTTTACCTCAACATTCAAAAAAAAAAAAATTTCAAATCATACACTTACCAGTATGTTCTCAATGACTGGAACATCAGATTCTAAGGGATCTTAGCACTAATGCCCTTATGGAACAATTTGACAGGGATTAAGGGCCAATATGATTTAATATTTTTATTAATAATCTAGATGAAGGCACTCAGATTATAGTCTATTTCTAATTAATATTAATTTAGGTATGTTTACCAACCAAAGTTAAAAGAAAACTGATAAATCATATGAAGAATCATTCAGAAATATGACAAAGTTTATTAGCATTAGGATTTGGGGCCAAGAACAAACACATCAAATCAAAATGGAGAAGGGATATACAGGAAATGACAGTATTTTTTAAAAAATCATCTATTTAATAATCATGGTGTTTAAGAAGGTAGTAATAGGTTAACAGTAGTTGGCTATATTAATAGCAGTTTTAATGTAAGAAGCTACTTTATTTAACATTGGACAGGCTCTAATTAGAGTATGCCTTTTGATAGTCTCACTTGAAAAGTTTATTGAAAAGGTAAATAAGAACTAGTGAAGAACACAAAATACTAAAGTATTCCTATGAGAAGAAGTTGAAGTATTTACCTTGAAAATGAGATGACTATATGGACAAATTACTGTGCTCAAAGGCTCTTAATAATTATAATAAATTGTTCTGCCTTAAAGAGGACTGCCAGGCATGAGGGACATATAGAAATATGGTCAGATAATTTAATTTGCTATAAGTAAGCCATTTTGATAATGAAAAAAATTTTAAATACTAGAATATCCAAGTGGGAGAGGTTATAAGACTTTTATCCCTAAATAGCTTTTGCAGTTAAAAAAAAAAAAAAGTATTCCCTGCCCTGGTTCACCTAGACTATTTCACTGGTTTATCTTCACTTCACAAATGCCCATCCAGGGATACTGGAAATGTCAAGGTTTCACCCTCGTAAAGCTATCTTCTGTGGTTCATGGATCTTTGTCATACTTTCCACATGAAGTATGTTTCTTCCTGGTTCTACCTATCTTTCCAGCTCAGAATTAATACTGCCCCACTAGTTCACACAGGTAAAGCACAAGAATCTGTTAGAAGAAAACATTTGGCAGGAGTAAGTACTTTGCAGTTCAGATATACTGCTAGTACAGTACTGCCATTGCTGCTGCTGCTGCTTAGTCACTCCAGTCGTGTCTGACTCTTTGCGACCCTGTAGACTGTAGCCTGCCAGGCTCCTCTGTCAATGGGATTCTCTAGGCAAGAGTACTGGAGTGGTGGCCATGCCCTCTTCCCAGAGATCTTCCTGACCAAGGGATCAAACCTGGGTATCCTGCATTGCAGGCAACTTTTGTTCATAAATATATATTCTGAGGTTTCTCTTATATGTACATCTGGCTTGCTTGAAGGTTTTCCCAAGATCTTAAGGGCTAGATCCTATGTTTTGACACCTCTAGACTTTTTTCTTTGTTTGTTCCGTAAATGTCCATCTGGCCTAGCATGCACCTTGATTTTTGTTGGCCCCTTTCCCTACAAGGTCCTCTACTGTCTCCATTTCTATAGACTCCTCCAGGTAACCTGACTATGACAATCAGACCTGTCAGATACTATGGACGTCCACCCATATAGCCTCAGCACATGCAGTTCCATCTCATATCCATACTAACAGTTAAGGCCAGAGGCATCAAATTGAACTCTACTCATGCTTACAAATTGCACACAGCACTTCTACCAGCTCACCTTAGCCAGACCCAGGGTAAGAGAGTCACCTGAGAGTGGCTTTTTTTTTTGGCCACAAGAGCTTGAATGGCACAGTAGGAGGCTCTGGTAATGCCTCTGAGGAGAGGTGGCCTTTAACCAAGTGTGAATAGGTAAATAAATTGGATTTTATTCCCCAAAGGTAAGATAATTCTGAGATGTGTTCCATAGGACTCTGCTAGAGTTCTCCAGATTCAGTCATCAGTTGCCTGCCGTGAGTCATAATTACAGCTTATTGATTCTCTGTCTAATTTTTTCTGAAATAGACTAATGATAACACAAATACTTGACTCTGCCTCCAGGTGAACCAATCCCCAAATAATCTCTCTCCATATATTTACTTGTGCTGTTTTTGTTTGTCATTGCTGTTTTTAATAGTATTAATTAAAAACAAGAGAGAGAGAGAAGGAGAGAGACTTCCCTGGTGGGCCAGTGGCTAAGACTCAGCATTCCAAGTGCAGGGGGCCCAGGTTCACTCCCTGGTCAGGGAACTAGAACCTACATGCCCCAGTTAAGAATTCACATGCCTCAAATAAGAGTTCACATGTCACAGCTAAGACCCAGCACAGCCAAATAAATATTAAACATGCGCAGGTGCAANGTTAACTCCCTGGTCAGGGAACTAGAACCTACATGCCCCAATTAAGAATTCACATGCCTCAAATAAGAGTTCACATGTCACAGCTAAGACCCAGCACAGCCAAATAAATATTAAACGTGCGCAGGTGCAAACACACACACACACACACAGAGAAAACTTCTAGTTAACATTTTAAGGAAGAACAAATACTGCTGGTTTCCGTATATTCAGTGTGCTCACAACAAATGCCTCACTATCACATTTGGGAAGATGGTATATATTCTCCCAAACAGACAACACTCAAACATTTGTTGTTCCTGGCAGCTCCAAGTGAGATTTCTTACAGAACACTGATTCTATGTTCTAGCATGAGAGGATGCAGACACAGAAATTCCTTGTTTTAAATACACTTCCCTATATATTTCAATATAGAGATTAGAAAGGTCCTCTCCTATTCAAGGAAAGAAAGAAATTACCTTATGTATTGTTCTTTGGCTTCTGATCATGCTATGTGACACTTTAGCAAACCCTGTACACAATGAATTCTATCATTTCGGCACATGTGGCAGTTAAATGTGCTCATTTGCATAAGTTATAACCATATACATAAGTAAAAGCATTGTTCGTGACAGTAGATCTGACTTTGGGGATACATATGAATTTCTAAAGTTCTAATGGATTTCAGCATTGACATTATGGCACAGAAATAAAACATTCCTTGCAATCATTCCAGGGATTCCAGATGGTGAAGAATGCTACAATATTTCAATGGAAGGTAAAGCAGACTTACCCGAATCATCATGACTGAACACCTGATATCATGAATTGTATCATAGATCTTCTTTGAGATGTCCACAAATTGACTATCATCAAACACATCCAAAGAGTTTTTACTTAAGGCTTCCAAGGCAACATTTACTTGTGTTACAAATTCAGGAATTGCTGTTAAAATGAATAAGAAAGAGAAAATTGTCCTATTTGTATTTTCAGATTACTGGGAAACGGAGAATCATATTGTTAAATACATATTTGATTAATAAACTTTCAATTAATCTTTAAATGTATGAAGACAAAATATTTTGGCAGGATAATCTTGAAACTCTGAAATGTAAAGAGAATCAAAGACAAGAAAGACATCTTAATGAAAATATTTTTTAAAATTATATTTCCCCTTTATAGCATTTGTTTTACTAAGTCTGGAACCATATTATCATTTTTGTCCTATCCATTGTAAGNAAGAATCTGCCTGCAGTGCAGGAAATGCAGGTTCAGTACTTCAGCTGGCAAGATCCCCTGAAAATGGAAACCCATTCCAGTATTCCTGCCTGAAAAATCCCATGGGCAGATGAGCATGGAGGCTACAGTCCAATGGGTTGCAAAGAGTTGGACACAACTGAGCACGAGCACAAGGCATATTTTATTTAGTACCTTCTTGCCTCCACCTACTAAAATGTATCATCTGTAGCCTAATTGTTAGTTACTATACCCACCAGAGGTATCCATTCTGCTTTTCTTCTCTGTCCATTCTCTAGGTGTGAAAGTGAAAAAGAAAGTCTCTCAATCGCACCCAACTATTTGTGATCCCATGGAGTATACAGTCCATGGGTAGCTGTTTCCTTCTCTTGGCGATCTTCCCAACCCGGGATTGAATACAGATCTTCTGCGGTGCAAGTGGATTCTTTACCAGCTGAGCCACCAGAGAGGCCATACCAATAAAAAGAGGCACCCAGTTGGGAATTCCCTAGTAGTCTAGTGGTTAGGACTCTACTGTTTCATTGCTGAGGGCCTGGGATCAATCCTTGGCCAGGTTTAGCAAGCCATGCAGTTACGCAGCATGGCCAAAAACAAACAAAAAAAGGGGGCGGGTGGGGACACCTGGATGCATATGGCAAAATATAGCTATTAAACATTAAATTCATTAAAATTAGTTTTAAAATTTATTTCCTCGACCACATATACCACAGCTCAGGTGTTCAATAGACATAATCAGTTGAGTCATTCAGCTGTGTCCAAATCTGAGCCCACATGGACTGCAGCATGCCAGGCTTCCCTGTCCATCACCAACTCCTGGAGCTTGCTCAAACTCGTGTCCATTGAGTCAGTGATGCCATCAAACCATCTCATTCTCTGTTGTCCCCTTGTCCTCCTGCCCTCAATCTTTCCCAGCATCAGGGTCTTTTCCAATGAGTCAGCTCTTCGCATCAGGTGGCCAAAGTATTGGAGCTTCAGCTTCAGCACCAGTCCTTCCAATGAATATTCAGGACTGATCTCCTTTAGGATAGACTGGCTGGATCTCCTTGCAGTCCAAGGGACTCTCAAGAGTCTTCTCTGACACCACACTTCAAAAGCATCAGTTTTTTGGCACTCAACTTTCTTTATGGTCCAACTCTCACATCCATACATGACTACAGAAAAAAAGCATAGCTTTGATTATACAGACCTTTGTTGGCAAAGTAATGTTTCTGCTTTTTAATATGCTGTCATAGCTTTTCTTCCAAGGGGCAAATGTCTTAATTTCAAGGCTACAGTCACCATCTGCAGTGATTTTGGAGCCCCCCCAAAATAAAGTCTGTCAGTGTTTCCATTGTTTCCCCATCTATCTGCCATGAAGTGATGGGACCAGAGGCCATGATCTTAGTCTGTTGAATGTTGAGTTTTAAGCCATCTTTTTCACTCTCCTGTTTCACTTTCATCAATAGTCTCTTTAGTTCCATTAGCTTTCTTCCATAAGGGTGGTGTCATCTTCATATCTCAGGTTAATGATATTTCTCCTGGCAATCTTGACTCCAGCTTGTGCTTCATCCAGCTTGGCAATTTGCATTATGTACTCTGCATAATAGGCAGGATGAGAAAATATGGTCTTGCCATACTCCTTTCCCAATTTGGAACCAGTTTGTTGTTCCATGTATAGTTCTGTTGCTTCTTTATCTGCATACAGATTTTTCAGGAGGCAGGTAAGGCAGTCTGGAATGCCCATCTCTTTGAGAATTTCCCACTATTTGTTGTGATCCATACTGTCAAAGACTTCTGAATTCTGTTTTGAGAGTGGCAATATGAGTGTTTCTATTGTCAGAAAAACTTCTAATGGATAATACTATTCTCCAGTGGATTCTTTACCAACTATAGTGTTCTATAGTGAAATTTCATTAAATGGCTTTCTCGTTTTCAGAGAACAAAATAGCAAAGGCAAGGAGAAAGCTAATTCAAGCATTTTTGCCTAGGAGAAATAGCCCTGAACCAAATTCCCACTAATTTCAATGTGACTCCCAAGGTATCAATGTATTTCTAATCTGGGTCTTCTCCCTGAATTCCAGAACTAGAGATTCAACTGTCCACTGCAAAATTCTACCTGAATTTTTAGTAACACCTCAAATCCATCTGTTGAAACCAAAATACCTGGAAAGCCTAATTTTCTTCCACTGTTTTCTATTTTGGTGCCTGGTCACCCATGAAAAACACCCAGCTGTCTTCTTTACCTCACAGTCTTTTTTACCCTCTATATCCAAATGTCCACCAAGTGTAATCTCCTCTAACCATATAAATATATTGTAAAGCCATTGCCAGTATAGCTCCACTTCCTCTAACAATCATTATATCTCCTGCTCAAGTGCTCCCCATAACTCTTCTGCTTAAGATCTTCTCATTCTTCAGATTCATTGAAAGTACTGACACAATCTTTTGACAAAACAACTCAGTAATAAGTATACCAATGTTCGTCACAAAATAGATTCTCAATGAGTTGTTTTATTAGTAACTCATGTTACTACAGTATTCACAGCTCTTCACTGATTCCTGGAAACTTTCCCCCAAGTGTGTAGCCTGGCTCACAATAGATAAATCATTAAATGAATTAAGTTATCACATGAGTTAATGAGTGAATATATAAAAGTTAGACAAAAATATAAGTACAATGCAACATGTTCAGCTTGTATAATTTGGATTTTGTTCATACTTGGTAATCTCCAAAAATATAATTATGTGGGCTTATGAGAACAGTCAGCATATTTAATGAGTTAATCTTTACTTTTTATAGTGTTGAGAGAAGAAGAAACTCTTAAGAAAATGTGTCCAGTTATTTCACATTTCCAGGTGCTGGAGTGAAAAGCAACCACCCCCACCCCCAACCAAAATGATCACTCCAAAGAAAAAGATAAAGCTCCTGCTGCTGCTGCTGCTAAGTCACTTCAGTCATGTCCGACTCTGTGTGACCCCATAAATGGCAGCCACCAGGTACTCTCGTCCCTGAGATTTTCCAGGCAAGAACACCACTTTGATATTCTCATCACTGAATNTGGAGTGAAAAGCAACCACCCCCACCCCCAACCAAAATGATCATTCCAAAGAAAAAGATAAAGCTCCTGCTGCTGCTGCTGCTAAGTCACTTCAGTCATGTTCGACTCTGTGTGACCCCATAGATGGCAGCCACCAGGTTCTCTTGTCCCTGAGATTTTCCAGGCAAGAACACCACTTTGATATTCTCATCACTGAATCAATGGATATGTGTTTGAGCTAAATCTGAGAGATAGTGAAGGCCAGGTATGCCTGGTGTGCTGTAGTCCATGGGGTCACAAAGAGTCAGACAGGACTCAGCAACTGAACAAAAATAATATTAACCCTAAAGTCATAGATAAATGCAAAGAGATGTTGTACCAAAACTTGTGGTGTTTTATCACTGACAAAACCCTCTTCAAAGTCTTCCCACTAAAAAAAAATGTTTTTCTCATCAAGCAAAAAACTGTGCTATGCAATAAAAATTTAACTTTATCCATATCTTCCATCTGTTACTAATCTCTCTACAATTTGAAACTGCTCTCATCATCTTCCTATGGAGCTCTTGGCAAAAAAAAAAGAGAGAGAGAGATAAGCATAAAATTATGTAAAAGTCTAGTTTTCACTGTCATGTGAAATAATGTGAGAAAGATTTAGCATACTTTAAGGAAAATACAACATATTTATTATTGCAACATGATTTCATTTTAACTCTTCTAGAGGCCTCTTACTAATAAACTAATATTAGTTTCAATTAAAATGAAATCTTTGAGAAGCAAATGTTTAATTTCTGAAGTACAGATGGAAACTACTACTTTTTTCACTCTAACAGCATAAATGAACTATTCAAAGCTGATATATAATACATTCCTCGTTTCATTAGTTTAAACATCAGCTGTGGGTGAGCTTTATTCATACTATGGACATATGGTTGCTTGGATCAGAGTTGAAGTGAAATTTTAGAGGTATAGAACGGACTTTTGGCTTCTGAGGGAGAGGGAGAGGGTGGGATGATCTGGGAGAATGGCACTGAAACATGTATACTATCATATAAGAAATGAAATGCCAGTCTATGTTCAATATAGGATACAGGATGCTTGGGGCTGGTGTACGGGATGAGTCGGGGAGATGGGGTGGGAAGGGAGGTGGGAGGGGGCTTCAGCATTGGGAGATTGTGTACACCTGTGGCTGATTCATGTCAATGTATGGCAAAACCAATACAGTACTGTAAAATAGAATAAAGTATTAAA
>SJYW01020130.1:0-22631 GCA_006410735.1 Raphicerus campestris | reverse complement strand
CCTGTAGTCATCAGCTCCTCTCACTAAATTGACTTCTCCTTTCCCCCACATACCCTGCACCTTCCATATTCAGTCATTCAGTAAGTGTGTAGATTTAGCCTCCCAAATATCTTTCTGGCACATAATAGTTGTTCAGTGAGTGAATATACTTCTCTAGCTCAAGTTTTCATAATTCATAATCCTACTTCTCTGTATTCTTGGGCTGGGAGAATACTTCCTAAGTTGCCTAATTTTATAACTGGAACTCACAGTGGAATAATATTTTGAAATAATACAGTTACTAACTTTACCATTAGTTAAAAGAATTACTGAATCAGCTGCAGAGCATTTAACTTGGGTCTCTCCCTGTGGAAAAGTTCATTCTTCAAGTCTGTTCTGTTCCTATTCACTGAAACTCTATCCCTGCTATGCATAGCTTTGCCTCTGCAGTGCACACACAGTACATTTAGTATATTACAGGTGGACAAAGCTCTGAAGTTAAGAGGATTAATTAGGATAAAACTTGAAATACCCAAAGCTAACACCAACTCTATGGGTCAGCAGAAATATTCTGAAAACTTTTCATTTGATGTGAGAAAAGCTTCTTCCGTATCACTTTATTATTTCTACCTCTGGAATTTTCTAAAAGTTACCAGGAATCTGCAGGAAAAGTAAAGACAGAAAGAATAAACTAGCATTTTTGTTGTTTCTATTCTTGTTAGTCTTAGATTTATCTGCTTCTTTCTCCTCAAGAGGGCCTCATCACTATGCTTCAGGACCCACTGTCCTTAAGATTCCCAGAGATGTCCAGTAAATTCTCATATTCAGGCTATCATTGTCCATTGCTTTTATCTCTACCATGGGAAAAAGTCATTTCAATAGATATCTACTTGTCTATATGCATAATTAGCTCTATCCGAAGAAGAAGAAAACAAAATTCGGTGAGTAAATTCTTATGCCAGAAATTGTATAACTAGTAGAAGATGGTCTCCCAAATAATTCTAAAAACCAGCCTTTATCCCTTATACTTTGAAAACCTACCTTTAAAAGGTGAGCAGAATGTTTGATGATGTAACAAGTACATGGCAAACTACATGGGACCCACAAATGCAAGTTTTGAGATTATTTTATAAAGTGATCTCAAGAAGTATCTGTTGTATATTTCTGTGTTTCCCATTACCTACAGAAAACAAGGCAAAAAGAAAACAAGCCAAAAAAAGGCACTACCATAAAAGAAGCATATAAAGCTTCAAAGATGTTAAAAATTGGTGAGATTATATCCAATGAAAGATAGTTTGGAAAATTCTCATAGAAGAGGCGACATGGAAAGCCTTAGGCCTTATAGAATGAATAAGATATAAACAGAGAAACACTGGAAGGCAAGTTGGAGAAGTATATTACACAAGAAATGGGACATGAGAAACTACAGAGAGACTTATGGTTGTGATTTAAAAAAATAGCAGAAGTAGGGTTTACACTGTAATAAGAATCAAAGTAGAAAAACAGCAAAAATGCTAGCAGTTAATCTGATTTCATGCCAGGTTTTTATTAATTTCCAAGCCAAAGAATATGTTCTTCATTTGGCAGATAACTAATGGCTTTTGGAAATTTTGAGTAAGATTCTAACATGGCTAGTTGTGAGAAAGAAAATCTTTTCATACCATATCTGGGACAAAATTTCTTTATATAATTCATAACATTTTCTAGGAAGTAGTTAACATTCCTGGTAAAATAACCAGTGTAACTTTATGAGTTATGAGGTTANTAGCAGTTAATCTGATTTCATGCCAGGTTTTTATTAATTTCCAAGCCAAAGAATATGTTCCTCATTTGGCAGATAACTAATGGCTTTTGGAAATTCTGAGTAAGATTCTAACATGGCTAGTTGTGAGAAAGAAAATCTTTTTATACCATATCTGGGACAAAATTTCTTTATATAATTCATAACATTTTCTAGGAAATAGTTAACATTCCTGGTAAAATAACCAGTGCAACTTTATGAGTTATGAGGTTATAATTTTTCTAGAAATTTTAACCTACCTCAACTACCATGCTAAAAGCATGTTGAATTTTTGATATGCTGTTGCTAAGTCATTTCAGTCGTGTCTGACTCTGCGACGCCATAGATGGCAGCCCACCAGGCTCCCACATCCCTGGGATTCTCCAGGCAAGAACACTGGAGTGGGTTGCCATTTCCTTCTCCAATGCATGAAAGTGAAAAGTGAAAAGCGAAAGTGACGTCACTCAGTTGTGCCAGACTCTTAGCCACCGCATGGACTGCAGTTAACCAGGTTCCTCCATCCATGGGATTTTCCAGGCAAGAGTACTGGAGTGGGGTGCCATTGCCTTCTCCGAAATTTTTGGTATATGTATGTGATCTAATATTTATTTTATTTTATTTTGTATATGATCTAATATTTATCTAACTATCTTTATTTCTCTATGAACCATCTTTATTAAGATGATACATTTGAATTTAATTTTTCTAAAGCTTCTTCCCTTGCAGCATATTTGAGATATAATTTTATCACCTAGTTGTAATAAATTTGAGAATATGCTTTAGAAATGGTTCTCAACCACACTTCCATGAGAGCATTTCCAGAAGCACTATTGGTGGCAGAGGAGAGGTAGGATAAAGAGAAAAATGGCTACAATTAGGTGTAAATTCCAATGTTCAATCTCAGCTTCAAAGAAAGCAGCTCCGTTTTGTATATTTGAGTTCCATTTCATTTGAATAAAAATTTGCACTACTAAAAACATAGTTTGGAAAGCACTGTTTTACATAATGGATTTATAAGTGGTATATAATTGTTTTGAAGCAGGAAGACAAGTTAGGAGACTTGGTGCATGCTAAAAACAAAATTTATAAATATTTGAATGAAGATGTTTCCAGTGACAATGGACATGATGAGACATTTGCTACTGAGATTAAAAAAAAGTCGAGATTTTATTACTGACTACGTGGCAAGAGGTAATAGAAAAAAAGGAATCCAAGACATCTGAAGTGTTGATACTGGATGTCTAACAAAAATGAGGGAAACTATTATTATAATAAAGAAGCCAGGAGGTAAAGAAGTCTCAGAAAGAGGATAGTCTATTCGTGTTGTGTTAGGAATGACCTTCAAGTCCAGATATCTACCAGACAGGAAGAAGACTGAGATAATGGAGAGGTAGAATCAGGGGAGGGATGGAGGGAAGGACTGAGAAGGAGAGAATGAGAGAGATTTGACAAGCATTTGCATAGAGATGACATTTGGAGCTGTGGCAGTAGGCCAAGTCACAGAACTTTGAAAAAGATATTCATTTTGGGGGAAAATACATAGAAGTGGAGTTAGCTAATGTGACATTGATTGAGCTGAGAGCCAGAAGAGAATCAGGAGGATGTAAACCTGAAAAATGTACATTAAGATATATATGCTAATTTTCCTATCGTTTCAAAGAGGAATGTGGTAGTCAGAATTAAATGTATTTGTACTGATAGCATTTCACACACTTGAGAAAAAAGGAGCTTTGTCCTTCAGGTGATTAGCTNAGGTAAAGAAATGATCCATACAAAATTAAGGACACTGATGACGGAGAGAAAAGAAGGTCATATAGTAAAGGAAGTCCATAGATATTTAGTTGATTTATTAACATTATTTAAGTAACACACACACTATATTTACTATGGTTTGTGAGATATGCTAAATATTTTCAGTAGTAAAAAAAAAAATTTAAACTGTTTGAATTTTTTCTTTAATAGTTCTCAGCCCTCCTCCTTCTGCCTCTCCCTGGTCCCTGACTGTTCTGAAAGTTTGAGCCTCACCTCCTGCCTAGCATCTGAGCCCTGGCTTAACAATAACTAAATTAGCTTTCTTTGCTTGCGCCGAAGTTTGTGCCTGAAACACAACATGAAAATAACATTTCCAACTTAGAAAGACAAATAGTATGTCCCTAGGTATTCAAATTTCACTGGTTTTAATAATTTTCAATTTCCAAGTACTTTTTGTAGATTTCCAGAAAAGGATTTGTACAAAACAAGGCTGACAGTGCTTTCAACATAAAGACACAGGAAAAAATAATAATAATAATAATAAAGAAATAAGAAGGCAAAGTGAAGCAAACAGTTAACATTGTTTTCTCAAGTGTATGATACATTTAGCTAATTATCCTTAATAAATCTTTAATCCTTGGTTATGTTGCTCCCACCATCCTACATGAAGTCAGCAAATACATGTAAAAATTCCTTTCAGCAAAATATAACTATCACAAAGAATCAACGGAAAGAAAAGTAAATCATATATGATTTTAAATTCTGGTGGTGCCTTATATTTTTCTAGAACTTTCATAGCTGGTTTTCAGTTTATGAAGTAGTCAGTTTAGGCATTGCCTGTTTTACAAATAAGCAATCCAAGGGCAAAGTAGGTTAAAAGATTCATCTGAGGTTATACAGCAGTCAATGATGACTCTGACACTTATGCCACAAACACAGAATTATCCACTTCTTTAAAAGGGACAGTTAATGTAAAACACTTGCTCAGAGTGATGAACACATGGAAGGTTCTTAATAATAAAGGTGAATTCTTTCTTCTGTCTCCTTCATTTTGCTTATCCATCAGTTCCTTTCAATTGTTTTGCACTATAGATCCCAATTCAGCAAGAAGGTTCAATTGACAATATCCAAAGCCACACAGTGATTCTTCCTATTCCGACCCAACTAAATGTATTTTGGCTAATTAGTCACTTGTCAATTTTTACTACATTTGGATTATCACATGATCCCAAATTCCAAATTTAAAAAAAAATAACCTACAGGGCTAGAAAAACTCCAGATTTTAAGCAATATATATATATATATATATATATATATATAGTGCCCAGATACTTAGCTGATTTTTTTTCCAGCTTCCATTTGCAGTGTTCAGACCACAGAACTGGCCATCAGACACCTGGACTTGGTTTCTTGTGGTTTCAGCTCAGTTCAGTCACTCAGTCATGTCTGACTCTTTGCAACCCCATGGAGTGCAACACTCCAGGCTTCCCTGTCCATCACCAACTCCTGGAGTTTGCTCATACTTATGTCCTTCAAGTTGGTGATGCCATCCAACCATCTCATCCTCGGTCGTCCCCTTTTCCTCTTTCCCCTTCAATCTTTTCCAGCATCAGGGTCTTTTCTAATGAGTCAGTTCTTTGTATCAGGTGGCCAAAGTATTGGAGCTCCAACTTCAGCATCAGTCTTTCCAATGAATATTCAGGACTGATTTCCTTTAGGATGGACTGGCTTGATATCCTTGCAATCCAAGGGACTCTCAAGAGTCTTCTCCAGCACAGTTCAAAGGCATCAGTTTTTTGATGTTCAGCCTTCTATATGGTCCAACTCTCACATCCATACATGACTACTGGAAAAACCATAGCTTTGACTATACAGACCTTTGTTGGCAAAATAATATCCCTGCTTTTTAATATGTTGCCAAGGGTGGTCATAGCTTTTCTTCCAATGAGCAAGCATCTTTTAATTTCATAGCTGCAGTCATCTGTAGTGATTGTTGAGCCCAAGAAAATAAAGACTCTCACTGTTTCCATTGTTTCCTAATCTATTTGCCATGAAGTGATGGTTTTGTGCTTTGACCTTCAATAAATCATGTAACATTTCTGAATTTCAGCATCCTAGCCTCCTCATCTGAACACAGAGGTGGTTTAACTAGATATTTAGTAAAGTTCCTCCCTGTTCTGAGTCTTTTTTTTAACTGCCACAGATTTACAGTACAGTATCTTCTGACTACTGCCAGTATAGAAATTCAAATGACAGTTTTAGGCACTGATGTTTCTCAGTAATGCATTTTGGACTATAGCACAGAAGGCTTTAGTGAATCAGAGGTGGTGCCAGATGAGAATTTATAGTTGTGCCTAATCTATTGTTTTCCTGCTGAACCATACTGCTTCACACATACTCCATTTAATAACAAAACAATATTTAAAGGGCAAAACTTCATGATTTCATATCAGCATATGTGAGGGTAAAAGTGAAAGATGCTGCTATAAAATCATCTCACCATAAAGACTGTTGAGTATTTACACTGCAAAAAAAAAAAAAAAAAAGTATACTTACCAGCTCTCACTAGACAGTAATGTCTGGTTCAAAGACCATAGCCAAGTTTTAAAGAAATTAGAGCCTGGTTACCCATATGTCTGAAAACTCTGCATACACAAGTACATTTGAACAGCCTCTCTTAATAAAAAGGTTAATTGGACTTCTAAAGTTTCTTGCAAGTTAGTACTCAAGGGACTTTGCACTGAAGGGATGTAAAACAATTAGCTTAAATCTCAGGGCTGAGAAGAACTGCTAATTGAAGTAAACTTTATCTGTTTCAAGACCCCAAGTTACAAAAATAATATTTCTAGGAACAGTTATTGACCCTGTATGAGCTGTTGAAGTAAATACAACTATATATTTTCAGTTTATATTTCTTTGCATAGAAACAGATGTCTGAGGCTACATATCTAGTATAGGGAAAAACAGAGAGCTAGAATAGTTTCTGTTAAACGTGATAACCTCTTTTCTATATAAAATAGTTGTGTCGGTGGATATTTTACATGTGACTTTCATGTGCTCATAAGGAGTACTTATTGAAGTACACTTTGCTGTAATGTAAAATAATTTTTAAGAACTTTTGAAGCTAGTTTTCTTTATCAGTATAATAACTCAAAAATATCACACATGGTTTATTTAGGTGAAGTTAATTCTTTTAAATGGAAGAGATTTGATACCTCAAATCCTGATGTCATTTTCTCACTAGCTGTTTCTTTTTCTTAAACTGACAAAGCCATATTTTAATTTGATTTAGAATGAAAATAAATGCAGCCTATTGTTGATTCTCATTTGCAAACTGTGACACTTGTTATGAAGTTCATAAAAATCAGAGGCACTGTAATTTATTGGTCTGGAGACCTGAGTTTCATTTTTAGTTTATTTCCTGATAATTCATTTTGTGACACTGCCTGAAGCACATCCTTTGCAAGTATATAAATGGATAGCATTCGTTTCCTAAATAAGGTTTACTAGCTGAGACTGAAGTTCCTTGTCAAATGTGGCAAGAAAGCCAGGCTGGTCCTCAACTCCATGAAGCAGTCACTGTCTGCTGGATTAAATGTTCTCAGAGGCCTGCACGGGTGCAAGAGACACGCCTAGAACAGAGGGTGACAGGATCACCACGCAGCCTCCCTAATTTGCAGGACTGAACTCTCATCTGTTCAGGGTTTTCCCTGACTCACATGTCTAAATCATATCTTTGTTTTTACTGTAGGTGGCAGGATTTTTACGCTTTACATTTTGTTATAACTCTGTGTTTTCTTTCAAATGCAAAATTAAGATACTTTATTCATCAGAACATGTTTTATGAAAATATTCACACGGTTTCAGAGAGAACAGCCAGGCCTTGGAGCTTAGGTGCTTTTTGTTCTTGTTAATAAACTAATACACAGTGTTTGATCTAATCATACTTTGTATGTTTTATTTTTTTCTTTTTATGCTGCAATTTTAGCGTTTTTCTAATTTTAAAACTTATTCCATAAATCAAAAGTAGTGATCATTGCAACTCTTAAAAACAGAATTCATTACTGTTCATGGTTGGAAAATGGTTCTATCTATATTGAATTAATTATTTGAAATGATTTACCTCAAAGACTATCAATAAGTATATTTATTCCTGAAACAGGGCTTTATTCAACCATTAATAGTTGAAAAAAAAAGATTTAAAAAACATAAAACAAAAATTAACCAATTTTTAAGCTTATGAATTGTGACTCTTAGAAACCTTATTTAGACCTCCAATAGTATAAAATACTACCGTTCACATTTCTGTAATATTTACATAGATTTGTAAACAGTTAAAATCATCATTATTTTTTCATTGTGTACTAAAACATTTCCATTACCTGTCTTTTCAGAATCAAATTATGTCAGTGTAAATAATTTTCTTGGCCAGCCCTTGGAAAGATTAATTTACTTATATCTTAAATACCCATAAAAATTCATGCCTTATTGTTTATTTCAAAGCTTTAAAACAAAATAATTAGAGTGGCTTGAAGTTCATCAGAATGCTTTGGCTTCTCCTTAATTTAAAGTCAACAGATGTTCTTCCTTAATAACTGTTACTTTTTATACTCAGGGGAAATGGCAAATTATCTAAAAGTTAAACAACCCAAATAGCTTAATATCCTATTTTAGCCCCTTCACAGTTCTTTTACTTGGCCTATACTCTCAATTAACCTACAGGAAAAAAACCTCTGTACAAATCACTACAGTTGCAAATAGTAAAATGGCTGGCATTCACATCTGCTTAAGAAGAACGAACAAAGATCTACTTTGCAAAAATACATCCATGCAGGCATTTTAAAGGCAACATCAGCTTTTTTTTAGGTCAACTTTACTAATATTTGTGAGTAAAAGAAAATGAAACCTAGAACTATTCTCCATAATCATTTTAAAATCTTCATGACTTTTCACCAAAAGTTTGCCACAGTGGTTGAAGTACATGAGTTTGACACAAACAAACAGCCCATACTAATGATACTTCTTGTCTGTTTGTTTCTGGAGCTCAAGATTCTGTCACCAAAACTAGATTACAGCTTTACATAGATGGAAATTTAGGAACAAAAAATAATTTCTCCTAATATATTCTCCATAGACTATAGACTTTTTCACAAAGAATAACATTTTCACTTTTTTCTCTTGAAGACATTAGATCTTAAAACTTTGATAAAACTTCCATGCATTTACCACTTTCTTATCTACAAAATACTTACATAGTTGGGGTATCATCTGAGCTTTTAGGTAATTTTGTGATTTAGATATAGGAGTATCATTCTCATTTATCAGAATAGAAAAAGTCTGAGGCCTACAGAGGCTGATTTGCTCAAAATTATACAGACTGAATCCAGGTCTTCTAATTCTAAATTTAATTCAGTACTTTACCACCATTCATCTCTGTATACTATAAAGTATCTTCCTAAATTGCTTTCCTTTGGGCAATAATACATAATAATTTTCTCAGAAAACTGGGTACATTCTAACACACATGGCAAGATTTCCTTGGAAATCTGTGCTTTGGTAAATTCAGTTTTGCAAATATCTTATTATGTGTTCATCATGGTCTGAAGAGAGCAACACAAAAAGCAAACATCTATACTTCACTATTCCAGGGTGTATTCCAGTTAGGCAAGAACAGTGATTTATATTTAACTTATCTCTTTCTTATAGAAATTGCATTGACTCAGTTTTACTTAGCTCATGGTTCCAAATGCAGTGATATTTTACATACTGCCATAATGTAGGCAGAGTGTATCCCACAATCATTAGCATCAACTACACATCCAAAGTATTTTATGCATAGATATATAAAAGAGGCTGGATACTCTATAGATCCTGCAGAGCAGATGATAAAGCTGGAAGTGAAAACCCAAATTCATGAGCAGCTACCTTAGGATTTTTTTTTTTTTTCTGGTTAAGAGGAAAGCACACATCAAAGAGTTTTTTGCTCTTATTGCCATTTTAGGTTGAAGGTGTTTTCCCTCTATGATAACTCACACTACCTAAGAGCAACATGGGCAGAATCATGTCCAGGTGTAAGGCAAAGCTGAGCAGCTAAAGCCTTTGTGGGTATCATTATCTGTGAAACTCAGAAAANAGCACACATCAAAGACTTTTTTGCTCTTATTGCCATTTTAGGTTGAAGGTGTTTTCCCTCTGTGATAACTCACACTACCTAAAAGCAACATGGGCAGAATCATGTCCAGGTGTAAGGCAAAGCTGAGCAGCTAAAGCCTTTGTGGGTATCATTATCTGTGAAACTCAGAAAAGACAAAAGTCAGGCTCAAGATTGGACAGCTGTGAGTGACAGGTCTACTTGACTTTTAAGTCTAGGATTTAGTTCTATTTCATGAGACTTTGAGAAGGGTTAAATGAGAGTTTCCAACTAATTGAGAACAAACCCCAAATTCCACAGCTCTGAGATGTAGCGGTCAGTGAAGGAATCAGCAGATGAANAACTCAGAAAAGACAAAAGCCAGGCTCAAGATTGGACAGCTAGTGAGTGACAGGTCTACTTGACTTTTAAGTCTAGGATTTAGTTCTCTTTCATGAGACTTTGAGAAGGGTTAAATGAGAGTTTCCAACTAATTGAGAACAAACCCCAAATTCCACAGCTCTGAGATGTAGCGGTCAGTGAAGGAATCAGCAGATGAAACCATTTGCGGGTATTAGGTGCTTTAGCTGAGCCAGTTGTACACAGAGCACATGGCAGTGACCCCAAAGGTTTTAAGAATAATAGCATAGTGTTTTATTTCACTTAATACAGTGACAGCGCCTTGATCTGAAAGCTCTAGCAGAGCCTCACTATTTGTTAAATGTGCTTTAACCTATGATGGTGACATACAGCTGTGGATTAGGAACATGGTAATGCCAGGAGTTTCAGTATTAGGTGCAGGAAGACTACCATAAATAGAAATTTCTACATGGGCCCAATATGCATGGAATGCTTGGAATTGGAGAAGTAACAAGGAAAAATCATTATTTCTCTTNGATTAGGAACATGGTAATGCCAGGAGTTTCAGTATTAGGTGCAGGAAGACTACCATAAATAGAAATTTCTACATGGGCCCAATATGCATGGAATGCTTGGAATTGGAGAAGTAACAAGGAAAAATCATTATTTCTCTTTGTTTCCCAAAAGTTAGCATCATGAGGAACCTGGGGGTCTTTTAACCTTTCCTAATCCCTGGGCTTTAGACGCCTAAGAAGATTTTAAAAACCATATTCTATNGATCATTCTTTGGAATTGCCTTTCTTAGGAAGTGGAATGAAAACTGACCTTTTCCAGTCATGTGGCCACTGCTGAGTTTTCCAAATATGCTGGCATAGTGAGTGTAGCACTTTCACAGCATCATCTTTCAGGATTTGAAATAGCTCTACTGGAATTTCATCACCTCCACTAGCTTTGTTTGTAATGATGCTTTCTAAGGCCCACTTGTCTTCACACTCCAGGATGTCTGGCTCTAGGTGAGTGATCACATCATCGTGATTATCTTGGTCGGGAAGATCTTTTCTGTACAGTTCTTCTTGTATTCTTGCCAACTCTTCTCAATATATTAAACAATACTGAATTGTATACTTGAAATGCGTTAATTTTATAACCTATAAAATATGCCTCAATAAAGAAGTTTTAAAAAAGAAAGATGTTGCATAGGTTTGTTTGTGTATTAGTTGCTCAGTCACGTCCAACTCTTTGCAACTCCATGTACTGTAGCCCATCAGGTTCCTCTGTCTATGGGATTCTCCAGGCAAGAACATTGGAGTAGGTTGCCATTTGCTTCCCAGTGCATAGGTTACTGACATCTATTTGAAAATGTCTCCTATTACCAATTACTAAAGAAATTTACAGTAAAGAAATATCAGCCAGTAACTATGCCAAAGACTGACTGTGTGGATCACAATAAACTGTGGAAAATTCTGAAAGAGATATTCCTATCTCTTTAAAAAGCAGAGATATTACTTTGCCAACAAAGGTCCATCTATGAAAAATGCTATGCTTTTTCCACTGATCATGTATGCATATGTGAGTTGGACTGTGAAGAAAGCTGAGCACTGAAGAACTGATACTTTTGAACTGTGGTGTTGGAGACAATTCTTGAGAGTCCCTTGGACTGCAAGGAGATCCAACTAGTCCATCTAAAGGAGATCAGTCCTGGGTGTTCATTGGAAGCATTGATGCCGAGGCTGAAATTCCAATACTTTGGCCACCTGATGCGAAGAGCTGACTCACTGGAAAAGACTCTGATGCTTGGGAATGATTGATGGTAGAAGGCGAAGGGGACGACAGAGGATGAGATGGTTTGATGGCATCACCAACTCAATGGATATGAGTTTGGATAAATTCCCAGATTCGGTGATGTATAGGGAGGCATGGCGTGCTGCATTCCATGGTGTTGCAAAGAATCGGACATGACTGAGCAACTGAAATGAACTGAACTTACTCCACAGAAAAGTTGATCAAAATTTGGAAATGAGTAATAAAGGAGTTAAAGAAATGATTATTCATGAAGATATCTTAAAGACTAAGTTAGTTAATAACTTATTTTAAGGTAGGGAGAGAAGGCCTTCTCTGGAATTGAATGACTGCTGTACAGCCTGAGGTTTTTAACCTACCCTTTACTAATTCTCAGTGTCTTTATCTATAAAATAGATAATGCTAGGGTTTGTCTTTACCAATGAAAATTATGCTTAAGATATGCTTAAATTATATATAGAGATAATGCATGAAACATATGCAATTTTAAACACTGAGTAACATATGTTAAGTGATCATTTAAACCTAACCATTGTTATTAAATAAGATATATTGACTCACAGGAGATTCAAAGAGGAATAAGAAGTAAAACAGAAATTTAATTTGGTTAACTATTAAGAAACCAGCATTTTTCTAACACAATATTTATTTCAAAGCAAATGACAGAAAAAAAATAGCACGGGTATGATCATTATTTAAATTAAACTTAATTTCTGGAATATGAACATGAAAACTGATTGTTATAGCTTAGAGCTTTTTTAATGGGTCAGCAGGAATCTTGAGTTCACCAGTTTTGATTGCTTTCTTTTATAAGAAAAAGAAAGATCAGGAAAGGAAAGAGAAAGAAATATAAGCTAAAATTTAAAAAGATAGATGAAGATAGTAAAGGAAAGCTACATCAGAAGAGGTTATCATATTCTACTTAGTTTCTTAACCTCTGAATTTATTTTTACCTTCACAAATAGTACCATATACAGCTTCTTGATGGTTGAGTCCAATCTAATGTCCCAACACTTGTCCTTTCTTTAGTGAAAAANTCTTGAGTTCACCAGTTTTGATTGCTTTCTTTTATAAGAAAAAGAAAGATCAGGAAAGGAAAGAGAAAGAAATATAAGGTAAAATTTAAAAAGATAGATGAAGATAGTAAAGGAAAGCTACATCAGAATAGGTTATCATATTATTTTTACCTTCACAAATAGTACCATAGACAGCTTCTTGATGGTTGAGTCCAATCTAATGTCCCAACACTTGTCCTTTCTTTAGTGAAAAAGTGATTTAAAAAAAAAAAAATCTATGCTCAGAAAAGTCAAAATCCATTGTATCTTAATAGTACAGCTCTGACTTTGGGCTAATTCTAGTAACTGGACTTCTGGTTTACCCACAAGAGTAATGCAGTACTTTTTACTTTATTTCAATAAGTTGAATTCTTCATTGCCAGAGTACTTTGGTGGATCCTCTGCTCAATGTACTGGTCTTTTGCTGGATCTGTCTTATTAGAACTCCATGGATTTCACTCTTGAAATATCATAGCCTAATGGCCAGAACCTTGTAGACTTCCCTTATGCTGACTGCCCAGTTTACCTCATAGCTAGTATTGCATGTACCAATAATGTCAATGATTNTGCTCAGAAAAGTCAAAATCCATTGTATCTTAATAGTACAGCTCTGACTTTGGGCTAATTCTAGTAACTGGACTTCTGGTTTACCCACAAGAGTAATGCAGTACTTTTTACTTTATTTCAATAAGTTGAATTCTTCATTGCCAGAGTACTTTGGTGGATCCTCTGCTCAATGTACTGGTCTTTTGCTGGATCTGTCTTATTAGAACTCCATGGATTTCACTCTTGAAATATCATAGCCTAATGGCCAGAACCTTGTAGACTTCCCTTATGCTGACTGCCCAGTTTACCTCATAGCTAGTATTACATGTACCAATAATGTCAATGATTGTGCACACCTGCTGCATATTAATTATACATTGTAGGATTATATTTGTGTGTCTTGGTTCATGTTAACTGCTTGCATAAACTGCCACATATTAACTGTCATCACATGCTCAAAAAACTCAACTTCCCTTGCTTGACTGGCTTTCTTGACTTGTGACATTGGTTGTTATATCTGTTTCTCCAAATACAAATGCTCAAAGCATCCAAAAACCTCATGCCCAGTATATAAAGCTATTACTCCACTCAGGAATTTTTTCATTGTAGAATAAGTCCATGTCTGGCAAGTTTCAGAGATACATTTTAGATTTAGAGAGGCAGAGAGGCTAAGGGTTATACAATAAGTCCTTTAGGTAATTATACTTAAAGACCTTTAAAATCTATAATCTAATTTTTCTAAGAAATTATGCTACTTTCTCTATAACATGTGTGTATCAATTAATTACTTTTTGGTTGTACTGAGTCATCACTGCTGCATAGGCTTTCTCTAGTTGTGGTGAGTGAGGGCTACTCTCCATTGTGGTGCTCAGCCTTCTCACTGGGGTGGCTTTTCTTGTTACAGAGCACGGGCTCTAGGTACATAGGGCTCCAGGATCAGTGGCACACTGACTTAGCTGCTCTGTGACATGTGGAATCTTCTGGATTCCACTGGTTGAACCCATGTTCCCTGCGTTGGCAGATGGATTCCTATCCAATATACCACCAGGGAAATCCTATAATGTATTTTTAATAGACTATTGAGCTAAAGCTAAATGCAATCAACTTAGGAAGTATGATTTATTTTTGAAATGACCTCCAGATGTCTTTGTAATGGGCAAGTTGAGGAACATTAAATGCCACCAAGAATACGAATTTTGAGTCCTAGAATTCTATCTGTTCTCATCATTATTGTCAGAGATTTTTCTTTTTTTTTTTTCTGAAACAAACATGCTCACTCATGAAGTAGATGAAAACAATATGATAAAACCAGACCCCCTTGAGGAAACTACAAACATTTCAGCAACCATCAAATTCTTTATGCTCTCATTCCAGTAAATTATGAGCTACCAAAACTGTACACATTCTGAAATGTGAATAAAGTCATCAAGTTGCTATGCTATGATTTGAGATAATAAGGGACTTAAAAAATAAATTCAGTGGAAGCAAAGCCTGATATCTTTGGGTGTCAAAGACTACTTTGACTAAGTTCATTTCAAACTGTAACACCAGTAAAATTAAGCTATTAAAACTACAAATAAGAAAGTAATGTTGGTTCTAAGAAGAAATAGGACTAATTAGGTACTCATGTGCCTCTTAGGTTGTAAATGTATGGCTCATCAGTAGTTGTTGTTGATTAGTCAGTAACTTATCTCCAACTTTTGTGACCCCATGGACTGCAGCCTGCAAAGCTACCCTATCTTTTACTATCTCCAGGAGTTTCCTCAAATTCATATCCATTGAGTCGGTGATGCCATCCAACCATCTCATCTTCTGTCACTCCCTTTTCTTCCTGCTCTCAATATTTCCATCATAAAGATCTTTTCCAATGGATCAGCTCTTTGCATCTGGTGGCCAAAGTGTTTGAGCTTCAGCTTCAGCATCAGTCCTTCCAATGAATATTCATGGTTGATTTCCTTTAGGATTGATTGATTTGATTTCCTTGCTGTCCAAGCGATTCTCAAGAGTCTTTTCCATCACCACAATTTGAAACATCAATTATTTGGGGCTCAGCTTTCTTCATGGTCCAGCTCTCACATCTGTACATGACTAGTGAGAAAAAACCATAGCTTTAACTATATGGACCTTTGTCAGCAAAGTGATGTCTCTGTTTCTTAATATATTGTCTAGGTTTGTCATAGCTCTCCTTCCAAGGAGCAAGCATCTTTTAATATTGTGGCTGTGGTCACCACCCAAAGTGATTTTAGATCCCAAGAAAATAAAATCTGTCACTATTTCTATTCCTGGCTCATCAGTAGTTATTACTAAAGTTGACAGAAATAATGGACAAAGCAAAATACATATCTAAACTTTTTATGCAAAATGTTTGAGGACATCTTCCTATGTGAGTTCCAGAATAAAATCTAATAGATGTAAACACACAATGTGAAAATGCATCATTACTTTTGCTTTACCTTTTCATAATCATTTCTGCAATGATGCATGGTTACATGAGTCTCATAAATTAAAATTCCAGTAGAAAACAAACACTTTCTAGGAATTGAATGACTTGGTTGAAAAAAATAATAATACTAATAGTAAACAAACTTTTAAAAACAATTTGAGGGAAATTGAGAATGGCTGCTGAGTCTGACTGCTCATCAGGGGTTGTTTCCTACCACTGGTATTATGTTCAGAGGGGAACAAATTGTGGAAATTTAATAGAATGATAAGTCTTCAGAAATTATAGCAGAAATATCAATACACCTATCACCTTTAAGGAGTAGTTATCTGTGTATGTGACAAATTATTTCAAAATAATGAGCTTGAGTATAAGAACATTTATAAATGATTTAAGATTTCAAAGACATCAAAAGCAAAGACAAGGTTCTAATTCAAATCTATTTGATTATTAGGTGCAGGTGGTAACTTTCATCTAGGTCATAGATTGTATTTCATTCTTGAAACACTTTACCAATATAATATTTAGAAAGGTTTAGGACTAAGTCAATGACATATGCTGTCTTTGAAGATCATGTCTTCACTTCTGCTTCCCCAGAAGTCAGAAAAATGCTGGCATGGATTAGTCATTTAATAGAACAACAGTAAATGAACAAATATTTGAGCAAATGAAAAGTACATTCATTTACTTATTTAGAAAATTGCATATGTTTATAAACCCTAGACTTCCAAATCAAACATTTTCAAATTTACAAAATCTCTAGTTGGCTAAATCCATAATTAATGTAGAAATGGGAGAAGAGGGGAAAGAAATTTATTAAGAAAATATTATGCTCTTCGATAGAGTCAACAGAATTATAGAGAACAATGTACAAAATTTATGAAATAATTGTTAACTCCGATCATCAATAAAGAGACTGTCTACTTAACAATACATTTTAAAATGCCTATATATAGAAGGAAAGAAATAGGTTCAACCTTACAAATATTGGTCATATAATTTATTAATTTCTTGATATATCCACCAAGAGATAAGAACTATTTCAGATACATTATGAGCTATATCATAAGATTTTTATTCTTTATTTTTCAATATTTGGAAATTAATACACTTGTTAAATTCATTGTTCAGTGGCTGCTAATTCCAAATAATTATTTGAATGATTTATTGATTGAAAACTGTGTGCAAAATGCATCAAGCCTTTCACTGTATTACTTAATTTTCACAACAAATTTATACTGAGTTCACCTTTTTATACATATGAATATTATATTTCAGAAAGCTTACACACATTTCTAAGGATACAAAGGCAATGACAAAGTCTTAAGACAAGCACTTGTAATCTTCAAAGTCAGTTATTTTACTGTGCCATGATGCTTTCATAAAATAATACATTGTGTATTTTTGTAAGTTCAAATTTAAAAATAATCAAAAATAAAAATTCTTTTTTGCCATTGTTTAATGACATATAAGCAGTATTTATGAGAAACTCTGGACTGGAAGAAACACAAGCTGGAATCAAAATTGCTGGGAGAAATATCAATAAACTCAGATATGCAGATGACACCACCCTTATGGCTGAAAATGAAGAGGAACTAAAAAGCCTCTTGATGAAAGTGAAAGTGGAGAGTGAAAAAGTTGGCTCAAAGCTCAACATTCAGAAAACTAAGATCATGGCATCCAGTCCCATCACTTCATGGGAAATAGGTGGAGAAACAATGTAAACAGTATTCAGACTTTGGGTTTTTGGGCTGCAAAATCACTGCAGATGGTGATTGCAGCCATGAAATTAAGATGCTTACTCCTTGGAAGAAAAGTTATGACCAACCTAGAGGGCATATTCAAAAGCAGAGACATTACTTTGCCAACTAAGGTCCATCTAGTCAAGGCTATGGTTTTTCCAGTGGTCATGTATGGATGTGAGAGTTGGACTGTGAAGAAGGCTGAGTCCTGAAGAATTGATGCTTTTGAACTGTGGCGTTGGAGAAGACTCTTGANGATCATCAATAAAGAGACTGTCTACTTAACAATACATTTTAAAATGCCTATATATAGAAGGAAAGAAATAGGTTCAACCTTACAAATATTGGTCATATAATTTATTAATTTCTTGATATATCCACCAAGAGATAAGAACTATTTCAGATACATTATGAGCTATATCATAAGATTTTTATTCTTTATTTTTCAATATTTGGAAATTAATACACTTGTTAAATTCATTGTTCAGTGGCTGCTAATTCCAAATAATTATTTGAATGATTTATTGATTGAAAACTGTGTGCAAAATGCATCAAGCCTTTCACTGTATTACTTAATTTTCACAACAAATTTATACTGAGTTCACCTTTTTATACATATGAATATTATATTTCAGAAAGCTTACACACATTTCTAAGGATACAAAAGCAATGACAAAGTCTTAAGACAAGCACTTGTAATCTTCAAAGTCAGTTATTTTACTGTGCCATGATGCTTTCATAAAATAATACATTGTGTATTTTTGTAAGTTCAAATTTAAAAATAATCAAAAATAAAAATTCTTTTTTGCCATTGTTTAATGACATATAAGCAGTATTTATGAGAAACTCTGGACTGGAAGAAACACAAGCTGGAATAAAAATTGCTGGGAGAAATATCAATAAACTCAGATATGCAGATGACACCACCCTTATGGCTGAAAATGAAGAGGAACTAAAAAGCCTCTTGATGAAAGTGAAAGTGGAGAGTGAAAAAGTTGGCTCAAAGCTCAACATTCAGAAAACTAAGATCATGGCATCCAGTCCCATCACTTCATGGGAAATAGGTGGAGAAACAATGTAAACAGTATTCAGACTTTGGTTTTTTGGGCTGCAAAATCACTGCAGATGGTGATTGCAGCCATGAAATTAAGATGCTTACTCCTTGGAAGAAAAGTTATGACCAACCTAGAGGGCATATTCAAAAGCAGAGACATTACTTTGCCAACTAAGGTCCATCTAGTCAAGGCTATGGTTTTTCCAGTGGTCATGTATGGATGTGAGAGTTGGACTGTGAAGAAGGCTGAGTCCTGAAGAATTGATGCTTTTGAACTGTGGCGTTGGAGAAGACTCTTGAGAGTCCCTTGGACTGAAAGGAGATCCAGCCATTCCATTCTGAAGGAGATCAGCCCTGGGATTTCTTTGGAAGGAATGATGCTAAAGCTGAAACTCCAGTACTTTGGCCACCTCATGCAAAGAGTTGACTCATTGGAAAAAACCCTGATGCTGGGAGGGATTGGGGGCAGGAGGAGAAGGGGACAACAGAGGATAAGATGGCTGGATGGCCCACTGACTCAATGGACGTGAGTCTGAGTGAACTCCGGGAGTTGGGGTGGACAAGGAGGCCTTGCATGCTGCAATTCATGGGGTCGCAAAGAGTCGGGCAGGACTGAGCGACTGAACTGAACGGAACTGAATGACATATAAATATGTTTGGATATCACCATCCTCTTTATCTAAAGTCTTCTCTCTATGGTTCTAAAACCAGTTTCTCGCTCTCTTATCTTTATGATTTTTTTTGTAGAAGGAAATATTCTTTAAACAGACCAATGATGCTGGCAATGGACAGGAGCCATCTAGTTTGAAAGCCAGTTGGTATGAGGAGTCTCCTCATATACTACCCTTCCTGGTTTTAGGATTTTCAGAGTCTCTAAACATAAAACGGATGCTTTCTTATCCACAAGTATATTGCAAATTATGTTCTTTTAGTTGAAACCTGAAACAGTGAAAAAATTTTAGTCCTACATTAACTGTACTTAAGGGATGTTACAGGAAGTATATTCAAGGTAATTCCCAACTAAACTTCAAAATATAGAAGGAGCATAATGAAGTTAAAGAAGACAAGATAAAGGGCTGAAGATTTTTTGTAAGTTTAAAAGATATATAGGTATAATCTTCATATTTTAATGTATACAATTTTTATAGCATTTCCAATCACAAATGCTGCTTTGAGAAAATATTGTCACTAAATAACAATACTTGATGGGAACAAAAGCAAAATGCCAGATGACACAATAAAGGCTAGAAATGTTGTTTAAAGGCAATTTGATCCACTGCAGTGGAATATGTGAATGGCTTCTGGAAAATCTATAGCATCATAAAAACCCCAAAACCACTTTCCCTCTGAAAAATATTAACCAAAGGTATCAAATATAAAAATGTTTACTTATATACTGACTGATGACTAAGTTTAGATCAAGAAGCTATTAATGACTGATGGACTCTACTCCTCCATGTCATCATTTCTACCACTTCATTCTGAGATGAATTATTATGTCCTNTGAAAAATATTAACCAAAGGTATCAAATATAAAAATGTTTACTTATATACTGACTGATGACTAAGTTTAGATCAAGAAGCTATTAATGACTGATGGACTCTACTCCTCCATGTCATCATTTCTACCACTTCATTCTGAGATGAATTATTATGTCCTTGGCAGTTAGAAACCATTTTCGAGCCTCCAGGAGAATTTTTTTTCCTATAAATAACTATGAGAATTGCCTATTTTTGAGAAGAAATTTAAAAGCACACTCAAAAAAAAAAAAAAAGCTGGAAGTTTGGTAATTTGGTATGGTCTTTAAAACAAAGATGTGATTTCACTTTAATAAGTACCATTTGGTTGAATTTTTCATGAAATAGTAAAGAGTAATTTTGGGAAGTCCATTATATAATGACAAGCTATGTACTGAAAAAAAAAAAAGTAAAACAGAAGAAACCTTCTGAATCATATGAAATATGTAACATTTAAACTAAAATTCCGAACAATACTCAATTTGAAACCATAGTTTCCTATCCTCTTTTTAGAAAAAATGTAAGAAATATACTCCAATTTGTTGTGCTGTAGCAAATTAAATTGGATAGTAAGCAAATTTATAACAACTGAAAATTCTTTGGTAACTTTATGTGATAGTTTGTATGACTGGTAATAACAAGATTAGAGATTTTTTTTGCAGTTTTATGGTAGAATAAACAATTTGAATTACTTGAGCACCATATAACAACTTACAAAAACCCACTTTATCAAATTTGCAGGATCTAAATAAGAACGAAGACTTATTCCATTGATAAATTAATGGATAACGAAGAGATGATACATTCATATAAAACTATTCAGCCATAAAAAATAATGAAATAATACCATCTGCAGCAACATAGACAGAATTAGAGATTACCATATTAAGTGAAATAAGTCAGAAAGGCAAATACCATATGATATCAATTACATATGGATCTAAAATCTGAGACAAACAAACTTACCTATGAAACAGAAACAGACTCACAAACACAGAGAACACTTGTGGTTGTCAAGAGGGAAGAGGGTGGAGAAGGGGTGAACTGGGAATTTGGGACTAACAGATACAAACTATTACAGATATTATGCATAAACAACAAGTCCTAATGTATAGCACAGGGAACTAATTTAAATATCTAATAATAAGCCAGAATTTAAAAGAATATGTGTGTGTGTGTATACACATTTACATGTATATATGTAACTGAATCACTTTGGTACAGAAACTAACACAACATTGTAAATCAACATGTATTTCAACAAAATATATCTTAAAAAATTAAAAAGGAGATGTATTCAAAGGTAAAAAGAAAGGGCTGTAATCAAATATGAAACAACTGACTTTCAGTGCAAGCACTGTGATGGGCATTTAGACTTAGGTAGCAGGGAAATGGGGAGAAGGCAATGACAACCCACTCCAGTACTCTTGCCTGAAAAATCCCATGGATGGAGGAGCCTGGTAGGCTGCAGTGCATGTTGTCTCTAAGAATCAGATATGACTGAGTGACCTCACTTTCACTTTTCACCTTCATGCATTGGAGAAGGAAATGGCAACCCACTCCAGTGTTCTTGCCTGGAGAATCCCAGGGACAGGGGAGCCTGGTGGGCTGCTGTCTATGGGATCACACAGAGTCAGACATGACTGAAACAACTTAGTAGCAGCAGCGGCAGCAGCAGCAGCAGCAGTAGGGAAATGGAGGTGCTGAAACAAATAATTTTAATTATACAGAACTGTGGATTGAGGTTAATGTGTTTTGAGATGTGAGAAAGAAAATTTATGTCTTTTCTGGAAAAAAAATTCTCCCTAAGAATTCATAGAATAGAAAATATCAGATTTAGATTGTCAAGGATTTTAGATGCTGGAATTACAGTACCTGTATCACTTACAATAGACCAGGAACTATTTACAAGCAGCTTTAAATATATTAAATGATTAAACTATCCATCTACTGTCTGAGATTGAAACAATTTTTATATTTCTATATGAGATATGAAAAGGGCAAAATATAAGGAAGTTTTATGTTTGTTTAAAGCCAAACATCAAGAATCTACCTGTTGGGGGGAGAGGTGGGAGGGGCATTTGAGATTGGGAACACGTGTACACCCATGGTGGATTTCATGTTGATGTGTGACAAAACCAATACAATATTGTAAAGTAAAAACAAAAACAATATATATGTGTGTGTGTGTGTGTGTGTATGTGTGTGTGTATTTATATATATATGTGTGTGTGTGTGTTTAAAAAACCTAAAGAATGGATTAGCCATGCTACTATATATAACTGAAAAGAGAATTAAGATAGAGAATGAACAGACTCAACTGACCCTTGACAAAGCAGAAAGGGAATATAGTAGATCAAAGATAATCTCTTCAACAACTGGTGCTTGAACATGTGGATATCTACATTAGAAAAAAAGAAAGAATCTAGGCACAGACTTACATCATTCAAAAAAATTAATTCAAAGTTAATCATG
>SJYW01020128.1:0-11161 GCA_006410735.1 Raphicerus campestris | reverse complement strand
GATCCCTGGGTTGGGAAGATCCCCTAGAGAAGGGAACAGCTACCCACTCCAGTATTCTGGCCTGGAGAATCCCATGGACAGAAGAGCCTGGTGGGCTACACTCCACTGGGCCACAAAGAGTTAGACACGACTGAGTGACTAAGCACAGCGGCGTCATTAAGGTAAACCCACCTCTGCGGCATAAACTACTTGGCTTGGAAAGTGTTTCAGAGGCCCGGGCCCAAGTGCAGAGAAGCTTTGCCACATCCAAGGCCAAACATCTATGACAAATACCCTTTAAAATGGACGTGGTGGGTTGCAAGTCTTAACCATGCATGTTTGAGTAAATGTGTTTTAATAGATGTTTGTCTTGAAATTTTCTTTTATGATGCATGTGCTTTTTCTCTAACCTACTGTACTCNCTACGACAAATACCCTTTAAAATGGACGTGGGGGGTTACAAGTCTTACCATGCGTGTTTGAGTAAATGTGTTTTAATAGATGTTTGTCTTGAAATTTTCTTTTATGATGCATGTGCTTTTTCTCTAACCCACTGTACTCGTCTGTTTTATATTTTAAGGAACCTCTGGGGATTTATTAAAGAATTCGCAAAATTGAAAGAGTCCGATATCTCTTAAGTAACTGGAAGAATGGCCTGTGAAAATTCACAACCGCCATGTACACGCAGTGTGGGTGTTTTTGAAGGTATACGTTGAAGAAGATACATTTCACTTTGTCAGTTTCAATCTCCAATAATGTGAATGTGGTCTTTGTATTCCTCTCAAGATAGTGAATTAAATACGTGTATTCGTGTGATTCATTTTACTTTGTATACATGATCATAACAATAGTAGCTCCTCAAGTAAGTTCTGCTTTCATTCAATAACTTTCTTCAGGAAAAAAAATGCTTCTAANTTTCATATGGGGAAGCCAGGCACACATATGCTCAGGAACTCGATCAGGCTTACAGAGAGCGAGTGGCAGGATCAGGGGGTAAAGTCAGCCCAGCTCCCTCAGCCTCATTATGCTGACAATCTCAAATGATTCCCATTACGGTGCGTCTCTGGAGGAGCAAAACTTTTCATCCCTTCTTCATCATCATTTTGTTCACAATTATCTTGAATATTCTCATTTATAATATTAGCTAATTTTTCAGTTTCGGTAGTAAATACTCTTGGCTTTTCTATTGTGCTTCTAATGAATTTATAGATTCACTTGGGGAGAAATGACAGCTTTACAATATTAACATTCCATCTAGGATCATTTTATATTTATTTTAATGCATTGGTCTTAAAGATTTTTTTGTCACTTTTGTTTCATGACTTTTTGGTATCTGCTGCTATCGTGAATGGAAACCCGCCCCCACCCCCCGCACCCAAATTTTTTTCCTTAACTTTACAGTTTATAATCAGTGATGCTGTACATGACTTACTGATATTTGTATTTTTATATTGTATCCAGCCATCTTAAAAAAATGCCATTATTAGTTTCAAAAATATGTGGAATGCGCCTACTTTGGAATGCCCCTAAAATTCCCTAGTGTTTGCAACATCAAGCTCCACCCCCTCTGCTTTCTGACCAGAGGGCCAGGATTTTCCTCTCTCTCTGCACAGCCTTTAAGTCATGCTTTGTGTATCCATTGTTTCTAGGTAGTGTGCTTTGAATACTTTTGAAATTAAAATAACTGGATTCACAGAATACTGTTTGTTCCATAGTGAAAAATATTAACAAATATTGTTAACCACTTGTCTTTCTTTTAAAACCATTTTTCCTTTAGACTGAAACTATAAAGTTGGAAACAGCAAATAAAATTTTAGTGAAGAAAATTCAAGTAAGTTTTTAGAGTCTGCTTTTCAGTAGAAATATTTCTGCTAGTGCCTTCTTGTGCTACGTGATAAATCAAGTATGGAAGTGTATGCTTAATCTTTGTAAATGACGATGTTCTGTCGTGCCAGGAATATCTCACTATGCTGGCCTTAGCTTAAAGCTGGACAGGTGTAAGCTAATACATTAAGGAAAATATTCTCCCTTTAATGGTTGAATGTGTCCTTCAGAACTGACCATTTCTCTAACCCACCACTCATAATAAAGAATTATCACGAGTTTATGAATGCCACGACTCCCTTAATGGCCTCTCACGATAGCCCTCTGACACACTTGGTAGCAATGTGTGGCTTAATAGGTTGCAAGGCTACCTTGATCACCTATGTGCACCTCTCTGCATTATATTTGGCATTAATTAGCATGCTATGGGGGAAGGCAATCGCACCCCACCCCAGTACTCTTGCCTGGAAAATCCCATGGACGGAGGAGCCTGGTGGGCTGCAGTCCATGGGGTCGCTGGGAGTCAGACACAACTGAGCAACTTCACTTTCACTTTTCACTTTCATGCACTGGAAAAGGAAATGGCAACTCACTCCAGTGTTCTTGCCTGGAGAATCCCAGGGATGGGGGAGCTGGGTGGGCTGCCGTCTCTGGGGTTGCACAGAGTCGGACACGACTGAAGTGACTTGGTGGCGGCAGCAGCAGCAGCATGCGGTGCCTGATTCTGGAAGTGGTCATGTATTTGGATGCAACTGGCAATATTATTAATGTTACCCACGAGCAGTACCATCCTGCTGTATGTGACCAGGTGATCTTTAATTTTTGGCAGTTTATTGTGAACTACGTGAAGCAGGCCATGTGGAAGAGCAAGCTGAGAGAGGGGGAGCAGCAGTGAGTATTGAAGCTCTGATGGAGCAGCTGTGGTGACTTGATGCTGGAGCCACTGCATGCAGAGGCCCTGAACGGTGCTTCTGAAGTGTCTGGGTTCCTGCGTGTTAACGTCACATACGTCATATATGCTACATCTTTTCCTTTGCTTAAGAATGCTTGATCCAAGGTTTAAATTTCCATCATATATATTATTTAGCAATATAGAAATACAGGGTTGTTTTTTTTTTTTTGGAAAAAGCTGAAGAGTTGAAGGTGGTTCCTCAAGGGGAAGGATCAGGAAAAGGGGGAGGTGTGTGGCTGTGGGTAGCCTTCTTTTCTCAAATTGCATGCCTTTATTGATACTAAATACATGATAAATTTTCATGTAGCTGGTAGTGATACATGAAAAAACCTATACATATATTAGTTTAAAAGATTTAATTTAAAAATCAAATGCTGACTATTATTATCTCATATATAAGTTTAGATTTTACAGAGTTAACTTGCTTTGAGTTGATACCATCGTTCAAACCTTGGGATCTGAGACGGCTGGAAAAACCACTGATAGTTTAAATGTGGGAAAAGCTTATTGCATGAACAATAAAAAGACATTCATTTGGTGGTGGTACATGTTCAGTGGAATCGAGGAGCCGGGGCTCTTTTCCTCCCTTGCTGCCCTTGGGTGGTGGCCTCAGGGTGGCCGCCTGGCTGTCGTTAGGCACTGGGTCCCTGTCCTGGGGGAAGGAAGGGGACACAGCAGGACAGCTGGCATCCCACGGTGAGTCTGTTCTGTTGGATTTAGGTAGGAAAGCCCGCCCCAGGGACTTCCACTGTATCTCACTGGGCACCAAGGTGACCCTTAGCTGCAAAAGAGTCAGAAAATGGGCCATCAGACTTGCCAGCTTACATGTTAGAGAAAGGAGAAATGGCGTCAGGCTGGGTGCTGGTTGAACTACGCAGGGAGATCAGGTTCTGGGAAGCCTTGCATTATGTCACGTGTTCTCAATGGAAAAGAACACAGAAACTCAAACACAACACTTGGAAGGGGCCTCCAGAGCTTTGTCAGTGAGAATGAACTCACCTGATATCATGGCTCAGATGGTAAAGCATCCACATGCAATGCAGGAAACCTGGGTCCGATCACTGGTTTGGGAAGATCCCCTGGAGGAGGGCATGGCAACCCACTCCAATATTCTTGCCTGGAGAATCCCCATGGACAGAGGAGCCTGGAGGGCTACCGTCCACGGGGTCGCAAAGAGTCAGACGCCACTGAGCGGCTGGCTAAGCACACACACAAACATCATTAAGGTAAGGGCTTCTTGGATAGCTCAGCTGGTAAAGACTCCACCTGCAGTGCAGGAGACCCTGGTTCGATTCCTGGGTCAGGAAGATCCCCTGGAGAAGGGATAGGCTACCCACTCCAGTATTCTTGGTCTTCCCTGGTGGCTCAGATGGTAAAGAATCCGCCTGCAATGCGGGAGACCTGGGTTTGATCCCTGGGTTGGGAAGATCCCCTAGAGAAGGGAACAGCTACCCACTCCAGTATTCTGGCCTGGAGAATCCCATGGACAGAAGAGCCTGGTGGGCTACACTCCATTGGGCCACAAAGAGTTAGACACGACTGAGTGACTAAGCACAGCGGCGTCATTAAGGTAAACCCACCTCTGCGGCATAAACTACTTGGCTTGGAAAGTGTTTCAGAGGCCCGGGCCCAAGTGCAGAGAAGCTTTGCCACATCCAAGGCCAAACATCTATGACAAATACCCTTTAAAATGGACGTGGTGGGTTGCAAGTCTTAACCATGCATGTTTGAGTAAATGTGTTTTAATAGATGTTTGTCTTGAAATTTTCTTTTATGATGCATGTGCTTTTTCTCTAACCTACTGTACTCGTCTGTTTTATATTTTAAGGAACCTCTGGGGATTTATTAAAGAATTCGCAAAATTGAAAGAGTCCGATATCTCTTAAGTGACTGGAAGAATGGCCTATGAAAATTCACAACCGCCATGTACACGCAGTGTGGGTGTTTTTGAAGGGATACGTTAAAGAAGATACATTTCACTTTGTCAATTTCAATCTCCAATAATGTGAATGTGGTCTCTGTATTCCTCTCAAGATAGTGAATTAAATACGTGTATTCGTGTGATTCATTTTACTTTGTATACATGATCATAACAGTAGTAGCTCCTCAAGTAAGTTCTGCTTTCATTCAATAACTTTCTTCAGGAAAAAAAATGCTTCTAATTGTTTGATGGGAATAGGAAATTCAGTACTGCAGCAACACAGATTAAACTTATTTCTTACTTGCCAAATTTCTTACTTGCCAATGCAAGTTTACGTATAAACATTTAACAAAATGCAGTACATGTGTAATAAATCTCCTTTTAATTAAATCGTCTTTACTGATTATGAATGATACAGTGTTTCACCAGTGTTACAAAACTGGCCTGGTTCTTTCACTGCACCTCTTACCTGATTTTGACCTTCAGGACAACTGCGTGAGTGGGAGTTTGTTTTTATCCTTCTTTGCCTGTAATATGGTCTGAGCACTTAGAGTCAGTGCAACTCCAGTTTCTTTGATTGATCTTTGGCTGTTGTGAAGGTCAAAGATAAGTGATGAGTATGAACACGAGGGTTTTAATCTTAACTTAGACATATCGGGTGACATAGATTTGTTTACATAAACCTTCAATGTCCAATTCCCACATGTTAGGCTAGAGGAAGCACAGCAGTTGCCCCAAGTTCGAGGTCTCCAGGGGCCAGGTGATGCCAGGAGGGTCCGTCAGAGATGCTTCAGGAATACTGGGGTTTGAAAGAGAATGAGACTCAGAGAGAAGCTGGAATCTTAACACAGAGGATGCACTCAGCATAAGTTTGAGGTGAGGGAGGAGCAGGTGAATTAATTAATTGTTTTCTGAAAGTGGCCACTGGGGTCCAGAAGTGAATGGCGGGGTAGCGCCAGGGTGAGCCAGGAGTGCTGGTGTTTGTGAATAGAGACAATGGTCTCACTCTGCTTTTAATACACGTAAACCACGGTCCCCAGGCCCCTCTCACCTACAGGTCACCCAGCAGTGAAGCTTCAAGTTCCTGTGTGTTGCTATAGAAAGAGCATCCCAGCCTGTCATATGCCCCATGTGTTTCTGGGAGCAGGAGAAGGCATCCCACACGTGTCCCTGAGTGGGCTCCCTCCTGGCGGGCACTTTGCCAGGCGCGTGTCTCCCGAGCTCTCCCGTCCTCCGCAGCCCGCCTGCTGCTGTCCTCAGGAACGTGTGCTTGCGTGGCCAGGGGGTGGGGAGGGGCAGCTGGGAGGCGCATCTCCATAACACCTCATGCTCCATGCGGCAGAAGCGTCCACACTGGGTGGCTTCCGTGGTTTCACCATGCAAAGTGGTAAAATCCTGTAGGCAGAACGTATTCTCTATACTGTCATGAAAGGCAATATTCTAGACCACTGTCTGCACATGGGTCTACCTTGCATGTTGGAAGTGACCAGAATCTTGGTTTTATCTGTGTAGTTTTAAACCTTTATCTTGACTATAAATATTTATACTGTACGTGCTATCATCCCAAGAAAATCTGTCCCCAAAGATGCTCATGATGCTGACTCAAGGGAAGGCCTTCTGGAGTCTTGCTGTGTATCTTGTGTTTGATGTGTGCGTCCATCCCTTCAGCAAGCTTGTGCACAGGCTTCCCTGGTGGCTCCGTGGTGAAGAACCCACCTGCCAATGCAGGAGACCCAGGTTGGACCCCTGGGTCAGGAAGATCCCTTGGAGAAGGGAATGGCTGCCCACTCCAGTATTCTTGCCTGGGAAATCCCACGGACAGAGAAGCCTGGAGGGCTACAGCCCCTGGGGTTGCCAACTGTGGGACCCGACCCAGCGACTAAACAACAGCAACGTTTGTGCCCTGGTATTGCTAATTAAAGATAAATTATAGCTATAATAGGTGCCTATGTAACTTAACTGGGAGAAGGAAATGGCAACCCACTCCAGTGTTCTTGCCTAGAGGATTCTGTGGACAGAGGAGCCTGGTGGGCTGCTGTCCATGGGGTCGCACAGAGTCTGACAGAACTGAAGCGCCTTAGCATGCATGCATGCATGCATGCATTGGAGAAGGAAATGGCAACCCACTCCAGTGTTCTTGTCTGGAGAATTCCAGGAACTGGGGAGCCTGGCGGGCTGCCGTCTATGGGGTCGCACAGAGTTGGACATGACTGAAGCAACTTAGCAGCAGCAGCAGCAGCAGCATATAGTTTAACTAAATTAGATCAACTTATAATAGCTTTGAAACTTGTCATTATTTGACATTATATTAGAATCATCATTTTAAGTAAGAAAATGACAATCTGCTTTATTTTTGAATGGCTACATTATGTTTTAATATCTATATTAATTAATATAACTATTTCCTTGTGGATTATTGATTATTTAGCTTGTTCTCAAAATTTTCTTTTCAATGAAATGGACATTTGCAACTTCAATGAACAAACTTTATTTGAGACTGTAATTTCTGGAACTATTCAAAGTCAAATTCTGTGCAAGTAGCTTCCTGTGTAAAATGGCACATGCATTAATTTTCTTCTAGATTTGTCAAAATGTCCAGATTGTGAAACTGTGCTGTGGTTGTAACAAGTTAAACTCTCATCAGCCATAGACAAGGACACCCACTTCACCTGTTTGTAACTAGCCCGTTGCTGCATTATTCTTGCTGACTCATTCATTACTCACATTTGTTGAAGACATACTGCTTGCTGGGCGTTGTCCTTGGTGGTGGAGACGCAGCTGTAGACGCCACATGCCAGGTCCCTGGAGTCCTGGAGCCTGCGTTGCGGAGGGGCAGACAAACCAAGCAGCAAACTGGCGACTGTGTCAGATGGCACTTGCTGCTATGAGTGGAAGGAAAGCCGGGGAGGGAGAGGGTGTGCAGGGTGGTGAGGAGGATGCCATTTCAGAGCTGGTGAGGGGAGCATGCTGGAGAGATGCCCTAAGGAGGCGGGGGAATCACATCCATGTCTGGGGGGCTTCCAGACAGCAGGTGCGCATGTGCAAAGGCCCTGGGGGCAGAAGGCGTGTGGGGCTTCAGGGTGCCGTGGATGGACATCCAGCACGGCTCATGGTGCCATCCCCGAGAGCTGGCACAGTGAGGGTGATACCACAGCAGAAAGGAGGGGGCAGGGAGAGATGCTGGGGTTGGAGCGGCCCTTCTTCTGGGGGGCCACGGGCAGCCACTGGGGGAAAGAGCAGAGGAGACAGGACCAGTCTGCCTCCTGTGTAAGGCGCTTGAACAGTGAGCCTTATGGGTCAGTCTGGTTGAGACAGAGCGACCAGCGATTTAATCAAATACCTTCGAGGTGTTGGTGTAAAGGTGTGAGGCAGGTGGGGTTAACCTCTACAGCTGGCTGGTGTTGTTCAGACACTAAGTCGTGTCTAACTCTTTGCAACCCCATGGACTGCAGCATTCCAGGCTCCTCTGTCCTCCACTGTCTCCCGGAGTTTTCTTGAATTAAAGTCCATTGAGTCGGTGATGCCATCCAGCCATCTCATCCTCTGTCGTCCCCTTCTCCTCCTGCCCTTAATCTTTCCCAGCACCAGGGTATTTTCCAAAGAGTTGGCTCTTTGCATCAGGTGGCAAAAGTATTGGAGCTGCAGCTTCAGCATCAGGCCTTCCAGTGAATAGTCTGGGTTGATTTCCTTTAGGATGGACTGGTTTGATCTCTGAAGTCCAAGGGACTTTCAAGAGTCTTCAGTTAGTTGACTTTAGTTAATGGTGATCACTTTCCCTAGTGTGGGTGGGACTCGTCCAATCAGTTGAAGGCCCGAAGAGCCAAAGCTGAGGTTTCCCTGCAAACAAGTTCTGCCTCTCGAGGGCAGGATCTCCTCCCGCATGTTCCTAGCCCGCTGGCCTGTCCTGGAGTGTTTAAGCTTGCCAGCCCCCACATCCCACGAGCCAACTCCTTTAAAGATTTATTTTAACCTGCATATCCTCCTGGGGCTTTCCCCTGGAGAATGGAGATTGATACAGGCCCTGGGGCAGAAACTCCTATGCAGAGAGCCCAGGAGGAGCGCTTTCCAGGAATATGGGCTGGAGGTGATGCGGAGCCAGCCAGGAATCTTGGGGATGGTGAGAAGTGCTCAGAGGTGCTAGAAACGGGGGTAGAGAAAAGCAGACTTACAGCATGTTTGAAGTGGAAACGACAGGATTTGCTGATAGTTGCGGTGGGAGGCTGGAGAAAGCACAGGAAACCAAAGGCCCCTTGGAGGCTTTCTGTCTGAGCGCGAGCAGGCGCTGCCGGGGGGCTCCGGTTGGAGGATAGTGGGATGGGAGGGAATTATGAGTTTTTAATGAAAAAAAATCTTACTCGGGCTTTTTATCTCTCCATTTAAATGTCTTTTATTAACAGGATGACGCCTCTTAGGATACGTGTGTGAGCTGTATTTCTTTTTTCCCTTCTGTGTATTTTCTGGCGCGTAGCTGATACTCAGTACTACTTTTAATCGCTCATTGGCTACCCACCCATGTCATGCCCACTTGCTTTATGGGCTTTTCATCTGAATTCTGTGTAACTTGGCACATGGCATCTTGGGTAGCATTCAGCAAGTACAAAGCACTGATTTCTGTTTGGAATAAACAATTTGACAAGCAGGCTACAGGTTTTAAGTAATCAAGAACCTGCTCACCTCTCAGTGGTACACAAGATGTACACGATTAGCACTGCTTTAAATAGTAAGAAGGTTGGAATTATAAGGCTGTGCCTGCCTGAGCGGGTTATGAGTTGTGTGGATAAGTGTTGGTACCGTGAGGGATCAGGCTGGTTGTCCCACATGGTTGGCTGGAGCATAACCAGCTCTATCTGAAATTTTGGAGGATCAGCTTGTAAACAGGTGCCAACACTCTGAAGGCGGAGGGGGCAGCATGCAAACTCCTCATGGTTCTCAGAGCCGATTAGAACCTCTCAAAAGCCCTTCTTGCTTTTTGTAGAAAGCAGGAAATTATAGAAACGCTACCATTCCTTTCTGTTTTACGGAAGAGAATAGCGAGTCTCAGCTGCAGGTGGCTGGGAACCCAGGCATCAAGCTGGTCCATCTAGGTGAACCCACATCCTTGCCTGCTTGTGGAGGTCAGGTCACCTGTATCACCGTGAAGGTCCACACTGTGCCTTTTGCAGACAGTGAGCCTCGGCTTGGGTCAGCAACTCAAAGACTTTCCCTTGTCACTCTCTGCAGGACGTCTGTGTGGCCCACACTTCTTCCCTGTGGCCTCACTCTCTGCCCCTGGCCTTCGTCCCTGCCTGGCAGAAGACAATCTAATTGTGAAAAATGATACAAATGAACTTGTTTACAAGAACAGAAACGGACTCATGGATTTTGGAAACAAACTTCTGGTTACCAAAGGGGAAATGTTGGGGGAGGGATAAACAGGAGGTTGGGATTAACACGTACACATTACTATATATAAAATATATAAAATATATAAAATAGAAGACCAACAAGGGGATACTGCAGAGCACAGGGAAGTCGACTCAGTATTCCTGATGAGCTATATAGGAAAAGAATCCGGAAAAGAATAGATGTATATGGATGTATGGGCTTCCCAGGTGGCTCAGCAGTAAAGAGTCTGCCAGCCATCGCAGGAGATGTGAGAGACCCGAGCACCAGCCCTGGGTTGGGTGGATCCCCTGGAGAGGGGAGTGGCAGCCCGCTCGAATTCTTGCCTGGGAAACCCCATGGACAGAGGAGCCTGGAGAGCTACAGTCCACGGGGTCGCAAAGAGGTGGACACGACTGAAGCGCCTTAGCATTCACGGCAGCGGTGAGTACTGTCTCAAGTCCCACTTCACACGGTTAAGAAAATCAATTAGAGACGGGCTTGCACTTGGCAGAAACCCTGGCTGGTAAGCCGCCAGAGGGCACATGGAGACCGTCTCCAGGAGCCAGGCAGCAAAGACAGATTTTAGTCTGAGGCCCCAGAAAGCGTGAAGCAAAAAGTAACAAACCACGTGGAATTCTGGATGGGGCCCTAGTACAAGACAAGGAGAGCCTGGCGAGGCCCAGTCAGAGCCGGCGGCTTAGATACCAGTGGGGGACAGAGCCCATTTCACGGCTTTCGCAGATGCACCATCATCACAAAGCACGCTAACATTAGGGGAATCTGGGTGAGGGCTTAACCCTTAGGAGCTCTCTGCACATCCTTTACAAATTTTAAGTGAACCTGAAGTTATTCCAAAATAAAAAGTTAATAAGCACCAATGACTAGATTATTTCGAACGTCAGGAAGCCCAGAGGCAGGCAGTTTGGATCTGATCCAGCGGCTTTGCAGTGTCCTCGGGTATCCAAATTCTGCCCATGGTTCTGCTGCCCTAGTGTTCTGGCTTGATATTTAGATTTCTTCCCTCATGGTAAATTGGCCAAAGAAGAGATGCATTTCATGTTATTCTGCTGGCTTTTGTATCAGGGAGGAAAATCTTTCCCAGGAGCTATCAGCAGACTTCC
>SJYW01020127.1:35229-45898 GCA_006410735.1 Raphicerus campestris | reverse complement strand
ATATAGTTCTGAATCAGCAGCTCATCATTCAGAGAGGAAGAAAAACAATTAATTCAAATGAGTCATGTTGGAGAAATCCTTGATACTTTGAAATTTCAAATGTCAACATGCCACATAATACAAGAAACAAGAGGCACTGGCTCCATCCTTTTGAATATTTCTACAAAATAAATCAAAATCAAATATCAACCCTAGAGTTTTATTAACCTACAAAATGATGGTTGGGAACTCTGTACAGAGATGCTTCAGTGGTGGTCATGAATATTTGTGGAGTTTAAAAGGGAATCTGTATGGGTAAGCAGCATGTTTTCTTCTAAGGAAGAGTCTGTTTTATTCAGGATGATTTTGTGTGAACATTCTAAGGACCTGAAAGATTTCTCATGGTATATGTGAAAAATTCAAACTTTGATTAAAAAAAAGTTAAGAGCCAAACCTATTCTAGAATCATTGAAGAAATTACCCATCCATCCTCATTTGCAACATGTCACACTGGAAGAAAGTGCACACTTCTCTGACTGCACGACAGAACCTTTTAAAAACTGCCAGTTACCCAGTCAGTCAGGCATTAAGGCTTTACTGCAAATATTCTACGATGAAACACTGAGCAGTTCACAAAGAGAAAAAGATGTAGCTGATATTTTCTTCAGGAAAAAAACTTCACCTTGTCCTTGATTAACTATTCTATTATTTTTTACTTCTTGAAACCATGAGTTTCTTCCCTTTTAATTTTAACCCTGATGATAAATAATATGGTCAGTGTAGAAAAATTAGACACTTTAGGCGAGAACATATCAATAAATGCAAAAACTGTTTTCCTACAATCCCACTCTCCAAGCAAAGAGTAGCATTGTTGTTGTTCAGTCACTCAGTCGTGTCCGACTCTTTCCGACCCCCTGGACTGCAGCACGTCAGGTCTCCCTGTCCATCGCCAACTCCTGAAGCTTGCTCAAACACATGTCTTTTGTGTCAGTAATGCCATCCAACCATCTCGTCCTCTGCCATCCCTTTCTACTCCTGCCTTCAATCTTTCCCTGCATCAGAGTCTTTTCCAACGAGTCAGTTCTTCACACCAGGTGGCCAAAGTACTGGAGCTTCAGTTTCAGTCCTTACAATGAATATTCAGGACTGATTTCCTTTAGGATTGACTGGTTTGATTTCCTTGCAGTCCAAGGGACTCTCAAAGTCATCTCCAATACCACAGTTCGAAGGCACCAATTCTTCTATGCTCAGCTTCTTTTTGGTCCAGCTCTCACATCCATACATGACTACTGGAAAAACTATAGCTTTGACTAGACAGACCTTTGTTGGCAAAGTAATGTCTCTGCTTTTTAATACACTGTCTAGATTTGTCATAGCTTTTCTTCCAAGGAGCAAGTATCTTTTAATTTTGTGGCTGCAGTCACCATCTGCAGTGATTTTGGAGCCCAAGAAAATAAAGTCTGTCACTGTTTCCATTGTTTCTCCATCTATTTGTCATGAAGTGGCAAATAATTTTGGCAAATTTTCTTTGTCCTTTGCATGTATCAAATACAGTTGATAGTTTATTGATAATTCTGAATCCTTATGTTCCAGTCATCACTATGTCAATAATTTCTTATATTATTAGAAACTCATTATTAAGCTCATTTTAATAGATGCACAAAATCTTATTGCAATGTGTACAGTTGCTAATTTAATTAGTCCCCCAATATAGGATATACTGATTATTTCCTCTCTTTCATCATCATAAGGTATCCAAGTTAATTCAACTTTATTCCATAGTCTCTTTTCATCATTATTTTTATCTATCTTGAGCTTTGAAAGATTATTTAAAATGGCCTTTTAATTTCCAGGTTGCCCTGCTTCTCCATTTAGCTGCTTCCTCTCTAGATTGTCCTAAGAACCTTGAACAAGCTTCTCTCCACAGACACCCTTCAATTTTGCATTCCAGTAAATGCGTTCTGATTCTCTTACTGATCTCTCCTCTCCTGACAGGTTGGTAGATAGGTAGGTAGATAGATAGATAGAGAGACAGATAGATAGAAAGAAATATCCATAGACAGGGACTATCTCACATTCAGAAAATAAATAAATGCGTAAATAATTGGCTAAATTTTTTAAATCTCTCTTTATTTTTGTGCATTTTTACAGTGGCACTAGTGGTAAAGAACACATCTGCCAATGCTGGGGACATAAGAGCCTCTGGGAAGCTCCCAACACAAACTTGTTCTGTCTGCTCACAATCAAGAGTTGAGTCTCAAGAGTTCACTCTGAAGCTATTAAGTATCTTAGGAACCTCATGTAATCTCCCACAGACCAGCTCAGTCTATAGGACTAAAGGACACAAGCTTGCCTGAAAGCAGTTGGGCCCTCTATTGGCCTACATATCTGCCCTCAACTGCCCCTGGAGCTTCTCCTCTTCCACCTCAGACTCTCACTGAACCATGTAGTGGGGTGGATTCTGGGAAATATATCCATGGCTTTGACAGACTCTCAACTTCATCTTTAAAATATCTCTTAAACATATAGTTTAGTCTCCCCTGGTGGCTCAAACAGTAAAGCATCTGCCCACAATGAGGGAGACCTGGGTTCAATCCCTGGGTTGTGAAGATCTCCTGGAGAAGAAAATGGCAACCCACTCCAGTATTCTTGCCTGGAAAATCCCACGGACCGAGGAATCTGGTAGGCTGTAGTCCACAGGATCACAAAGAGTCGGACACGACTGAGCAACTTCTCTTCACTTCACTTCATAGTCATGGTACTAGGCTTGGTACTACGAAAGGTACCAACTAACATAACAGGAATAACCACTGCCCTCAGAATGGTTAAAGCCAATTCAGAAGAGAAGATACCTCTAGAAACCATAATCAGACGGATGTTTAGCTACACATTCAAGGTGTAGGGGGCCCACATTTCTTTTAGTGCTCTACAAAACCTATGCTTTTAAGATACTAACAGTTACTTAATAGAGAAAGGAGTAACAGGAGGATATCAGGATAAACCCCAGCACTTCCCTGCTGTGGGTCTCCCTTGCATAAAGAAAGCTCAAAGTAAAATAGCATGTGGAATCCCCCCATAGGGAGCCCATGAGACCTATACAATGGGACTCTTCAAGCTGGGCTTTTGATGCCTGGTGCTTTGGAGACTGGCGCTTCTTTGTAATCCAAGTTTATAGTCCTTGCAACATTCTGAATAATGTAAAGGACATGAGATTTTGTCCCAAATCACCTTTTATGATTCATTTCTCAATAACCTAAGAAATAGTACTTTGGATGCTCAGCAGATGCATGGCAGGGCACCGTGGAAGGGCAGGACACTGTGCATTATGGCTGCCCCATTTTGCATTTCCACAGCAATGCATGAGTGTTACAGTTGCTCCTCATCCTCGCCAATGCTCGTTATTTTAGACGTTTTTAATTTTAGTCATTCCACTAGGTGGGCAGTGGCATCTCACTGTATTCCCCTGATGATTAATGATCTTGAGCCTCTTTTCACAGGTGTTTTTGCCATTTGTACACATTTTTGATGAAACATCTAGTAATATCTTATTCCATTAAAAAAAACTGAGTTATCTTATTATTGGGTTGTGAAAAGTTTTCTCTTTATTCTGGATACAATTTATCAGCCTATCCATTTTAAAAATATTTTCTCTCAGCCTATGGATTTCTTTTTCCTTTACTTGACAGTGTCTTTCAAAATAAGTTTTGGAGACATCAAGAGAGTGCTATCAATTAATTCTGACTCCTGTTCCTCTCGCAAGAACTAGCAATTATCTGTAGACAAAACACCATTGTGAAACCCCAGAGACCAGAGGTAAGCCTGGACCACACAGATCAAGAAGGACAGCATTAAAAGGGTGAGAAGAGAGGCTACACTCTGACCCCATCACCGCTCCCCCAGGCTGACACAGTGCCGATCTGAGAGGGCCCCCGTGGGCTTACTGTTTCTGCAGGAGGAAGTGAGAGACCAAGGTGGACCTCCTCAGATCCCCCAGCACTGCAGGGGAGTTCCCAGGGTGGCAGCACTCAGGTCTCACCTCTCAGGAACTACTAGGGTAATCTACAGGGCTCAGCTTCAGGGATCTGATAAAGATGGGGAAGAAGGGCGGGACTTATATCCATCAGACCTTGGTGGACCACACTGCTGCTTGAAGTGGCATCGGAGCAGAAATCTTAGCCAGTGGCTCTGCCCATCTGCAAAGTCAAGCTGGTGGCCCCGTGTGGTCAGCAAGCTAATCCGTCATGCAAAGGGACTTCAATCTAAAATGGAACTGGAGATAAGAAACAGAGAATCTCAAGCATGCGCCCACAAGAAAACGAAACATAACCAAAACAATGCATTCCCCCAAATATCTGACTTACAGAAACCCATAACTTATCTCCCGACCAATGAGCATCCACAAGAATCTCTCCCTGCACTCAAGCCAATGAATTTGATGCTTGAACCCTAACTGCACTCCCCTGACTCTTTGCATGCCTTCTTCATTAACACAGCCTGCCTAAACCTTCAACAGACTCACGTGTAGCTTGCTACGGTTTGTTTCCTGAATTGCAGTTCCTCTCCTGTTCTGTGCTAGGTCATTTTAGTCATGTCCGACACTTTGCAACTCTATGCACCATAGCCTGCCAGGCTCCTCTGTCCATGGGATTCTCCAGGCAAGAATACTGGAATGGGTGGCCTTACCCTCCCCTAGGGGATCTTTCCCAAGCCAGGGATCACGGTCTCCTGCAATGGCAGGCAGGCTGTTTACCACTAGTGCCACCTGGAAAGAAGTCCTCTGCTGTTCCCTACAATTTCTGGTCATTTGAGTTTACCTCCACTTACTTCTTTTTTTAGGTTCTGCCTGACTTGGGTGTCCAGATAACAGGCCCATTCAAGGAGTACAGACCATTCTACCACCTGGCAAGAGCCGGAAAGCACATTTGCTCACCTGCCCAGTTGTTGAACATAACCTCCAGTCCATCTATCCAGCAGGCATGGCCAAGAAACAGCCCATCCTATAGCCCCACTCCAGCAAAGAGCTAAGCCAGCTGCCCTGCCCAACTGTGAAGTAAAGCTTCTGGTCTGCTTAACCAGGGAGACTGAACAGTACCCTGGGAAGCCTTGGAACCCAGCCTACAGCCCTGCCTGATCACATACACTACCCAGCAATACGCTTAAATGCACAGGCTAGCCAGCAGGCCCAACTGACTATACAACCCTGAGTACTTGCATCTGAGCTCTCAACTGCACAGTTTAAGCAGCAGCAGTAAACAAAAGTATTGAAAAAAGAAAAATGACCCCTGCTTCCTTTCCATTCTGCAATAGCAGTTCTGTTTCAAGTGAGATAGGTCACAGTTTCAAGGATTAATTTGGTATTCAAAAGAAGTATAATTTCCTTTTCTTTTAAGGGCTTTCAAATACACGTGCATAGTTACCAATCAGGCTCTCTTGACTTACTCTTTTTAAGGTTTCTTACTTGTCTGACATAGCAGCAGGAGAAAGACACTAATTTTGGAATCTGACAGACTTAAGTCAAATTCTGAGTTTCTCCCTGCCTGATAACCTTTAAAAGTCAGGTAAATCTCTTCCTTGCTAATTTCATCTGTCAGCTAGGGTTTAAGAACAAATATTTACTGGTTGCCTTCCACATGTCAAGAAATCATCTAAGTAAACAAAACAAATTCCCAGTCTGTGTGCGTTTACATTGCCGCTGTTGTTTAGTTGCTAAATCGTGTGCGACACTGCAACACCGCAGACTGCAGCTGGCCAGGCTCCTTTGTCCTTGAGATTTCCCAGGCAAGAATATTGGAATGGGTTGCCATTTTCTCCTCCAGAGGATCTTCCTGACCCAAGGATCAAACCCGTGTCTCCTGTGTCTCTNCTGACTTACAGAAACCCATAACTTATCTCCCGACCAATGAGCATCCACAAGAATCTCTCCCTGCACTCAAGCCAATGAATTTGATGCTTGAACCCTAACTGCACTCCCCTGACTCTTTGCATGCCTTCTTCATTAACACAGCCTGCCCCAAACCTTCAACAGACTCACCTGTAGCTTGCTACGGTTTGTTTCCTGAATTGCAGTTCCTCTCCTGTTCTGTGCTAGGTCATTTTAGTCATGTCCGACACTTTGCAACTCTATGCACCATAGCCTGCCAGGCTCCTCTGTCCATGGGATTCTCCAGGCAAGAATACTGGAATGGGTGGCCTTACCCTCCCCTAGGGGATCTTTCCCAAGCCAGGGATCACGGTCTCCTGCAATGGCAGGCAGGCTGTTTACCACTAGTGCCACCTGGAAAGAAGTCCTCTGCTGTTCCCTACAATTTCTGGTCATTTGAGTTTACCTCCACTTACTTCTTTTTTTAGGTTCTGCCTGACTTGGGTGTCCAGATAACAGGCCCATTCAAGGAGTACAGACCATTCTACCACCTGGCAAGAGCCGGAAAGCACATTTGCACACCTGCCCAGTTGTTGAACATAACCTCCAGTCCATCTATCCAGCAGGCATGGCCAAGAAACAGCCCATCCTATAGCCCCACTCCAGCAAAGAGCTAAGCCAGCTGCCCTGCCCAACTGTGAAGTAAAGCTTCTGGTCTGCTTAACCAGGGAGACCGAACAGTACCCTGGGAAGCCTTGGAACCCAGCCTACAGCCCTGCCTGATCACATACACTACCCAGCAATACGCTTAAATGCACAGGCTAGCCAGCAGGCCCAACTGACTATACAACCCTGAGTACTTGCATCTGAGCTCTCAACTGCACAGTTTAAGCAGCAGCAGTAAACAAAAGTATTGAAAAAAGAAAAATGACCCCTGCTTCCTTTCCATTCTGCAATAGCAGTTCTGTTTCAAGTGAGATAGGTCACAGTTTCAAGGATTAATTTGGTATTCAAAAGAAGTATAATTTCCTTTTCTTTTAAGGGCTTTCAAATACACGTGCATAGTTACCAATCAGGCTCTCTTGACTTACTCTTTTTAAGGTTTCTTACTTGTCTGACATAGCAGCAGGAGAAAGACACTAATTTTGGAATCTGACAGACTTAAGTCAAATTCTGAGTTTCTCCCTGCCTGATAACCTTTAAAAGTCAGGTAAATCTCTTCCTTGCTAATTTCATCTGTCAGCTAGGGTTTAAGAACAAATATTTACTGGTTGCCTTCCACATGTCAAGAAATCATCTAAGTAAACAAACAAATTCCCAGTCTGTGTGCGTTTACATTGCCGCTGTTGTTCAGTTGCTAAATCGTGTGCGACACTGCAACACCGCAGACTGCAGCTGGCCAGGCTCCTTTGTCCTTGAGATTTCCCAGGCAAGAATATTGGAATGGGTTGCCATTTTCTCCTCCAGAGGATCTTCCTGACCCAAGGATCAAACCCGTGTCTCCTGTGTCTCTTGCATTGGTAGGCAGGATCTTTACCACTGAGCCACCTGGGAGACCTAGCAGTTTACGTAGCAGCAGGTAAATAATTTACCTAGTCATATACTAATTTACTAATTAGTCATTTACTAATTGACTGAACCATAATTCAAAAATGGTAGTCTCTGTGTAACGTATAAACTCCAAACCACTAAGTTATATCACCATTTTATTGTGAGATTAAATGACATAGCTTGTAACTAGACAAAAACTCAATCATAGCAACTGAAATTACTCATTTTGTTTTTTCAATCACTTTTACTGAGATATAATTTACATACAATAAAATGCATTCACTTACCAATTTTTATGGCCTCAGAGTTGTCCATAATATTACCTAATTATTCCTTGAATATTTACAGTATCTGGTATTTGGCAATTTGCGTCCTCAATTTCCTGATCAGTCTAGCTAGATGTCTATCACTTTTGCTATTTTTTTAAACCAGCTTTTGGTACTAGTGATTTTTTTCTATTGTTTTCCCAGTTAATATTTTATTGTTTTCTATATTTATCTTTATTGTTTCCATACCTCTACTTACTGGGTTTAACTTTTTTTTTCTAACTTTTCAAATTGGAAGCCTAGATTATTGATTAAAACTTCTTTTCAAATAAATGTATGTAAAACTAAAATTTTCCCTCTAAACACTACTGTAGCTCCATTTCACAAATTTCAATGTTATGTTCTCATTTTCATTCCATTTAGGTTATTCTCTCATTTCCCTTGCAATTGATTTTCTGAGTGTTTTTCTCTTTATCTTTTCCATTATTCTTCTAGATTTACTGAGCATATTTTAGTTTACCATTTTATTTCCACTATTGGATTGTTAGCTATACATTTTTTCGGATGAATAGTTTGTTTGGGTATAGTACTTAAGTTGGAGTTTTTCTTTCAGTACTTTAGAGAAATCATTCCGTTATCTTCTACATTGCATGTCTGTGTGTGTAAAAAATCTCAACTTTTCTTAACTTTGTTCCCCTATACAGAACATATCTCCTTATACACACCCCAACTGCTTCTAAGAAATTTTTAAAAATCATTTAATTTTAGCTATTTGATTATGATGGGCTTCCCAGGTGGCTCAGGGGGAAAGAATCTGCCTGCCAATGCAGGAGACACAGGAGGCATAGGTTCAATCCCTGGGTTCTGTAGAGTCCCTGGAGAAGGAAATGGCACCTCTCTCCAGTATTCTTGCCTGGAGAATCCCATGAACAGAGGAGCCTGGCGGGCTACAGTCCATGGGGCTGCAGAGTCAGACACCACAGAGCACAAACACAGTCAAACAAAGTGCCCCTGTGTGGTTTCCTTTGTGTCTAACTCCCCTGGGGTTCTTGAACTCCTTGGGACTGTTCAAATATGAACATTTTTCAGCCACTGTTTCTTCAAGTATTTTCTTGCCCTCTATTCCCTTTTCTAGGGCTCCAAATGAATGAATATTTTCCACAGGTTACTGGGGCTCTGTGGATTTTTTTTTNAATGTGCTTTCCGGCTCTTGCCAGGTGGTAGAATGGTCTGTACTCCTTGAATGGGCCTGTTATCTGGACACCCAAGTCAGGCAGAACCTAAAAAAAGAAGTAAGTGGAGGTAAACTCAAATGACCAGAAATTGTAGGGAACAGCAGAGGACTTCTTTCCAGGTGGCACTAGTGGTAAACAGCCTGCCTGCCATTGCAGGAGACCGTGATCCCTGGCTTGGGAAAGATCCCCTAGGGGAGGGTAAGGCCACCCATTCCAGTATTCTTGCCTGGAGAATCCCATGGACAGAGGAGCCTGGCAGGCTATGGTGCATAGAGTTGCAAAGTGTCGGACATGACTAAAATGACCTAGCACAGAACAGGAGAGGAACTGCAATTCAGGAAACAAACCGTAGCAAGCTACAGGTGAGTCTGTTGAAGGTTTGGGGCAGGCTGTGTTAATGAAGAAGGCATGCAAAGAGTCAGGGGAGTGCAGTTAGGGTTCAAGCATCAAATTCATTGGCTTGAGTGCAGGGAGAGATTCTTGTGGATGCTCATTGGTCGGGAGATAAGTTATGGGTTTCTGTAAGTCAGATATTTGGGGGAATGCATTGTTTTGGTTATGTTTCGTTTTCTTGTGGGCGCATGCTTGAGATTCTCTGTTTCTTATCTCCAGTTCCATTTTAGATTGAAGTCCCTTTGCATGACGGATTAGCTTGCTGACCACACGGGGCCACCAGCTTGACTTTGCAGATGGGCAGAGCCACTGGCTAAGATTTCTGCTCTGATGCCACTTCAAGCAGCAGTGTGGTCCACCAAGGTCTGATGGATATAAGTCCTGCCCTTCTTCCCCATCTTTATCAGATCCCTGAAGCTGAGCCCTGTAGATTACCCCAGTAGTTCCTGAGAGGTGAGACCTGAGTGCTGTCACCCTGGGAACTCCCCTGCAGTGCTGGGGGATCTGAGGAGGTCCACCTTGGTCTCTCATTTCCCCCTGCAGAAACAGTAAGCCCACGGGGGCCCTCTCAGATCGGCACTGTGTCAGCCTGGGGGAGCGGTGATGGGGTCAGAGTGTAGCCTCTCTTCTCACCCTTTTAATGCTGTCCTTCTTGATCTGTGTGGTCCAGGCTTACCTCTGGTCTCTGGGGTTTCACAATGGTGTTTTGTCTACAGANGAAGAAGAAAGTGAGAAGAAAAAGAAGAAGAAGAAGAAGAAGGAGAAGGAGAAGAAGAGGAAAGAGGAAAAGAAGAATAGGGTGAGAAGAAGAAGATGATGAAAACAAGAAGAAAAAGGTGAGAAGGTGAGAAGAAGTAGAAGAAGAAGAAGAAGAAGAAGAAGGAGAAGAAAAAGAAGGTGAGATGAAGAAGAAGAACAAACATAAGAAGAAGGTGAGAAGAAGAAGAAGAAGGTGAGAATAAGAAGGAGAATGTGAGAAAAAGCAAAAGAACAAGAAAAAGGTGAGAAGAAGAAGAATGTGAGAAAAAGAAGAAAAAGATGAGAATAAGAAGTAGGTGAAAGAAGAAGAAGAAGAAGAATTGAAAGAACAAGAAGAAGTTGAGAAGAAAAAGAAGAAGTTGAGAAGAAGAAGAAGGTTAGAAAAAGAGAACGAGGTGAGAAGAAGAGGAAGGTGAGAAGAAGAAGAAGATGAGAAAAAGAAGAAGAAGGTGAGGAGAAAAGAAGGTGAGAAGAAGAAGAAGTTGAGGAGAAGAAAAAGGTGATAAGATGAGAAGAAGAAGAAGAGAAGAAGGAGAAGAAGAAGAAGAAGAAGAAGGTGAGAAGAAGAAGAAGAAAAAGAAGGTGGTGAGAAGAAGAAGATGAGAAGAAGAAAGTGAGAAGAAGAA
>SJYW01020127.1:0-29642 GCA_006410735.1 Raphicerus campestris | reverse complement strand
GTATTCCCATCTCTTTCAGAATTTTCCACAGTTCGTTGTGATCCACACAGTCAAAGGCTTTGGCATAGTCAATAAAGCAGAAGTAGATGTTTTTTTGGAACTCTCTTGCTTTTTCGATGATCCAGTGGATGTTGGCAATTTGATCTCTGGTTCCTCTGCCTTTTCTAAAAGCAGCTTGAACATCTGGAAGTTCACGGTTCATGTATTGCTGAAGCCTGGCTTGGACAATTTTGAGCATTACTTTACTAGCATGTGAGATGAGTGCAATTGTGCAGCAGTTTGAGCATTCTTTTGCATTGCCTTTCTTTGAGATTGGAATGAAAACTGACCTTTTCTAGTCCTACTACTGAGTTTTCCAAATTTGCTGGCATATTGACTGCAGCACTTTCACAGCTTCATCTTCCAGGATTTGAAACAGCTCAATTGGAATTCCATCACCTCCACTAGCTTTGTTCGTAGTGATGCTTTCTAAGGCCCACTTGATTTCGCATTCCAGGATGTCTGGCTCTAGGTGAGTGATCACACCGTCGAGATTATCTGGGTCGTGAAGCTCTTTTTTGTACAGTTCTTCTGTGTATTCTTGCCACCTCTTCTTAATATGTTTTGCTTCTGTTAGGTCCATACCATTTATGTCCTTTATTGAGCCCATCTTTACATGAAATGTTCCCTTGGTATCTCTAATTTTCTTGAAGAGATCTCTAGTCTTTCCCATTCTGTTGTTTTTCTCTGTTTCTTTGCATTGATCACTATATTCTATTAATTCTACTTTTATACCATCCCCCACAAGATCTCCTTCCTCTTCTGACTCCCCTTATTTATTCTTGCTTATCTTCAGCAAGTTTCCTAAATGATTCCACTGCCCAAATCTCCTACTCTTCAACTATATCTTCTACCTTGCTGCTAGAAATGTTTTTACATTTCTAAAAACACAAATCCAATCATATCAGTTCCATGCTCAGACTTCCTAGAGCTTCTCATCACTTGGAGCATATAGCCAAGCTCCTCAGAGCACCCCTACTAAGCCACTAAACAATCTCATCCAAACGCACCTTAGTCTTATCTCCTAATAGACTCTAACCCTCCTCTGCCCAACTATCTTTCCTCCCCTGTATAGCCCAGGCACATGCTGTTCCACAGTCCCTACATATGCTATGCTCCTTCTCACATCTGAGGCTTTGCACACACTGTTCTACCTGCCCTCCTTCCCCTTTTCACTTGGCAAACAAGCTGTAAATGAATAGTTTGTTGGTCACCCCAACTATAGTTCAGTTTAGTTCAGTTGCTCAGTCGTGTCTGACCTCATGGACTGCAGCACGCCAGGCTTCCCTGTCCATCACCAACTCCCAGAGCTTGCTCAAAGTCATGTCCATTGAGTCAGTGATGTCATCCAACAATCCCTTCCTCTGTCATCCCCTTCTCCTCCTGCCTTCAATCTTTCCCTGCATCAGGGTCTTTTCCAATGAGTCAGTTCTTCGCATCAGGTGGCCAAAGCACTGGAACATCAGGTTCAGCATCAGTCTTTCGAATGAATATTCAGGGCTGATTTCCTTTAGGATTGACTGATTTGATCTCCTTGCTGTCCAAGGGATGCTCAAGAATCTTCTCCAACACCACAGTTCAAAAACATCAATTCTCCAGCGCTCAGCTTTCTTTATAGTCCAACTCTCACATCCATATGTGACTAATGGAAAAACCATAGATCTGATTATATGGACCTTTCTCAGCAAAGTGATGTCTCTGCCTTTTAATATGCTGTCTAGGTTGGTCATAGCTTTTCTTCCAAGGAATAAGTATCTTTTAATTTCATGGCTGCAGTCACCATCTGCAGTGGAGCCCAAGAAAATTATTTTGGAGCCCCAACTATAGTATAGGTTCATTAAAGTTTGCAGTGTATAAACTTGTAGCCTGCCTAACACCTCCCATAGAGCCTGGCCCATGGTAGGTGCTAAATAATTCTTATTGACTAAAGGAAAGAGACAGCCCTATATGAATAGTCACTCTCACTTTGGGGTTTTGGCTTACCGATAATTAATATGAGTAGATTATTTCATGTTATTAAAATCATACTCCTTTTCCAAACAAAAGAATCAGATTTCCAGTTTCCCTTATTTACTGTCCAATACTGAAGGTATTAAGTATGGAGAAATCTAATTTACTCACCATTCAATAAATGAAGAAGACCTTCCACTGTACCTGAATTCTGTCTCCTCTAAAGACAAAGTCAGTTGGTACAAATATGCCCATTTTAATAAGCATAAAATTTGCATTTTAGGGGAGTATTTACTATCTTTTGTTTATTGATTCTATTCCCACCCAATCTCACTCCCTGGGAAAGCCAGATTTAACAATTAGTGTGTTTGCATCTTTACATATTTCTACATGTCAAAATGGGCTTCCCTGGTAGCTAAGATGGTAAAGAATTTGCCTGCAATTCAGGAGACCTGGGTTCTATGCCTGGTTTGAGAAGATCCCCTGGAGGAGGGCATGGCAACCCATGCCAGTATTCTTGCCTGGAGAATCCCCATGGACAGAGGAGCCTGGCAGGCTAGTCCATGGAGTTGCAAAGAGTCAGACATGACTGAACGACTAAGCACAGAACAGCACATATCAAAATATTTAGACATGTAGGTATACACACATATGACACACCTGTATGCACATGCAATAACCCTCTCTACATGCTTTTCCACATATTACTTTTCTTACTCAATGGAATCTATGAAGAGTCCTCTAAGTATTATGTTAATTCATGTTGCATTTATTGGCTACATTATTACTTATTGTCAACTCAGACTTTTATGAAAGTTTTACCATGCTCTCATCTAAGTTATCTTCTTGGCCTGGCCAGTCCAGGCTATAATAACAGAACACCAGAGACTGAGTGGTTTATAAACAATAGGAATTTATCTCTTAGGTTTTAGGGGCTAACAAGTCTAAGATCAAGGTGCCAGCAGATGTGGAATCTAGAGAGAGCCTGCTTCCTATTTCATAGACAACAGTCTTTCTGTTGTGTCCTCACATGTTAAAAGGGCGTCCCTGGTGCCTCAGATGGTGAAGAATCTGCCTGCAATGCAGGAAACCATGGCTCGATCCCTGGGTCAAGAAGATCCCTTGGAGAAGGAAATGGCAACCCTCTCTAGTACTCTTGCCTGGAAAATTCCATGGACAGATGAGTCTGGTAGACTACAGTCCATGGGGTGGCAAAGAGTCAGACATAATTGAGCATGCTTGCCTGCATCACATGGTGGAAGGAGGTGGAGGAAGGAGCTCTCTGGGGTCTCTTTTATTAATATAAGGGTACTAATCCATTCATGGGCTCTTCCCTGGTGGCTCAGATGGTAAAGCATCTGCCTACAATGTGAGAGACCTGGGTTCAATCCCTGGGTTGGGAAGATCTCCTGGAGAAGGAAATGGCAACCGACTCCAGTACTCTTGCCTGGAAAATCCTATGGAAAGAGGAGCCTGGTAGGCTACAGTCCATGGGGTCACAAAGAGTTGGACATGACTGAGTGACTTCACTCACTTCACTCAATCCATTCATGAGGGCTTTGCTCTCTTGACCTGCTGCTGCTGCTGCTAAGTCACTTCAGTCGTGTCCGACTCTGTGCAGCCCCACAGAGGGCAGCCCACCAGGCTCCCCCANATCCTATGGAAAGAGGAGCCTGGTAGGCTACCGTCCATGGGGTCACAAAGAGTCGGACACGACTGAGTGACTTCACTCACTTCACTCAATCCATTCATGAGGGCTTTGCTCTCTTGACCTGCTGCTGCTGCTAAGTCACTTCAGTCGTGTCCGACTCTGTGCAGCCCCACAGAGGGCAGCCCACCAGGCTCCCCTGTCCCTGGAATTTTCCAGGCAAGAGTACTGGAGTGGGGTGCCATTGCCTTATCTCTTGACCTAATCACCCACAAATGTCTCATTTCCAAATACCATCACATTGGGGATTAGGTTTCAACTTGTGAATTGGGGAGGGAATGGGGGTGGCACGTTCAGTCTATAGCGTGGCCAGTGAGAAGGGAGCATGAAGAAACTTCCTCACCAACCAAATGAAAGGAAGTCTGTAATTCAATTTTTGGCAATTTCAAATTTCTGCCAGGATTGAGCAGAGGTAAACAAACAAAACCTAAGCTGAATGTAATCAACAATGAAATTGAGGTCAATGATTTAAATACATATGTTGCTAGACAAACTGTCTTAGGAATTTGTATTTGTTTCATTTATATTCACTACAACAAAAACACTACTGCAATTTATAAGCTACCTCCGGGCATTTCATTTGTTAGACTAGTTTACAGTAAATTGGATTATTCCAGCATAATAAAGAACAGTCTTTGCTACATGCCACTAAAATGAATTAATCAAGCAATGTAAAATTGAGTTTTCACACCACAATCCTGTTTTGTTTTCCCTCCTACCTAAAGTAATAGCATCTATCATCATTTAAAACCAATAATATGATTTGTGCTTTGCAGAAACCAACAAATTAAAAACCAAACCTTTGCATTAGGAGCAACAGAAACCGCCAACAGTGTTTGAGAAATGAGTATGATTTTTCCTTCACTATTACTATAGCACATGAAACCTGGGAGCAAATGGAGCTTCATACTATCTTGTGATTCATTTAAAGGCTGTAACACTTCAGGACAATGCAAATGGCTTCTTACATTAAAAAGACATTAAATAGCTCAACAATTTAGCAAAAAAGGCACACAACTGCTCTCAAATGTTAAAATACATTTCTGTGAAAAATGACCCTGGGGTGGCAGGAGACCCTGAGGCTGCTGTAATGTATCTCTTCATGTGTGCAATAAGTGATGAGAGTGTTCCCCAGGCTCTCCAGGGAAAGGCAGAAGTCTTACTGTTCAAAGTATTTAAAACGAGTGATTAATCACAAGCTGTGTCATAGGCATAGGAAGCTATGAAGATGGAAAACCTGAAAAAAACAAGTGGCTTTGTGGAGGAGGTGTAACCATCCCTTGATTAATTCTGCTAATGGAAAAGAGTGTTGTGGATAACACAAACATAATTAAATGCCAAAGGAAAACCAGCCTGACTTTGTCCCAAAAATATAAACTGAAATTTCAAGATATGAAACACATTTTACTCCCACATTATCCATGGGGATGGGTCGATAATTTAACCGAATACTATCTTCAAAAGAATAAAGCTTTACAGTGTTATAGAAGTTAGAGTAACAACATTTAACAAAGGGAAATACAGTCTAGATACATTCTTTCTAGAATAAGCACAGTTTTCTCTGTATTGCCCTAGAACCCCTACACCTATCCCCTGGCCTTTAACACAGAGAGGTGAAAACTTAAATTATTGGAAATTTTTAAAAATCTACTAAAGTTTCCTATAGACACTGAGACACTCTGATAAAACAGAATACAATAATCGAGGCTTACCGAAGCTTTTATAGGGATACAAACTAGTCTGTTCCATAAACACACTCACCAAGACAGGCACAATATGAATATTCATTCACGCTTTCTAGCAAATAATATTCAGTGGGGATTATGGCCCAAGCAGCACACTGGATACTGAGGATGAGCTGGTGAACAAAACAAAGATGACCTCTGCCCTCATGGAATAAAGCACCTAGCAGCTCTTAACACACAGTAGGTGTGCAATAAACATAATTTATATTTTTCCTCTCTCTCAGCTTCTCTTAGCTTGTTTACACTTCTGTTAAATGAGAATACTAATATATACCAGAACATTACTAAGATTAAGAGTTTTAATAAAAGTTCTAAAAAATACTCATTGATTTTGAAATCTCTCCAGCTGCTCAGCCCAGCTGCTAAAATATCAACTTACATTAAAAGGTAGGGGTGGGTAGCAGGGTGGGTAGAGCATAAGTATTTAGGGAAACATGCTAGCTGTTACTTCCACTATAATGGGAAGTGCAAATAAAAGAAATCAAATCTAGTGGAAAATCCATGGGGGAAGAGATTTTTAGGAGTTTAACTGATGGTTGTCAATATTTAAGAACTTTTAAAGAGTGAATGGAAAGGGCATCAGATTCCCAAAGAGATTTGTTCTAAGTTTAGTGCCAACACAGTAGAAGATTTTAAAAAAAGGTTGAGAAAATGTCAAATAAAAAACATGCAAAATTAAAAATAATACTTGCTTATACCAAGTATACTTTGGGAGTCGGGAAAGAAGGCAGGAAAATATCTAGTCAATAAATCAAAATTATTCTTAAATATTTTTACTGGATCCCTTATTTTTCCCACTTACTGTTTGACTCTGTCACTGTAAAAATAAGAATCACATGATTTTGACAACTTACACAGGAGCATCCATGCCTCTAGAATTCCATCTAAAGAATTTATTCCCTGTTTAGGGCTACAAGTATTGGAATCAATTTTCCCCAATTTCCACCATCTATCATTCTGACCATTGCAGAGATTTCTTTAGACTCCTCTCTATACAGACTAAAGCTTTACAAAGATTAAATTTTAAAGAAAAAGAATGTATACCAAAAGCCAGGAATATTCTGAAAAAGAAAATGAGAAGGACAAGCTCACCTTGATAGTTAAACATGGTGAGAAGCTACAGTTTGTGACTGAGGAACCAACATATGGGTCAATAGAATAAAGACAGAATTCAAAAATTGATGTAAAGTCCATTTGCTAAGTGAGTATTTCAAATAAATGGTCAAAAAGAATAGATTATTCAATAAATGATTTCAGACAACTAGATGATCCATTAAAAAATTAAGTCAGATCTGTATTTGATATGCAGCAATTAAATGATTTCCAGAAATATCTAAGATTTAAACACTTAAAAAATGAAACCATGAGTGTTCTAAAAGAATCAATGAATGCATTCAAAATCTCAGAACGGCAAAGGCCTTTCTAAGCAAGATACAATTCAGAAATCATATGACTGCTGCTGCTGCTGCTAAGTCACTTCAGCCGTGTCCAACTCTGTGCAACCCCATATGGCTACATTTTTAAAAATTAGTCATTAAAAATTATATTCAAGANTGCCCTCATGGAATAAAGCACCTAGCAGCTCTTAACACACAGTAGGTGTGCAATAAACATAATTTATATTTTTCCTCTCTCTCAGCTTCTCTTAGCTTGTTTACACTTCTGTTAAATGAGAATACTAATATATACCAGAACATTACTAAGATTAAGAGTTTTAATAAAAGTTCTAAAAAATACTCATTGATTTTGAAATCTCTCCAGCTGCTCAGCCCAGCTGCTAAAATATCAACTTACATTAAAAGGTAGGGGTGGGTAGCAGGGTGGGTAGAGCATAAGTATTTAGGGAAACATGCTAGCTGTTACTTCCACTATAATGGGAAGTGCAAATAAAAGAAATCAAATCTAGTGGAAAATCCATGGGGGAAGAGATTTTTAGGAGTTTAACTGATGGTTGTCAATATTTAAGAACTTTTAAAGAGTGAATGGAAAGGGCATCAGATTCCCAAAGAGATTTGTTCTAAGTTTAGTGCCAACACAGTAGAAGATTTTAAAAAAAGGTTGAGAAAATGTCAAATAAAAAACATGCAAAATTAAAAATAATACTTGCTTATACCAAGTATACTTTGGGAGTCGGGAAAGAAGGCAGGAAAATATCTAGTCAATAAATCAAAATTATTCTTAAATATTTTTACTGGATCCCTTATTTTTCCCACTTACTGTTTGACTCTGTCACTGTAAAAATAAGAATCACATGATTTTGACAACTTACACAGGAGCATCCATGCCTCTAGAATTCCATCTAAAGAATTTATTCCCTGTTTAGGGCTACAAGTATTGGAATCAATTTTCCCCAATTTCCACCATCTATCATTCTGACCATTGCAGAGATTTCTTTAGACTCCTCTCTATACAGACTAAAGCTTTACAAAGATTAAATTTTAAAGAAAAAGAATGTATACCAAAAGCCAGGAATATTCTGAAAAAGAAAATGAGAAGGACAAGCTCACCTTGATAGTTAAACATGGTGAGAAGCTACAGTTTGTGACTGAGGAACCAACATATGGGTCAATAGAATAAAGACAGAATTCAAAAATTGATGTAAAGTCCATTTGCTAAGTGAGTATTTCAAATAAATGGTCAAAAAGAATAGATTATTCAATAAATGATTTCAGACAACTAGATGATCCATTAAAAAATTAAGTCAGATCTGTATTTGATATGCAGCAATTAAATGATTTCCAGAAATATCTAAGATTTAAACACTTAAAAAATGAAACCATGAGTGTTCTAAAAGAATCAATGAATGCATTCAAAATCTCAGAACGGCAAAGGCCTTTCTAAGCAAGATACAATTCAGAAATCATATGACTGCTGCTGCTGCTGCTAAGTCACTTCAGCCGTGTCCAACTCTGTGCAACCCCATATGGCTACATTTTTAAAAATTAGTCATTAAAAATTATATTCAAGACTGGAGAGGATATTTGTAATACGTATATGAAAGGAATAATTTCTTTAACATATAGAAAAGTTTTATGAATCAAGATTAAGACAATCTAATAAAATTAAGCAAAATATGTGAAAAAATAATTTATAGAAAAAACAAATAACCAGTATGCATGGAAAAATTCATAATTCATAATTAAAGAAATGCCAACCAAAACAAGACATTCAGTTCAGTTCACTTCAGTCACTCAGTCATGTCCGACTCTTTGTAACCCCATGAATCACAGCATGCCAGGCCTCCCTGTCAATCACCAACTCCTGGAGTTCACTCAAACTCATGTCCATCAAGTCCGTGATGCCATCAAGCCATCTCATCCTCTGTCGTCCCCTTCTCCTCCTGCCCCTAATCCCTCCCAGCATCAGGGTCTTTTCCAATGAGTCAGCTCTTCACATGAGGTGGCCAAAGTATTGGAGTTTCAGCTTCAGCATCAGTCCTTCCAATGAACACCCAGGACTGATCTCCTTCAGGATGGACTGGTTGGATCTCCTTGCAGTCCAAGGGACTCTCAAGAGTCTTTTCCAACACCACAGTTCAAAAGCATCAATTCTTTGGCGCTCAGCTTTCTTCACAGTCCAACTCTCACATCCATACATGACCACTGCAAAAGCCATAGCCTTGACTAGACAGACCTTTGCTGGCAAAGTAATATCTCTGCTTTTCAATATACTCTCTAGGTTGGTCATAACTTTCCTTCCAAGGAGTAAGCTTTTAGTACTGCTCAAAAAATTGGTCATAATTTTTTAAATTTAAAAATTGGACCAAGACTTACACTATTGGTAGCAGTGTAGATTTATACAACATTTTGAAGACAATTAACCACTATCTTCCAAAATCTGAGGAATTTGATTCATTTGATCCAGCAATTCATTGCAAGGAATTTATCTACAGCCACACTTGCAAGATATGATATAGGATGCTTACTGTAGTCAAAAATGGAAACAAATCCTTTTAGTATTACACTTATTAAACAAAATATGACATCTATACTATGGAATACCATACAGCCCATGATATAAGAAGGGAAACTTACATTAGCTGATAATGGCAAGATGGCCAAGCCATATTACTGAGTTACAAAAGCAAGTGTAGAATAAAGTGTAAAGTATGATACTTTTCTGTGAATAAAAACCAGAAACATTTCTAGATGCTAGTATAGGCATAATTTCTTTTCTGGAAAGAAGCACAAAAAACTATTTATAGTTAGTACTTTTGGATAAGAGACTGGGAATCATTTAGAACCTTTCTATACCATTTGAACCAGGTTTACTATGAGTACATCTTTATTTTTTTTTTATGTCATAGACATTATGGGCGATTTCCTAAAATACATTTCACCTATCTTTAAAAATAAATAATGTTATGTAACATTTTAAAAATTTTAAGTCAGTTATTTGGAACTCAGGATAGATCATCCATTTAGCAAGATGAGGCTAAGAAACTTCCATCTGGTCACATGTGATCACATGTTCTAGTTCCTATTTTCAGCTGACCATTGAAGGAAAAAGGGACATAGATAGGATTTCTGTTAATAAGGAAAATAGTTCTCTCTTTATGTTAATTAAGATATCTAAAAACACAAGTATATACCTATGAGTTTACCTGTAGAATTTCCTAAATTAAGAAATCCTTGGAGAACTAAGTGAGGCCCAACTCTAGCATGCAAAAAGGCCTCTGCACAAAGCAAGTGAGTGAGTTATGATCAGGTTAAAAGACTGCCCCCGGCAACAGCAAGAGTCAACAACGCATATCTGACGTTTAAGTTCAGTTATTTATATTCCAGGCATTTGGTCAACAACAAACATTGATTGATCACCTACCACATACAGACAGGTCAAAAGCATTTCGTAAAACAAAGTCTTGACCTCATGGATCTTATATTCTAACCAGAAGAGACAGATAAAGACTAAATAAAGACAAAGACTAAATAAATGTGTAACTAATAAAATGTCAAGCAAGAGCCCGAGAAAAAAATAAAGTATGATAAAGAGATTGAGAGTGAAAGAGTGGTTATTAGGGAAAGATTTCCTGATAATTAATGTTTAGGTAGATTCTTGGACTTATTAGGAATAAGCCAAGATAAACTGAAGAGGAGAATTCTAGGCTGAGGGAATGGCATGTGAAACATGTATACTATCATATAAGAAATGAAGCGCCAGTCTATGTTCAATACAGGATACAGGATGCTTGGGGCTGGTGTACAGGATGATCCGGGGAGATGGTGTGGGGTGGGAGGTGGGAGGGGGCTTCGGCATTGGGAGATCGTGTACTCCTGTGGCTGATTCACGTCAATGTATGGCAAAACCAATACAGTANAAACTATTTATAGTTAGTACTTTTGGATAAGAGACTGGGAATCATTTAGAACCTTTCTATACCATTTGAACCAGGTTTACTATGAGTACATCTTTATTTTTTTTTTATGTCATAGACATTATGGGCGATTTCCTAAAATACATTTCACCTATCTTTAAAAATAAATAATGTTATGTAACATTTTAAAAATTTTAAGTCAGTTATTTGGAACTCAGGATAGATCATCCATTTAGCAAGATGAGGCTAAGAAACTTCCATCTGGTCACATGTGATCACATGTTCTAGTTCCTATTTTCAGCTGACCATTGAAGGAAAAAGGGACATAGATAGGATTTCTGTTAATAAGGAAAATAGTTCTCTCTTTATGTTAATTAAGATATCTAAAAACACAAGTATATACCTATGAGTTTACCTGTAGAATTTCCTAAATTAAGAAATCCTTGGAGAACTAAGTGAGGCCCAACTCTAGCATGCAAAAAGGCCTCTGCACAAAGCAAGTGAGTGAGTTATGATCAGGTTAAAAGACTGCCCCCGGCAACAGCAAGAGTCAACAACGCATATCTGACGTTTAAGTTCAGTTATTTATATTCCAGGCATTTGGTCAACAACAAACATTGATTGATCACCTACCACATACAGACAGGTCAAAAGCATTTCGTAAAACAAAGTCTTGACCTCATGGATCTTATATTCTAACCAGAAGAGACAGATAAAGACTAAATAAAGACAAAGACTAAATAAATGTGTAACTAATAAAATGTCAAGCAAGAGCCCGAGAAAAAAATAAAGTATGATAAAGAGATTGAGAGTGAAAGAGTGGTTATTAGGGAAAGATTTCCTAATAATTAATGTTTAGGTAGATTCTTGGACTTATTAGGAATAAGCCAAGATAAACTGAAGAGGAGAATTCTAGGCTGAGGGAATGGCATGTGAAACATGTATACTATCATATAAGAAATGAAGCGCCAGTCTATGTTCAATACAGGATACAGGATGCTTGGGGCTGGTGTACAGGATGATCCGGGGAGATGGTGTGGGGTGGGAGGTGGGAGGGGGCTTCGGCATTGGGAGATCGTGTACTCCTGTGGCTGATTCACGTCAATGTATGGCAAAACCAATACAGTACTGTAAAGTAGAATAAAGTATTTAAAAAAAAAAAAAAAACAACGCTGACATGGACGTTAGATTTGTGTGTTCAAGGGACAGCAAGGAAGACAGCCTAACACTGGGGAACAACACAGAGTGTCAATGAGACACAAGGGGGCATTAGGGATAAAGGCAGGCCAGCTCATACAGGGCCCTTAAGGAGATACCTTAGAATTTTACTCCAAACATGAGGGGAAACTGCTGGAGTATTTTGAGCAGGAAACGGATGTGATCAAATTTATTTTCTTAAAGGATTCCTCTGGCTGCTTTAAGAGGATAGACTTATGGAGTGTACCAGTCAAGGTTCTCTAGAGAAACAGAACCAATAAAAGATTAGATAGACAGATAGATAGGAGAGAGAGCAATTTATTATAAGGAATTTACAAGATTACAGAGGCTGAGAAGTCTCAAGATGTGCAGTCAGCAGGTGGAATGGAGACCCAGCAGAACAGGTAGTAGAGTTCCGGTTTAAGTCTGAAGGCCAGGAAAACCAGAAGAGCTGATGGTGTAAAATCTAGCCTAAAAGCTGGCAGGCTCAAGACTCAAGAAGAGATGATTTGTCAGTTCAAATCTGAAAGCAGGAAAAAAGCAGATGTCCCAGCTCAAGACATTCAGCGGGAATTCCCAGTTACTCACAGGAGGGTCTACTTTTTATTCTAATCAGGCCTGTAACTAACTGGATAAAGATCACCAACATTATGCACAGCAATCTGCTTTACTCAGTCTACCAATTCAAATGCTAGTCTCATCCAAAACACCCTCACAGATATACCCACAATAATGTTTGACTAAATATCTGGGCACCCATGGCCCAATTAGGGTAACACAAAGTTAATCAACACACAGGCATAAAGAGAGGAGGCAGGAAGACCATGAGAAAGTTCTTATCATTTATCAGACAAGAGATGAGGCTGTCTTGGATTTGAGTTGCAGCCTCTGAAGTGATGGAAAGAGGCAGGATTCGGGTACTTTACTTGAAAGTAAAGCCAAAGGAAATTGCTGATCAATTTCATACAGGATATGAGGAGGAAGATTCAAGGATGACTCCAAAGTATTTGGCCTGAGCAAGTAGCTAAAGGGAAATGTACTCATAACCCTAATAGCACTAATACCAGCTTTTCTTATTTACTTTCCTTTTTGGTGGGAGGAGGTGAGAATAAAGTAAAAATCAAGAATTTGGTTTAAGACATGTTAAGAGTTAAGAAGCTTTTTAGATACCAAGTGGCAATGTCAACAGTTTTCATATAAAAGCCTAGAGTTCAGAAAAGAGATCAGAATTGGAAATGTGAATTTGAAATTTATATAGGTGGTCTTTAAAGTTAAGGGACTGAATTAAGTCACTAAGGGAATGAGTACAGACAGAACAGAAGAGGTATGAGAACTGAACGTGAGGAAGCCCAACATTTAGAGGTCAGGAATGATGGATGAGCCCATAAAAGCAAACGAAAGCCAAAAGTAGTCCAAGTAGAAGAAATATCATGAGAACAAAGTACCCTGGAAGCCACATAAAGTCTTTCAAGAAAGAGTTCACATTTGTGGGAAGACACTAAGAGGTCAGAGGACCGAACACTGTATCTTGCAACCATGAGTTCTTGGGTAATCTTCCCAAAAAAAGTTTCACTAAATTTTATTACAATTTGCATTTCCTGTTTATACACATCCTGTAAGCAGGAAAATATATATACTTTTGTTCGTTTCATTTTTATTTTTAGATATCAAGGAGAGGAACTGGCTAGCCACTGATTAAGTTCACATTATTATATGTTGGTGAACGGAATAAGGTCTTCAGCTTTGATGGCCTCTATTTTATCAGTTCACCCAGAAATGTTTAAGTTCCAGAGAACCAATTCACCCTGAAATTTACAGATTTACTGAAAAAATCTGATTTGTTAATCAAAAGCCAGTTTATCCAGTTTTTAGGAAATACACTATTCTAACACCAATGGAAAAGAGTTAATAGTAAAATGAGCCCTCTCAGGGTGGTATTACTTTGAAGAAGTTACCATAGTCCAGAATCTAGTCCTTATTCTGCCCAGTATTAAACTCTGTGAGCAGATTTGACTTGAGACATTTGGCTTTTCACTAATCACATTCAAAAAGACTCGTGAATGAACTCAAATGAAGTGTGTTTGAGCTTGAAGATCTATTATTCTTTGACTTGCTTCACTGTCAAAGACTGAACACTGACTGGCCATATATCAGATTTCTCAGGACACCTTGCTGTAGCTTTCTATGTTCTATATTCATGTACACAGATATCTGAATAAGCTTAATAAGTTATATTTTATAGACAAATGCAAACCTAAACATGGAAGTGCACATTTTGTCTATAATGTATCAGGAATGTGACTAGTGCCCCCCACTTGCAACTGCTACTGCATGAGCCCACAGTACTGTCCATAGTGACTCCCTGCATCGGCCTCCTCCCAAGTCATTGCGCTCCCACACTTGCTCAGTCTATTCCCAAGAACTGACTAATCCAACAGCCAGAATGATTCCCATAAATGCAAGACAACTTTCAAAACTCTCTAATATCTCTCTATTTGACTCAGAGAAATACCCAGAGTCCTGACAGTATCCTAGGGCATACCACCTGAGCTATATCCCCATCACTTACTTCTGACTAGTTCCTACTACTCTTGGACTAACTCACCTTATTCCAGGTATATTGACAACCCTGATGTTCCCCACTCATCCCAGACATGCCTCCACCTCAGGTATTTGTACTGATTGTTCCCTCTGCCTGGAGAGCTTTTCACCAGATAGTCACACTGCTGACTCCNTATTCCAGATGTATTGACAACCCTGATGTTCCCCACTCATCCCAGACATGCCTCCACCTCAGGTATTTGTACTGATTGTTCCCTCTGCCTGGAGAGCTTTTCACCAGATAGTCACACTGCTGACTCCCTCACATCCTTCAAGTCTTTGTTCAGGTCATATCTTCTCAATGAAAATTCCTCTGGATAAATGGTTAACAACATCCTTTCCTACAAAATTGCCCTTGGGTTAACATTTTAGCACTGTTTCCCTGAAAAGTTGATAAAGTTAAGAGAGCAGTTGTGTCATTAAGCAACAGCACTTATGGTAAAAACAATTCCGGATTCATAAGTAGCATCTGGATCAAAAGTTATTGTATGTGAACCATAGATTCTTGGTTGGAATCTATAGCTTTGGAAGTGATAACTCTTGTAACTAAACATGTCCCTTGCAGGAACATGTTCCCATGCCTGAGATCGTAACATGAGACACTAGGTTACACTTGAGAAACAGGGTTTCTAAGCCAGGGTGTATGTTGTACTTACCCAAATGGACCATCTATTTTCACACTAAAACTTTGGTGGGGGTGCAAAAAAGAATGGCTCCTGGATGGCTGTAGGGATTGCTGCAAAGACAACTTCCACTAAAGAGAAACACATGCCTTGCTACTGGCATGCTGCTTTCCCTGACCTATATCCTTTTTTTTTGTAATCAATGTTTATTGGAATATAGCTGATTTACAGTGTTAGTTTCTGCTGTACAGCAAAGTGTATCAGTTACACATATACATATACCCACCTTCAAAGATTCTATTCTGATATATATATTATATAAATAATATACACATATAGACATATATATGTATCTTATATATATATATGTATATATGTGTGTATATATATATATATATCATATATATATCCTGGAGAAGGAAATGGCAACCCACTCCAGTATTCATGCCTGGAGAATCCCATGAACAGAGAAGCCTGGTGAGCTACAGTCCATGGGGTGGCAAAGAGTCCAACACAACTGAAGAGACACAGTTCACACGCTATGTAAGTCATTACAGAGTATTGAGTAGGGTTCCCTGTGCTAGGTCCTTATTAGTTCTCTATTTTACTGACCTATATCCTTCTAAGTAAAGCTTAGTGCAAGTATGGCCTATGGTAATTTAATTGAACCAGAGAACACTTCCCAGGGGGTGATCATACATGGAGTTCAAGAGAAACTGAGCTGGAAATCAGCCATGAAGCAGACCAGCAGGAGTGTGGAAGAACTAGGAAAGCTCTGAATGAGATATCTGGGCATGTGGACAGTGCAAGAATGCAAACTAGAGGTCAGAGCTGAAGTCTGCAGGCACTAAGAGGCATCAGTAGGCTCATCAGCACAACTACTCTCCCATTAACTACCCACATCTAGGATGCCTGCATCTGGCTTCCTAGCCTTTGGATGGATCCTGGGGAGCAAACTCAAACTGCACCACTGCTTTTGCACCTGTGGACAGAGCTGACAACTATCCGCACCTGACTGGAGTGGGCGCCACAGTCAACTGGCAGCAGTTCCTGGAAGCGCACAAAGCACAGTGGATGAGTCAAAGCCTTAAAGCAGCCAAAGCGCTGCTGTGCCAAGGCAACTCTGGCAGCTTAGCGGGAGCGTGTGAGAAACTGTCTCTAGGCCGAGGATGTGGGGTCCAGGGACTCCAGGGATGTTTTGGAGGGGCTGGTTTCCTATGTACCATGTCAACAGAGGAACATCCCACTTCCATGGGTCCTTCATGGAGCAGTCCCATTTCTCTCTAGCTCCATCAAGTCCAGAGCCTTCCTTCCCTGCCTGCTCTCAACATGCTGTGNCTGGAGAAGGAAATGGCAACCCACTCCAGTATTCTTGCCTGGAGAATCCCATGAACAGAGAAGCCTGGTGAGCTACAGTCCATGGGGTCGCAAACAGTCCAACACAACTGAAGAGACACAGTTCACACGCTATGTAAGTCATTACAGAGTATTGAGTAGGGTTCCCTGTGCTAGGTCCTTATTAGTTCTCTATTTTACTGACCTATATCCTTCTAAGTAAAGCTTAGTGCAAGTATGGCCTATGGTAATTTAATTGAACCAGAGAACACTTCCCAGGGGGTGATCATACATGGAGTTCAAGAGAAACTGAGCTGGAAATCAGCCATGAAGCAGACCAGCAGGAGTGTGGAAGAACTAGGAAAGCTCTGAATGAGATATCTGGGCATGTGGACAGTGCAAGAATGCAAACTAGAGGTCAGAGCTGAAGTCTGCAGGCACTAAGAGGCATCAGTAGGCTCATCAGCACAACTACTCTCCCATTAACTACCCACATCTAGGATGCCTGCATCTGGCTTCCTAGCCTTTGGATGGATCCTGGGGAGCAAACTCAAACTGCACCACTGCTTTTGCACCTGTGGACAGAGCTGACAACTATCCGCACCTGACTGGAGTGGGCGCCACAGTCAACTGGCAGCAGTTCCTGGAAGCCCACAAAGCACAGTGGATGAGTCAAAGCCTTAAAGCAGCCAAAGCGCTGCTGTGCCAAGGCAACTCTGGCAGCTTAGCGGGAGCGTGTGAGAAACTGTCTCTAGGCCGAGGATGTGGGGTCCAGGGACTCCAGGGATGTTTTGGAGGGGCTGGTTTCCTATGTACCATGTCAACAGAGGAACATCCCANGGAGCGTGTGAGAAACTGTCTCTAGGCCGAGGATGTGGGGTCCAGGGACTCCAGGGATGTTTTGGAGGGGCTGGTTTCCTATGTACCATGTCAACAGAGGAACATCCCACTTCCATGGGTCCTTCATGGAGCAGTCCCATTTCTCTCTAGCTCCATCAAGTCCAGAGCCTTCCTTCCCTGCCTGCTCTCAACATGCTGTGCTTCTCACTACTTCTTCAACACAGAGGATTTTCCACACCCCTGTGTCTTGCCAAATAGTATTCCCTCTGCCTGGCATGGACTTTTCCAACTCACTTTCTCTGTCTGATCCAGAAAAGGTTGCTTCAGGCTAACTGAATCCCTTGACCTAAAGTCACCTTTCTTTAGGTGTCCCTTTCTCCACTACTGCTTCTTCCTCCTTCCTTTGTGCCATATCTCCAGTAAGTTCACCTCACATTCTTCAATTTTTGTGTGTTCCAGCTCTTTCCAACTGGGACTCTGACTGGCAACATTTACAGAAATGTATTGAATATTTTTATTTATCAGTTTCTTCACTAAGAGTATACCTTCCTCAAAAGTACAAACAATTATTTTATCTATTTGTTCAGTCATTTACCAAGTATTTGCAACTTCTTCCACTGTCAGGGATCCAGAGAAAAAATGGCAAGCAAGAAAGACCATACCCTCATGGAAGGGCTATTAAAATGCTTTCTTAGGATTTCTTGATTTTAGAGACCACACATCATTTCAAGCATTTTTACATGTTTANATTCATTGAAAGGACTGATGCTGAAACTGAAGCTCCAATAGTTTCACCACCTGATATGAAGACCCAACTCACTGACAAAGACCCTGATGCTAGGAAAGATTGAGGGCAGGAGGAAAAGAGGTGACAGAGTAAGGTGGTTGGATGGCATCACTGACTCAAAGGAGATGAGTTTGAGCGAATTCCTGGAAACGGGAAAGGACAGGGAAGCCTGGCATCCTGCAGTCCATGGAGTCACAAACATGACTTAGCAACCAAACAACAACAATAACCTTGGCAGTAAAAGCACACAGCCCTAACCACTGGGATGCTAGGAAATTCCCTGATTACTCCGTTTGGCCTAAAGGGTAATTCAAAAGCAATAGGAAAACATGTCAGGTCATTCTCTAAACTATGAACATGTTTGAAATAAGCCATTCATAAGGTCAGTTTCTTTCTTGTAATACCTGGACTCACCCATTTCCAAATGTTTTTAGATGGAGTCGATCAGTTGTGTCCGATTCTTTGCGACCCTATAGATTGTAGCCCACCAGGCTCCTCCGTCCATGGGATTCTCCAGGCAAGAATACTGGAGTGGGTCGTCATTTCCTTCTCCAGGGGATCTTCCCGACCCAGGGATCGAACCCAGGTCTACTGCATTGCAGACAGACGCTTTAACCTCTGAGCCACCAGGGAAGCCCACATAGACTTAAACAAACACTGGTTCTGAATGAGAAAGAATCGCCTCTCAACTATCATTTTGGTAACATGGGAAACTTAGAAACTACAGAGTATCCACAACCAGAATTTAATTTTCAACATTTTATTTCAGATTAAACATCACAAAGAAAGGGATTACCTTGCAGAACACTGAAGAAGTAGGCTGGGAAGTAAGAATCAAGCGATGGTAAATTTGAATCTGCTGATAAGCAAGGAAGTGGGAAGAAAAGTTTTCAGGTCACATTTGTTTCCCAAGGGTTGTGGTCATGGAAATTTCTTCCAAGTCAGTAGGTAAAACAAAAGTATTAAGTAACACTAAAAAGAACAAGAATTTTTTTTTTTTTAAATCTCTATTTGAAAGCACTAAGAGCTGCTGAGGTAACCAGGACTGAAAGGGCCAAGATCCTAAAGAAAAGTGAAGAGAGAAAGGTAAGCCAGTAAATTTCCCCTTGGGGAATTAATTTCCTAATTCTTGAAAGTTAAAGCCACTCAGTCATATCAGACTCTTTGTGACCCCATCGACTGTGGGATTCTCCAGGTCAGAATACTGGAGTGGGTAGCCTTTCCCTCCTCTAGGGGATCCTCCCAACCCAGGGATTGAACCCAGGTCTCCCACATTGCAGGTAGATTCTTTACCAGCTGAACCATCAGGGAAGCCCAAGGATGATAGAGTAGGTAGCCTGTCCCTTCTCCAGTGGATCTTCCTGACCCAGGAATCGAACTGGGGTCTCCTGCATTGCAGGTGGGTTCTTTACCAACTACACTGCTAGGGAAGCCCTAATAAAAGGCTAATTTGTGTTAGTCGCTCAGTCGAGTCAGATTCTTTGTGACCCCATGGACTGTAGCCCGCCAGACTCCTCTGTCCAAGGGGTTCTCCAGGCAAGAATACTGGAGTGGGTTGCCATTTCCTTCTCCAAAAGGCTAATTCAGCTGGCTAAAAGGCTAATTTGGGTGAAGTGTAGTTCCTAATGGGCTTCCCAGGCAGTGCTAGTGGTAAAGAACTCAGCAGCCAATGCAGGAGACCTAGGAGTAAGAGGCGTGGGTTCTACCCGTGTTGGGGGGAGATCTCCTGGAAGAGGGCATGGCAACCCAGTCCAGTATTCATGCCTGGAGAATCCCATGGACATACGAACCTGGCAGGCTACAGTTCAGAGGGTCACAAAGAGTCAGACACAACTGAAGTGACTTAGCATGCACGCAGGCAGGTAGTTCCTAATAAGCAAAGCAGCAGGAGTTTCTGGTAATCATACAGGACTGTGCTGTCTCTAAGTTGTGTCCAATTCTTTTGCAACCCTATGGACTGTAGCCTGCCAGGTTCCTCTGTCCAGGGGATTCTTCAGGCAAGAATAATGGAGTGGGTTGCCATTTCCTTCTCCAGGGGATCTTCCTGACCCAGGGATCAAACCCACATATCTTAAGTCTCCTGCATTGGCAGGTGGGCTCTTTACTACTAGTGCCAGGACAGAAAAGACCAAAAGTGGATCCCAGAATCACAAAGACAGCAACGATGGGGAGAGACAAGCTTGACACATAGTTGAATTTTCAAGATATACAAAGCAAGAGGGTAAGAATCTAAGGAAAATGCCAATGAAAGCATCAGAGTTTACAGTGGTCTGACAGTGCCAAGGAAATAAGAATATATGACCCAGCAAAAAGAAGAGGCCCTAATAAACATCTACAGCCTCTCAGTTAAGACCTCTGGATGGCTATGTCCACAAGATGGGCAAAGAGTTGTATATTTGTCGTAGTAAAAATTGAAACACAGATGATTCACAACTCAGTTGTTGATCAAATTAAAATGATCTGACCCCTACCCTAGCTTTGTGACAGAGAACAAGGTGTATCCTTTCTGAGGGAAGATAAAAGCATCTGGAACCAATGCAGTTTTTCCATATATAATATCCATTGTTTAATGAAAGGTGGCAAGGTCTACCAAGAAATAAGAAAAAGAGAAAATTCAGATGATATAAACAGACCTTCAGATTATCTGGATCACTGCTGTCCAACAGAAGTTTCTGCAATGATGGAAATGTTTCATGTGTGCCATCCAATACAGTAGTGACTACACATATGTGGCTACTGAGTACTGATAGGAAGAACTGAATTTATTTTATTTTAAATAATTTACATTCCTATTTGAATTTAAATAGCCACATGAACCTAATAACACTTGCATACTTTTCATGCTGAGAAAGGGAAATATAATTTTAAAAATTTTTTATTAATCCAACAAAGAAGGGAAGAAGGAACATGAAATACATGTGACAAAAAGAAAAGAGATTGTATAATGGTCAATATATATCCAATTATGTTAGTAATTATGTTAAATACAGAAAGAATATATACTACAATAGAAAAACAAAGACTGTCAGGCTAAAAAAAGACAGAATACTATATGCTGCTTACAACTGTCACACGCTCAATTATGGAAATTTCTTTATATACTGCCTCTCCTTTCCTCTCTCTTCTCCTCTAGAACTCTCATCATATTAGATATATGGTCGCCAGACGGTCCTCTTATCTTGACCTTTTTTCCTATTTTTCATTTCTTTACTTATCTTTGTAGCATTTTGGTTAATTTTCTCAAATCTTCCTTCCGCTTCAGGAATTCTCATTTTTCCTGTGACCTCTCCTCCCTCCTATTGAGTTCTTTTATTTCAATGATTTTATTTTTGATAGTTCTTTTCAACTGTTTTTTGAATTCATGTATCCTATTCTAATATCATAAAATCTTACTCTTTCCTTTTGGTTTTTACTTCTTTTATCACTTTAATAATATGAAGCACAGTTACTCTATTGTATCTATCAGATTGTTGTACTTTTCCAAGTTCTTAAGTTCTAATATTCCTCTTCATCATGTCTAATTATTCTCTCTCCTAAATTATTTTCTTCTATGATTTATATATTTAATCACTAACTCTTTTTATTGCCCTGGGCTGCTAGAAGCACTGCTACAAAGAGTTCTGCTTTGGCTAGACACTCAAGAGATTCCATTGGTATGAGAGATTAATGTTCATATTAAAATCTAGGAAGATTGTCAAATGAGACTTTACATTTGCATATGGCAAAAGCTTAGAGTGCTTATTTCTCGGAATAATTTTAATTTTGGTTTTAACATTTAGTTTTTCTAATTACCCTTTTATTGAAAGGCAGCAATCTGAAGGTCCTGCTTTTAAGCAGGAATCTGAGTTAAAATTTTCTGCCTGCCTTACACAAGTCAAAGCCAGTCTTTTGTACCCAGGAGAGCTTTAAAACTACAGCTGCCAGCTTCTAGGGGCTACAAGCAGTAAACAAAGCATCTCTGATTCATTTGTACAACTATCCTTCATGTACATCTGATCCAGTAAAAACCAACCTTTGGATTAATGTGACGGTCTTGAGTTCACTGCTCAGTCAACTAGAAAGCTGAACACTAACAAGAACATCTCAAAATCATACTAATTGTTAACCTTACCAAATGTAATGTCTCACCTTGGCTGTACCTTCATTCAGAGTTTCAAGGTGATCTTTGATCAGTTTGCTCTCCCAAACCACATGATGCCAATCTTATAGTGGGCCCTCCATATCTGAGGGTTCCATATCCTCACTTGGCTGAATCTGAGGATGTGAAACCCACAGTAGGAAGGGCTGACTGAACTATACCATTTTATAGAAGGGACTTGTGCATCTGCAGATTTTGATATCTGTGAAGGTCTTGGGACCAATCTCCCAGATACTGAGGAAGTACTGTACTTTCTTCTAAAACTCCTACTTGAAGCATATAATCTGATGTCCTGTTACTTCAACAGAGTCAGACCCATCAAGCAGGATGTCTCTCAGCATTCTGCTTCCATGCAGACATTCACATACAGCTCCACCTACTTTCCTTTAGCTCGGAAGTTTGGCGTCCCAACTCCAATTCAAGCTGCACTCCTCCTCTCCGAGCTTCGTCTCATTTCCTCTCTCCTCTGAGGCCTCCTCTCCAAAATCTCTTCCTCTCCACCGGCTTCTTTCTCATACCTGATAAACATACTCAATACCTCTCTCTTTCTAAAAGACTAAAATTAAAATATATAAAAATAGTGTCTTCTCTCTCAGACTCCTTATTTAACTGTCTTGCCTCTTTCTTCTTCTCACTGAAAACACTCGAAAAATTATTTATTCTTCTTGGCTGTACTTTCCAATCATTTTTCTACCACGAGTAGTCTGGCTTCTGTCCAACTACTTTATTGATATTGTCCTTACTTAGGTTGNTAAGCTGCACTCCTCCTCTCCGAGCTTCGTCTCATTTCTGCTCTCCTCTGAGGCCTCCTCTCCAAAATCTCTTCCTCTCAACCGGGTTCTTTCTCACACCTGATAAACATACTCAATACCTCTCTCTTTCTAAAAGACTAAAATTAAAATATATAAAAATAGTGTCTTCTCTCCCAGACTCCTTATTTAACTATCTTGCCTCTTTCTTCTTCTCACTGAAAACACTTGAAAAATTATTTATTCTTCTTGGCCGTACTTTCCAATCATTTTTCTACCACGAGTAGTCTGGCTTCTGTCCAACTACTTTATTGATATTGTCCTTACTTAGGTTGTCAATAAACTTCTGGTTGACAAACCTAATGAACAGTTTTCAATATATGTCCACTAATAAAGTCCTCTCCACTGCATACAGCACCATGGATCATTCCCTCCTCCCTATTTCCTCCTTCCCAAATTCTCTATTTCTTTTTGCTCCCATGGCACTGTATTCTCTGTTAATCACTTCTGTAATACATAATATTTCCTGAAGAGTTCTCTTTACACAACATACTTTCCTCACTTAATATCTTCATTTTATTGACACCTCAATAATGGTGACTCAGACAGTAAAGTTATCTGCAATGCGGGAGACCTGGGTTCCATACCTGGGTTGCGAAGATCCCCTGGAGGAGGGCATGGCAACCCACTCCAGTATTCTTGCCTGGAGAATCCCCATGGACAGAGGAGCCTGGTGGGCTACAGTCCATGTGGTCATAAAGAGTGTGACACAACAGAGTGACTAAGAACAACAACCAATGAATCCAATTCTCTAGCAAAGGTATTTTCAAGCCCATAAATATTATCTTGTAGACATTGTCCTGTGGTCATCCCACAGGCCTCATCCTCTGAATCTGCAGTCCCAAACCTTTTTGCAACCAGAAACTGATTTCATGGAAGACAATTTTTCCACAAACTGGGGTGGGGGAGATGGTTTCAGCATGATTCAATGCCTTACATTTATTGTGCACTTTATTTATATTATTCTCATATCAGCTCTACCTCAGATCATCAGGTATTAGATCCCGAAGGCTGGGGACCCCTGCTGTACATGTCCCAAATCAAACTCATCATCTCCATTGGTAGAAGTACTCCTGTGTTCTCTTCTTTAGTTGGAGACACCATCATTTACCTATGATACAAAGCTGAGAGTCATTCTTAACTCCCCCCTTTTCCTTACTCTTCACATCTCTTTGCAGTAGTATAGCACAATGGCACCCCACTCCAGTCTTCTTGCCTGGAAAATCCCATGGATTGAAGAGCCTGGTGGGCTGCAGTCCATGGGGTCGCTAAGAGTTGGACACGACTGAGCGACTTCACTTTCACTTTTCACTTTTATGTATTGGAGAAGGAAATGGTAACCCACTCCAGTGTTCTTGCTGGAGAATCCCAGGGACAGGGGAGCCTGGTGTGCTGCCATCTATGAGGTTGCACAGAGTTGGACACAACTAAAGCAACTTAGCAGCAGCATCATGGTGACCCAGAGATTAGCACTGGACAGGCCCCTTGCTCCAAATTTATTAACTATAGTTGGACATTATTAGATAGAATTTCATAAATTCAACCTAGTATTCAGTCTCTTTCAGCTTATTTTTCTCCCACTTGAAAAACTGGAAAAGGTATGCTACACATCATACAGAAGATTGCTGTGAAGATCAAAAAAGGCAATGTGTACAAAGTATTCAGTCTCTTGCTTCATACATAATAAATCCTCATCAAACTCATCCAGCCTTGACTCCCAACTTCCAAAATATATCTTGACCTTATCTCCTCTACCTCATCAGTATTTATTTACCCACTCACTAGCAAATTTTCATTGAATAGTCACATGCTCCAGATACTAAATTGGGCCTTGGGAATTCATAATAAACAAAGTAAACATTGCCCCTGCTCTAGCGGTACTTTCAGAATGGATGGAAGAACAAACTGTTAAATAGCTATTACATGAAGTCATAAAAAGTCATGACCCTAGGGTTTGCTCTGGTTAGTGAGAGTATATTTGCTGGGTCTCATCCCCACCCACTAGGGTCCTGGGTGAGGAAACAGGCAGCATGAGAGAACTGTTGAAGAAACTCCTGCCAGAGTGACCTGTTGTTTAGTCCCTGAGTCATGTCCAACTCTTTGTGATCCTATGGTCTGTAGCCCTCCAGGTTCCTCTGTCCATGGGATTTCCCAGGCAAAGAATTTGGGAGAGTGGGGGGTTTGCCATTTCCTTCTCCAGGAGGTCTTCCTGACCCAGGGATTGAACCCGTGTTTCCTGCATTGGCAAGTGGATTCTTTACTGCTGAGCCACTATAGAAACTGAAGTGATCTACCTAGACCACAAATCTGACTACATCACCCATTGTGTAAATCATGCTATGGTTTTTCACTGCCTTCAGAGTAAAATTAGACCCCATAAAATGAGCGATAACCCACTTTATCTCTTAAAATGAGAGACAGAAAGTGCTAAGATATGTTTCACTAATACTGAACTATTTCTATTTCTGTATGCATGCCATTCTTTTTTATGTTTTTATACCTGTATTCCCAAAGCCCCTGAACCATCCTTCACCGTCTCTCTGCACTGGTAACTCTTTATACAAGCTGGGATTTTTACGGCTGCAAAGGAAAGTAAGCCAACTCAAACTAGCTTGAGAAAAAAGAGAACTGTATCATAAGGAGACTGGGATGTCTCATGAAACAGAAGGACCGGGAAGTGACCTCATAGCTACTGTAAGTAACAACAGAACCAGAGGCATGAACGCTGAGAACACGCACTCTCTTCACAGCTTCTCTCTGCTGCTCCCTGTGCATTGTCAGCATAACTCAGATTGTCGTTGTTTCTCCTCTACCAAAAGGCAGAAAACAAAGCAGCTGACAGTTCTCAAGCTTCACTCAGACCTATGCTGAAACCTCCTAGGGAGGGACATTGATTAGCCCAGAACATTTCAACTGTGGCCTCATGGACAAAAACTTGTGGCCTTGGGACACAGCGTAACAGTGAGTTGAAAGGCTGTTCTTGCCATAAGCACGTGGATGTGGGAGGAAAGCACCTAGAAAAACTGAGGAAAAAGAACAGGGCAGACTAAGGAATGCATTGAATAAAGTATATCCCAACTCATCCATTTTGACAGCTTAGGTGGTCCTCCTCCAGGAAGCTCTCCAGATCCCCCTTATTGGGTTGAATCTCTGTATTCTATGCACCCTACATGTATGTCTAACTGTCTAATATTGCCATTAAAATGTTCAGTGATGTATTTCTGTGTCAGTCTCTCAGGAACTCCTTAAAGACAAGTGTGTATCATATTCGGTTTGATTCCTCAAACTCTGAGGATACAAAAAAAAAGCAATAATGAATGTGTAAATTTATGAAATGTTTCTGGAAAAATGAGTAGTTGATTACTTGAACTGACATATGAATTCTATGTCTAAAACTCTAGCAATAAAAAGTCATAATTTCAAACTTTCTTTGAAAACAGTACACATGTATCCTCTTACACAGCAAACTCCAGTGACATAATTCCAGACCTTATTAATTGTTATTTTTCTGAACTAATTATTAGAAGTCAGAGAATACATATAATTCATTTGGTTATATACATTTAAAGTCACTTAATTAACCCAGTATTCTGAAGGAAAGCAGACACACACACCAAAAAAAATCCTCTCACTATGCTTGAGAACTTTCCAAACCCAGCTCACATGATAGCCAATGAGTTAAATAAAAACTCCAGTTTTCCAACAAAGGCATTCTCTGCTCGTCCTAAAAGTACAGGAAACAGTAGTACTTTGCTCACCACTCTGAAGGAATTTATCAAATATGTGCAAAAAAGAACAAAAGGTAAAACAGTGAGAAGAAACTTGATGAAAATTGTCAAAACAATGTTCTGCTCTCCCTCTGCTGGCTCCCAGGTAGTACTGCCCTTCAAAGATCTGCCCAAAAGGCCAAAGGCTCTCTCATGGAATCCACAAAAACATTCAGAATTGTTCCTATTGTTCATCTAAATAAGCCCCCCTCAAGCCAAAGCATCCCCCTCATGCCGTCAGTATCCTCTCTCCCTATCATTAATAATGGCTAATTATCTGGAAAAGAATAGATATGCATCAGTATATAACTGAATTACTTTGCTGTACACCTGAAATTAATATTGTAAATCAACTGCACTTCAATGAAAAAATTAAATTTAAAACAAAAACAAAAATAATGGCTAATATAGGAGAGAATAAGTAGATGCTAATGGCTTGACTCCTAATTTTTCCAGAGAGTAGCTCAAAAGAAGAGATCTATATGTAATATTATATTTTCTGGTTTTCTTAGAATATGATCCTCACTAATAGATCAAAATGCAACCTGACAAAATGAGGAAAACACTGCATTTTGAGTTATAAGACCTAAGTATGCTTCTTGCCTTTCCCTATTTCTGCTGGCTATGTAACATTTACTAATTGTCACTTTTACATTGGTTTTTTAACATCACCATTTCTGGAACTCAGTTTCATCCACTTCTAAATGAAGAAGCTATGCTACAGAACGGTTGGATCATTTTTTGTTTGTTTGTTCTCAGTTCTGTTGGATTTTTCTTGTTCTAATATTTTATGATTTTAAGTGCTGTTGAATTACAAAATTTTAACAATTTCTGCTTTTTCTTTACACCATTTGAGTCATTCTCAGATATAAGCAAAATGGTTGAAACCTTCCCTGTCACCATCAGCTTCTTTTCTTGATGTAGTGCCAAACACACTGTGGATACCCAAATGAATCTTAATTGATATATTAATGATTATGACGGCAATGAAAAGCCCCAGGGTTTTAATTTGAGGCAAATTCTCTCCTGGTTATATGGCTAGAATTTTGAGTAGCAGCTGTGAACAGATCTGTATTTCCTTCCCCACGCCACCCCCACAACAGTCTGAAATCTTTGCTTGAAATGAGAAAAATCAGAAGCAGCTAAAAATGCACTTTCAATCTGTTCTACTGTCCAGTCATTAGTTGAGTTCCCTAAGTCACATTTCTTTATATCAGTTAACTCTTAAATATTGTTTCAAGGAAGAAGAGTACAAAGTGGTGAGAGGGAAGCCAGGAGACATAATATCAAATAACACCTCTATTTCTCAGTTTAACATGCATCTTTTAAGACTAAACTGTACATGTCACGAATGACAGAACACGTGTGGACTGATCACTCCAGTGCTTCCATATACAACATAATTGGCAGTTCAGAAATAGTAGCAAACATAATTATCCAGTTCAGTCGCCTATTTGTGTCCAGCTCTTTGCAATCCCATAGACCGCAGCACGCCAGGTCTCCCTGTCCATCACTAACTCCCGGAGTTTATTCAAACTCATGTGCATTGAGTCGGTGATGCCATCCAACCATCTCATTGTCTGTTGTCCCCTTCTCCTTCTGCCTTCAATCTTTCCCTGCATAAGGGTCTTTGCATCAGGTGGCCAAAGTATTGGAGTTTCAGCTTCACAATTGGTCCTTCCAATGAATATTCCGGACTAATGTCCTTTAGGATGCACTGGTTGGATCTCCTTGCAGTCCAAGGGACTCTCAAGAGTCTTCCCAAACGCCACAGTTCAAAAGCATCAATTCTTCGGTGCTCAGCTTCNTATTATATTTTCTGGTTTTCTTAGAATATGATCCTCACTAATAGATCAAAATGCAACCTGACAAAATGAGGAAAACACTGCATTTTGAGTTATAAGACCTAAGTATGCTTCTTGCCTTTCCCTATTTCTGCTGGCTATGTAACATTTACTAATTGTCACTTTTACGTTGGTTTTTTAACATCACCATTTCTGGAACTCAGTTTCATCCACTTCTAAATGAAGAAGCTATGCTACAGAACGGTTGGATCATTTTTTGTTTGTTTGTTCTCAGTTCTGTTGGATTTTTCTTGTTCTAATATTTTATGATTTTAAGTGCTGTTGAATTACAAAATTTTAACAATTTCTGCTTTTTCTTTACACCATTTGAGTCATTCTCAGATATAAGCAAAATGGTTGAAACCTTCCCTGTCACCATCAGCTTCTTTTCTTGATGTAGTGCCAAACACACTGTGGATACCCAAATGAATCTTAATTGATATATTAATGATTATGATGGCAATGAAAAGCCCCAGGGTTTTAATTTGAGGCAAATTCTCTCCTGGTTATATGGCTAGAATTTTGAGTAGCAGCTGTGAACAGATCTGTATTTCCTTCCCCACGCCACCCCCACAACAGTCTGAAATCTTTGCTTGAAATGAGAAAAATCAGAAGCAGCTAAAAATGCACTTTCAATCTGTTCTACTGTCCAGTCATTAGTTGAATTCCCTAAGTCACATTTCTTTATATCAGTTAACTCTTAAATATTGTTTCAAGGAAGAAGAGTACAAAGTGGTGAGAGGGAAGCCAGGAGACATAATATCAAATAACACCTCTATTTCTCAGTTTAACATGCATCTTTTAAGACTAAACTGTACATGTCACGAATGACAGAACACGTGTGGACTGATCACTCCAGTGCTTCCATATACAACATAATTGGCAGTTCAGAAATAGTAGCAAACATAATTATCCAGTTCAGTCGCCTATTTGTGTCCAGCTCTT
>SJYW01020120.1:54180-66353 GCA_006410735.1 Raphicerus campestris | reverse complement strand
AGAAAAAAAAAAGGTGAGAAGAAGAAAAATAAGGGAAGAAGAAGAAGGTGAGAAGAAGAAGGTTAGCAGAAGAAGAAGAAGGTGAGAAGAAGAAGAAGAAGTTGAGAAGAATAAAGTAAGAAGAATAAAAAGTTCGTGAGAAAAAGAATAGGAAGGTGAGAAGAAGTAGAAGGTGAGATGAAGAAGGAGAAGAAGGTGAGAAGAAGGAAGAAGGACAAGAAGGTGAGAAGAAGGTGAGAACAAAAAAAAGAAGGTGATAAGAAAAGAAGGTGAGAATTAGAAGAAGAATGTGAGAGGAAGAAAAAGGTGAGAAGAAGAAGTTGAGAGGAAGAAGAAGGTGTGAATAAAAAGAGAGTGAGAAAAAGGTGAGTAGAAGAATAAGAAGGTGAGAAGAAGAAGAAAGTGTGAATAAGAAGAAGAGAGTGAGAAGAAGAAGGTGAGAAGAATAAGAAGGTGAGAAGAACAAGAAGGTGAGAAAAAGAAGAAAGTGAGAAGAAGATGGTCAGAAGAAGAAAAAGGTGAGAAGACAATGGTGAGAAGAAGAAAAGAAGGCGAGAAGAAAAAGAGGAAGAAGTTGAGAAGAAGAAGAAGGTGAGAAGAAGAAGAAAGTGAGAGGAAGAAGAAGAAGTTGAGACTAAGTTGAGTGTGAGAAGAAGAAGAAGGTGAGAAGAAGAATAAGGAGAGAAGAAGAAGTGCGGGGACACTAGTGACTTCTGCTGTGGCCTCAGAAGAGGCCAATCTCAGTGCCAGGGGTGAGGCACATCTGGGGATTCTTCCCCAGTGGTGCCAAGTCCTCAGTCCCATTCTGATGCTGAGGCTGGAGCCTGAGCTTCCCTCACCCGTGCTTACTTAGGTCTTGGGCTTCCTCTGGAGTCCCCTCAGGGGAGTCGGGCCTCGTCTTGCCCATAGACACGCAGGGCCACTTTACTCCAGTGTGCAGCAGCCGTTTCCGGCTCTCTGTCGAACGGACAAAGGGATCTGTGCCTGGCACTCGAGGTACCCCAAGGCTATCACACGTGCCACTATGTCAGCAATAGAGCCTCGGGGTGACAGTCAAGATAGTGCAGGGCACTCAGTTTCATCTGGATTGGACGAGGCTTTGGGGGATCTTGGAGTGTGGTGGTCGGACACCTGAGGTTCCTCCTGACTCTCCTGATGCGAGGCCACCTCTTGGGATGTGAGGGGAGCGCCAGAAATCCTTTCCTGATGGAGCAGGGAAAGAGCCCCTCATCTGGAGCTCAGCAGGGGAAAACGGGGCTCCTCTTGAGTCGTGGCGGGACCCTCGGGGTTCCTCTCACGTGGGGACGGTTGGGGTGGGAAACTTCCTAGGTCACAACAAGGGTATGAAGGAGCCTTTCGAGGTCCAAGAGGGAAGGGGTGATTTTCCCCGAGATGCTGCAACGGACAAGGGACTCACACTCTCTGCAGGGCAGAGGCTTCGGGTTTTTCTCCAGTTGCAGCGGGGTTCCCCTAAGTTTTGACGGGGCCACAAGGACCCGCCGGTTTATCCTCAGGAGAGGCCATTATCAATGTGAGTTGCCAGGCGCCTCTGGGGATTCCTCCCCAGTCATCTCCGTGTCAAGAGTCCTCGTCTGGTGCTGACATCGAGCCTGAGATATCCTTGCTCATGCTTTCACTGGTCTTGAGATTAGTCTGGAGCCCCCAAGGGGAGTCAGGCCTCTTCTCGCCTGGAGAATTGCACGGCCTCTTTCTTCTCCAACTGCAGCGGCAGTGTCCGGCTACCCATAAAGCGGACACAGGGATCTGTGGCTTGCCATCGAGGAACTTCAGGCTGTCTCACGTGCCGGTGTGTTGGGAGTCGAGCCTCGGGGTGACAGTGGAGACAGTGCAGGGCAGCCATGTTCATCTGGAGTGGACGAGGCATTTGGGGGTCTTGGGGAGTGGTGGTCAGACACCTTAGGCTCCTCCCGACTACCTGATGCGAGGCCACCTCTTGGGATGCGAGGGGAGCACAAGAAATCCTTTCCCGATGGAGCAGGGAAAGGGCCCCTCATCTGGAGCTCAGCAGGGGAAAACAGGGCTCCTCTTGAGTTCAGGCGGGACCCTCGGGGTTCTTCTCGAGTGGGGACGGTTGAGGCAAGGAACTTCCTACGTCACAACAGGGGTATGAAGGAGCCTGTCTGGGTCCAAGAGCGAAGGGATGATTTCCCCCGAGATGCTGCAACAAACAAGGGACTCACCCTCCCTGCAGGGGAGAAGCTTCTGATTTTTCTCGAGTTGTGATAGGGTCCTCTAGAGTTAAGATGGATAGCCCAGGGACCCACTGCTGTGGCCTCAGGAGAGCCCAGTTTCCATGCGAGTTGCGAGGCACCTGTGGGGATACCTCCTGAGACGTCACTGGGTCCTCAGTCCTTGTCTGGTGCTGAGGCCATAGCCTGTGCTTGCGTCACCCATGCTGACATAGGCCTTGGGGTTCCCCTGGAGCCCCAGAGGGGAGTCAGGCTTCATCTCTCCTGGGGACGAGCACAGCCGCTTTCCTCCCCAACTGCAGCAAAAGTGTCCCGGTCCTGGCGAGCAGATACAGGGATCAGTGGTTTGCTCTCGAGGTACCCCAGGGCTATCACACGTGCCAGTGTGCCTGAGTCGAGCCTCGGGATGACAGTCGAGGTAGGGCAGGACAGTCAGATTCATCTGGAGTGGACTAGGCATTTCGGGGTCTTGCAGAAATGTGACCCAACGCCTGAGGCTTCTCTGGACTCGCCTGGTGTGAGAGCCTCCTCTTGGAATGCGAGGGGGGAGCCCAGAACCCTTTCCCGTTAGAGCAGGGAAAGGGCCCCTCATCTGGAGCTGAGCAAGGGAAAATGGAGGTCCACTTGAGTCCAAACGGGACCCTCGGCGGTCCTCTCGTGTGGGCACATATGGGGCAGGGTACTTCTTGGGTCACAGCAACGGTGTGAAAGAGAATTTCGAGGTCCAAGAGAGAATGGGTGATTTCACCCGGGACGCCAAGTGGACAGGGGTCTCACTCCGCCTGCAAGGGTGAAGCTTCTGGGTTTTCTCGAGTTGCGACGGGGTCCTGACTAGTTATGACGGGGACCACAGGGATCTGCACCTGTGGCCCCAGCATAGGCCAGTCTCCGTGCAAGGGGTGAGGCACATCTGGGGATTTCTCCCCAGTGGCGCCAAGACCTCAGTTGCCATCTGGTGCTGAGGCTGCAGCCTGAGATTGCCGCCCACGTGCTGACATTTGTATTGGGCTTCCCATGGAGCCCGAAGAGGGGAGTCACGCCTCCTCTCGACTGGAGACGTGCACAGCCGCTTTCCTTCCCAACTGCAGTAACAGTGTCCGGGGCCCTGTCGAGCGGATACAGGGATCTATGGCTTGCGCTTGAGGTACCCTAGGGCTGTCACACATGCCAGTGTGCCGGAGTCAATCCTCGGGGTTACAGAAGAGGCAGTGCAGGGCAGTCAGGTTCATCAGAAGTGGACGAGGCATTTGGGTGTTTTGGGGAATCGTGGCCCAACCTGTGAGACTCCTCCCGACTTTCCAGTTGCGAGCACCTCCTCTTGGGATGCGAGGGGAACACCACGCAACCTTTCCCGACGTCAGGGAAATGACCCCTCATCTGGAGCTCAGCAGGGGAAAACGGGGCTCCTCTGGACTCTTGGCGGGACCCTTGGTGTTCCTCTCTAGTGGCGACGGTTGGGGCGGGAACTTCTTGGGTCACAGCAAGGGTGTGAAGGAGCCTTGCGAGGTCCACGAGGGACGGGGTGAATTCCCCGAGATGCTGTTGTGGACAAGGGCCACACCACGACTGCAGGGGGGAAGCTTCTGGATTTTCTCGAGTTGCGGCAGGGTCCTCTCGAGTTCCGATGGGGACCCCAGGGACCCGCCCCTGTATTGTCAGGAGAGGCCATTGTCAGTGCGAGTTGCGAGGTGCCTCTGGGGATTCCTCCCCAGTAACTGTCGGGTTCTCAGTCCTCGACTGCTACTGAGGTCAGAGCCTGAGATTTCCTCGCTCATGCTTTCATAGGTTTTGAGGTTACTCTGGAGTCCCCAGAGGGGAGTCAGGCCTCTTCTCGCCTGGAGACTTGCACGGCCTCTTTCTTCCCCAACTGCAGTGGCAGTGTCCGGCTCCACATAAAACGGACACAGGGATCTGTGGCTTGCCATCGAGGTACTCTAGGACTGTCTCCCATGCCAGTGTGTTGGGAGTCGAGCCTCGGGGTGACAGTCGAGACAGTGCAGGGCAGTCATGTTCATTTGGAGTGGACGAGGGGTCTTGGGGAGTGGTGGTCGGACACCTGAGGCTCCTTCCAACTCTCCGGATGCGAGGCCACCTCTTGGGATGCGAGGGGAGCTCCGGAAAACCTTTCCCAATGGAGAAGGGAAAGGGCCCCTCATAGGGAGCTCAGCAGGGGAAAACACGGCTGCTTTTGATTCTTTTCGGGACTCTCGGGGTTCCTCTCGAGTGGGGACTGTTGGGGAGGGGACCTTCCTAGGTAACAAAAAGGGCATGAAGGAGCCTTTCGAGGTCCAAGAGGGAAGTGGTGATTTCCCCCAAGATGCTGCAGTGGACAAGTGACTCACCCTCCCTGCAGGGGAGAAGCTTCTGGTTTTTCTCGAGTTGCGGTGGGGTCCTCTTGAGTTACGACGGGGAGCCCAGGGACCCGCCCCTGTGACCTCAGGAGAGGCCAGTCTCCATGCGAGTTGCGAGGCACCTGTGGGGATCCCTTCTGAGACGTCGCCAGGTCCTTAATCCTTGTCTGGTGCTGAGGCCAGAGCATGTGCTTGCCTCGCCCATGCTGACACAGGACTTGGGTTTCCTCTGGAGACTCCATAGGGGAATCAGTTCTCGTCTCTCTTGGGGACGTGCACAGCCGCTTTCCTCCCCAACTGCAGCAACAGTGTCCGGGTCCCTGGCGAGCAGATACATGGATCAGTGGCTTGACCTTGATGTACCCCAGGGCTATCATACGAGCCAGTGTGCTGCAGTCAAGCCTCGTGGTGACAGTCGAGGAAGTGCAGAACAGACAGATTCATCTGGAGTGGACTAGGCATTTGGGGGTCTGGTGGAAATGTGACCTGACGCCTGAGGCTTCTCTGGACTCGACTGATGTGACTGCCTCCCCTTGGGATGCGAGAGGGGAGCCTGGAACCCTTTCTTGATGGAGGAGGGAAAGGGCCCCTCTTCTAGACCTGAGCATGGGAAAATGAAGCTCCTCTTGAGTCGGGGCGGGACCCTCTGTGTTCCTCTCGCGTGGGGACATGTGTGGCGGGGAACAACATGTGTCACAGCAAGGGTGTGAAAGAGTATTTCGAGGTCCAAGAGGGAACGGTGATTTCCCCCGGACGCCACAGCAGACAATGGCCTCACTCCGCCTGCAAGGGTGAAGTTTCTGGTTTTCCTCAAGTTGCGGTGGGGTCCTCTTGAGTTACGAGTGGGACAACAGGGATCTGCCCCTTAGGCCCCAGGATAGCCCAGTCTCCTTGAGAGCGCTGAGGCACATCTGGGGATTCCTCCCCAGTGGCGCCAAGTCCTCAGTCCCCTTCTGCTGCTGAGGCTGCAGCCTGAGATTGCCTTGCCCGTGCGGACTTTTGTATTGGCCTTTCCCTGGAGCCTCCAGAGGGGAGTCAGGCCTCGTCTCGACTGGAGACGTGCATGGCCGCTTTCCTTCCCAACTGCAGTAACAGTGTCCGGGTCCCTGTTGAGCGGATACTGGGATCTATGTTTTGCGCTCGAGGTACCCTAGGGCTGTCACAGGTGCCAGTGTGCTGGAGTCGAGCCTCGTGGTTACAGTCAAGGCAGTGCAGGGCAGTCAGGTTTATCTGAAGTGGATGAGGCATTTGGGGCCTAGGGAATAGTGGCCCCACCTGTAAGACTCCTCCCGACTTTCCAGGTCTGAGGCCCTTCTCTTTGGATGCAAGGGGAACACCGCGAAACCTTTCCTGACGGAGCAGGGAAAGGCCCGTCATCTGGAGCTCAGCAGAGGAAAACGGGGCTCCTCTTGATTCGCAGCATGACCCTGGGGATTCCTCTCGAGTGGGGACTGTTGTGGTGGGGAACTTCTTGGGTCACAGAAAGCGTGTGAAGGAGATTTTGAGGTACACGAGGGATGCGGTGAATTCCCCTGAGATGGGGTTGTGGTCAAGGTCCACACCACGCCTGCAAGGAAGAAGCTTCCGGTTTTTGTCAAGTGTGGCAGGGTCCTCTCGAGTTACAACGGAGACCCAGGGTCCCGCCCCTGTATCCTCAGGAGAGGCCATTCTCAGTGCGAGTTGCGAGGCGCCTCTGGGGAATCCTCCCCAGTCATCTTTGGGTCCTCAGTCCTCGTCTGGTGCTGAGGTCGATCCTGTGATTTCCTCGCTCATGCTTTCATTTGTCTTGAAGTTAGTCTGGAGCCCCCACAGGGGAGTAAGGCCTGTACTCGCCTGGAGACTTGCACGGCCTCTTTCTTCCCCAAGTGCAGTGGCAGTGTTCAGCTCTCCATAAAGCAGACACAGGGATCTGTGGCTTGCCATCAAGGTACCCTAAGGCTGTCACACGTGCCAGTGTGCTGGAGTCGAGCCTAGGGGTGACAGTCGAGACAGTGCATGGCAGTCATGTTCATCTGGAGTGGACGAGGTATTTGGGGGACTTGGGGCATGGTGGTCAGACACCTCAGGCTCCTCCCTACTATCCTTATGTGAGGCCACCTGTTGGGATGCGAGGGGAGGGCCATAAAAACTTTCCCAATGGAGCAGGGAAAAGGCCACTCATCTGGAGCTCAGCAGGGGAAAAGAGGGCTCCTTTTGATTCAGAACGGGACCCTCGGGGTTCCTCTCGAGTGGTGACGGTTGGGGCGGAGAATTTCCTAGTTCACAACAAGGGTAAGAGGAGCCTTTTGAGATCCACGAGCAAACGGGTGATTTCCCCCGAGATGCTGCAGCGGACAAGGGACTCACCCTCCCTGCAGGGGAGAAGCTTCAGGTTTTTCTCGGGTTTGGGCGGGCTCCTCTAGAGTTACGACGGGGACCCAAGGAACCTGCTGCTGTGGCCTCATTAGAGCCCACTCACCATGCGAGTTGCGAGGCATCTGTGGGGATTCCACTNCAGCAACAGTGTCCGGGTCCCTGGCGAGCAGATACATGGATCAGTGGCTTGACCTTGATGTACCCCAGGGCTATCATACGAGCCAGTGTGCTGCAGTCAAGCCTCGTGGTGACAGTCGAGGAAGTGCAGAACAGACAGATTCATCTGGAGTGGACTAGGCATTTGGGGGTCTGGTGGAAATGTGACCTGACGCCTGAGGCTTCTCTGGACTCGACTGATGTGACTGCCTCCCCTTGGGATGCGAGAGGGGAGCCTGGAACCCTTTCTTGATGGAGGAGGGAAAGGGCCCCTCTTCTAGACCTGAGCATGGGAAAATGAAGCTCCTCTTGAGTCGGGGCGGGACCCTCTGTGTTCCTCTCGCGTGGGGACATGTGTGGCGGGGAACAACATGTGTCACAGCAAGGGTGTGAAAGAGTATTTCGAGGTCCAAGAGGGAACGGTGATTTCCCCCGGACGCCACAGCAGACAATGGCCTCACTCCGCCTGCAAGGGTGAAGTTTCTGGTTTTCCTCAAGTTGCGGTGGGGTCCTCTTGAGTTACGAGTGGGACAACAGGGATCTGCCCCTTAGGCCCCAGGATAGCCCAGTCTCCTTGAGAGCGCTGAGGCACATCTGGGGATTCCTCCCCAGTGGCGCCAAGTCCTCAGTCCCCTTCTGCTGCTGAGGCTGCAGCCTGAGATTGCCTTGCCCGTGCGGACTTTTGTATTGGCCTTTCCCTGGAGCCTCCAGAGGGGAGTCAGGCCTCGTCTCGACTGGAGACGTGCATGGCCGCTTTCCTTCCCAACTGCAGTAACAGTGTCCGGGTCCCTGTTGAGCGGATACTGGGATCTATGTTTTGCGCTCGAGGTACCCTAGGGCTGTCACAGGTGCCAGTGTGCTGGAGTCGAGCCTCGTGGTTACAGTCAAGGCAGTGCAGGGCAGTCAGGTTTATCTGAAGTGGATGAGGCATTTGGGGCCTAGGGAATAGTGGCCCCACCTGTAAGACTCCTCCCGACTTTCCAGGTCTGAGGCCCTTCTCTTTGGATGCAAGGGGAACACCGCGAAACCTTTCCTGACGGAGCAGGGAAAGGCCCGTCATCTGGAGCTCAGCAGAGGAAAACGGGGCTCCTCTTGATTCGCAGCATGACCCTGGGGATTCCTCTCGAGTGGGGACTGTTGTGGTGGGGAACTTCTTGGGTCACAGAAAGCGTGTGAAGGAGATTTTGAGGTACACGAGGGATGCGGTGAATTCCCCTGAGATGCGGTTGTGGTCAAGGTCCACACCACGCCTGCAAGGAAGAAGCTTCCGGTTTTTGTCAAGTGTGGCAGGGTCCTCTCGAGTTACAACGGAGACCCAGGGTCCCGCCCCTGTATCCTCAGGAGAGGCCATTCTCAGTGCGAGTTGCGAGGCGCCTCTGGGGAATCCTCCCCAGTCATCTTTGGGTCCTCAGTCCTCGTCTGGTGCTGAGGTCGATCCTGTGATTTCCTCGCTCATGCTTTCATTTGTCTTGAAGTTAGTCTGGAGCCCCCACAGGGGAGTAAGGCCTGTACTCGCCTGGAGACTTGCACGGCCTCTTTCTTCCCCAAGTGCAGTGGCAGTGTTCAGCTCTCCATAAAGCAGACACAGGGATCTGTGGCTTGCCATCAAGGTACCCTAAGGCTGTCACACGTGCCAGTGTGCTGGAGTCGAGCCTAGGGGTGACAGTCGAGACAGTGCATGGCAGTCATGTTCATCTGGAGTGGACGAGGTATTTGGGGGACTTGGGGCATGGTGGTCAGACACCTCAGGCTCCTCCCTACTATCCTTATGTGAGGCCACCTGTTGGGATGCGAGGGGAGGGCCATAAAAACTTTCCCAATGGAGCAGGGAAAAGGCCACTCATCTGGAGCTCAGCAGGGGAAAAGAGGGCTCCTTTTGATTCAGAACGGGACCCTCGGGGTTCCTCTCGAGTGGTGACGGTTGGGGCGGAGAATTTCCTAGTTCACAACAAGGGTAAGAGGAGCCTTTTGAGATCCACGAGCAAACGGGTGATTTCCCCCGAGATGCTGCAGCGGACAAGGGACTCACCCTCCCTGCAGGGGAGAAGCTTCAGGTTTTTCTCGGGTTTGGGCGGGCTCCTCTAGAGTTACGACGGGGACCCAAGGAACCTGCTGCTGTGGCCTCATTAGAGCCCACTCACCATGCGAGTTGCGAGGCATCTGTGGGGATTCCACTTGAGACATCGCCGGGTCCTCAGTCCTCGTCTGTTGCTGAGGCCAGAGCCTGTGCTTGCCTCGCCCATGCTGACATAGGTCTTGGGGTACCCTGGAGCCCCCTTAGGGGAATCAGGCCTCGTCTCACCTGGGGACGTGCACAGCCGCTTTCCTACCCAACTGTAGCTACAGTGTCCGGGTCCCTGTCGAGCAGATACAGGGATCAGTGGCTTGACCTCCAGGTACCCCAGGGCTATCACACGTGCCAGTGTGCTGGAGTAGAGCCTCCAGATGACAGTCAAGGCAGTGCAGGACAGTCAGATTCATCTGGAGTGGACTAGGCATTTGGGGGTCTTGTGGAAATGTGACATGATGCCTGAGGCTTCTCTGGACTCGCTTGATGTGAGGGTGATGCCGGCAACCCTTTCCTGATAGAGCAGGGAAAGGTCCCCTCATCTGGAGATGAGCATGGGAAAGTAGAGATCCTCTTGAGTCGGGGCGGGCCCCTCGGTGGTCCTCTTGAGTGGGGACGTGTGGAGCGGGTATTTCGTGGGTCACAGAAAGGGTGTGAAAGAGCATTTCGAAGTCCAAGAGGGAACGGGTGATTTCCCCTGGGAAGTCACAGGGGACAAGGGCCTCACTTTGCCTGCAAGGGTGAAGCTTCTGGTTGTTCTGGAGTTGCAGTGGGGTCCTCTCGAGTTACGACGAGGACCACAGGGATCCGCCCCTTAGGCCCCAGGATAGGGGCTGAGATGCCGTTGTGGACAAGGGCCACACCACCCCTGCAAGGGAGAAGCTTCCGGTTTTTGTCAAGTGTGGCGGGGTCCTCTCGAGTTCTGACGGGGATCCCAGGGACCCGTCCCTGTATCGTCAGCAGAGGCCATTCTCAGTGCGAGTTGCAAGGTGCCTCTGGGGATTCCTCCTCAGTAACTGTTGGGTTCTCAGTCCTCTACTGGTACTGAGGTCGGAGCCTGAGATTTCCTCGCTCATGCTTTCATAGGTCTTGAGGTTACTTTGGAGCCCCCCACAGGGGAGTCAGGCCTCTTCTCGCCTGGAGACTTGCACGGCCTCTTTCTTCCCCAAGTGCAGCGACAGTGTTCAGCTCTCCATAAAGCGGACACAGGCATCTGTGGCTTGCCATCGAGGTACCCTAAGGCTGTCACACGTGCCACTGTGCTGGAGTCGAGCCTCGGGGTGACAGTCGAGACAGTGCATGGCAGTCATGTTCATCTGGAGTGGACGAGGCATTTGGGGGACTTGGGTCATGGTGGTCAGACACCTGAGGCTCCTTCCTACTATCCTTATGCGAGGCCACCTGTTGGGATGCGAGGGGCATGCTGGAAAATCTTTCCCAATGGAGCAGGGAAAGGGCCACTCATCTGGAGCTCAACAGGGGAAAACAGGGCTCCTTTTGATTCAGAACGGGACCCTCGGGGTTCCTCTCCAGTGGTGATGGTTGGGGAGGGGAATTTCCTAGTTCACAACAAGGGTAAGAAGGAACCTTTCGAGATCCATGAGCGAAGGGGTGATTTCCCCCGAGATGCTGCAGCGGACAAGGGACTCACCATCCCTGAGGGGAGAAACTTCTGGTTTTTTTCGAGTTGGGGTGGGCTCCTCTAGAGTTATGATGGGGACCCAAGGGACCTGCTGCTGTGGCCTCATTAGAGCCCACTCACCATACGAGTTGCGAGGCATCTGTGGGGATTCCACCCGAGACCTTGCCGGGTCCTCAGTCTTCATCTGGTGCTGAGGCCAGAGCCTGTACTTGCCTCCCCCATGATGACATAGGTCTTGTGGTTCCCCTGGAGCCCCCTTAGGGGAGCCAGGCCTCGTCTCACCTGGGGACATGCACAGCCGCTTTCCTCCCCAACTGCAGCAACAGTGTCCGGGTCCCTGTCGAGCGGATACAGGGATCAGTGACTTGACCTCGAGGTACTCCAGGGCTATCACAAGTGCCAGTGTGCCAGAGTCGAGCCTCGGGGTGACAGTTGAGGCACTGCAAGAGAGTCAGATTCATCTGGAGTGGACTAGGCATTTGGGGGTCTTCTGGAAATGTGACCCGACACCTGAGGTTTCTCTGGACTCACCTGGTGAGAGTGCCTCCTCTTGGGCTGCGAGAGGCAAGCCGGGAACCCTTTCCCGATGGATCAGTGTATGGGCCCCTCCTCTGGAACTGAGCATGGGAAAATGGAGCTTGAGTAGGTGTGGGACCCTCGGCGGTCCTCTAATGTGGGGACAAGTGGGAAGGGGAACTTCTTGGGTCACAGGAAGGGTGTGAAAGAGCATTTTGAGGTCCAAGAGGGAACAGATGATTTCCCCTGGGATGCCACAGCGGACAAGGGCCTAATTCCGCCTTCAAGGGTGAAGCTTCTGGATTTTCTCCACTTGGGGCAGGAGCCTCTCAATTTATGATGCAGACCACAGGGATCCGCCGCTGTGGCCCCAGGTTTAGGCAAGTCTCCGTTGGAGTGCAGAAGCACATCTGGGGATTCCTCCCCAGTGGCGCCAAGTCCTCAGTCCCTTCTGCTGCTGAGGCTGCAGCCTGAGATTGCCTCGGCCGTGATGACATTTGTATTGGGCTTCCCCTGGAACCCACAGAGGGGAGTCAGGCCTCATCTCGACTGGAGTTGTGCACGGCCACTGTCCTTCCCAACTGCAGTAACAGTGTCCGGGTCCCTGTCGAGTGAATACAGGAATCTATGGCTTGAGCTTGAGGAACCCTAGGGCTGTCACACGTGCCAGTATGCCGGAATTGAGCCTTGGGGTTACAGTCGAGGCAGTGCAGGGCAGTCAGGTTAATATGAAGTGGATGAGGCATTTGGGGATTGGGGAACGGTGGCCGAAACTGTGAGACTCCTCCCGACTTTCCAGATGCAAGCACCTCCTCTTGGGATGAGAGGGGAACACCGCAAAACCTTTCCCGACGGAGCAGGGAAAGGGCCCCTCA
>SJYW01020120.1:25445-54136 GCA_006410735.1 Raphicerus campestris | reverse complement strand
GTCTTGGCAGTTCCCTTGGTGTTTCTCGCGAGTGGGACGGGTGGGGCGCGGAACTTCTTGGGTCAAAGCAACGGTGTGAAGGAGCCTTTCGAGGTCCACGAGGGACGGGGTGAATACCCCTGAGATGTCGTTGAGGTTAAAGGCCACACCACGCCGGCAGGGGAGAAGCTTCCGGTTTTTCTCGAGTTGCGGCGGGGTCCTCTCGAGTTACGACAGGGAACCCAGGGACCCGCCCCTGGATCCACAGGAGAGGCCATTTGCAGTGTGATTTGCGAGGCACCTCTGGGGATTCCTCCCCTGTCATCGCCGGTTCCTCAGTCCTCTTCTGGTGCTGAGGTCGGAGACTGAGATTTATTCGCTCATGCTTTCATAGGTCTTGCGGTTCCTCTGGAGCCCCCACAGAGGAGTCAGGCCTCTTCTCGCCTGGAGACTTGCATGGCCTCTTTCATCCCCAACTGCAGCGGCAGTGTCCGGCTCCCCGCAAAGCGGACACAGGATCTGTGGCTTGCCATCGAGGTATTCCAGGGCTGTCTGATGTGCCAGTGTGACGGGAGTCGAGCCTCGGGGTGACAGTCGAGATAGTGCAGGGCAGTCATGTTCCTCTGGAGTGGACGAGGCAATTGCGGGTCTTTTGGCATGGTGGTCAGGCTCCTTAGTCTTCTTCCGACAATCCTGATGCGAGGCCACGTCTTGGGATGCGAGGGGAGCACCTGAAAACCTTTCCCGACGGAGCAGAGAAAGGGCCGCTCATCTGGAGCTCAGCAGGGGAAAACGGGGCTGCTCTTGAGTCGCGGCGGGACCCTCGGGGTTCCCTTACTGTGGGGACGGTTGGGGCGGGTAACTTCCTTGGTCACAACAAGGGTATGAAGGAGACTTTCGAGGTCCAAGGGGGAAGGGGTGATTTCCCCCGAGATGCTGCAGCGGACAAGGGACTCACCCTCCCTGCAGGGGAGAAGCTTCAGGTTTTTCTCGGGTTTGGGCGGGCTCCTCTAGAGTTACGACGGGGACCCAAGGAACCTGCTGCTGTGGCCTCATTAGAGCCCACTCACCATGCGAGTTGCGAGGCATCTGTGGGGATTCCACTTGAGACATCGCCGGGTCCTCAGTCCTCGTCTGTTGCTGAGGCCAGAGCCTGTGCTTGCCTCGCCCATGCTGACATAGGTCTTGGGGTACCCTGGAGCCCCCTTAGGGGAATCAGGCCTCGTCTCACCTGGGGACGTGCACAGCCGCTTTCCTACCCAACTGTAGCTACAGTGTCCGGGTCCCTGTCGAGCAGATACAGGGATCAGTGGCTTGACCTCCAGGTACCCCAGGGCTATCACACGTGCCAGTGTGCTGGAGTAGAGCCTCCAGATGACAGTCAAGGCAGTGCAGGACAGTCAGATTCATCTGGAGTGGACTAGGCATTTGGGGGTCTTGTGGAAATGTGACATGATGCCTGAGGCTTCTCTGGACTCGCTTGATGTGAGGGTGATGCCGGCAACCCTTTCCTGATAGAGCAGGGAAAGGTCCCCTCATCTGGAGATGAGCATGGGAAAGTAGAGATCCTCTTGAGTCGGGGCGGGCCCCTCGGTGGTCCTCTTGAGTGGGGACGTGTGGAGCGGGTATTTCGTGGGTCACAGAAAGGGTGTGAAAGAGCATTTCGAAGTCCAAGAGGGAACGGGTGATTTCCCCTGGGAAGTCACAGGGGACAAGGGCCTCACTTTGCCTGCAAGGGTGAAGCTTCTGGTTGTTCTGGAGTTGCAGTGGGGTCCTCTCGAGTTACGACGAGGACCACAGGGATCCGCCCCTTAGGCCCCAGGATAGGGGCTGAGATGCCGTTGTGGACAAGGGCCACACCACCCCTGCAAGGGAGAAGCTTCCGGTTTTTGTCAAGTGTGGCGGGGTCCTCTCGAGTTCTGACGGGGATCCCAGGGACCCGTCCCTGTATCGTCAGCAGAGGCCATTCTCAGTGCGAGTTGCAAGGTGCCTCTGGGGATTCCTCCTCAGTAACTGTTGGGTTCTCAGTCCTCTACTGGTACTGAGGTCGGAGCCTGAGATTTCCTCGCTCATGCTTTCATAGGTCTTGAGGTTACTTTGGAGCCCCCCACAGGGGAGTCAGGCCTCTTCTCGCCTGGAGACTTGCACGGCCTCTTTCTTCCCCAAGTGCAGCGACAGTGTTCAGCTCTCCATAAAGCGGACACAGGCATCTGTGGCTTGCCATCGAGGTACCCTAAGGCTGTCACACGTGCCACTGTGCTGGAGTCGAGCCTCGGGGTGACAGTCGAGACAGTGCATGGCAGTCATGTTCATCTGGAGTGGACGAGGCATTTGGGGGACTTGGGTCATGGTGGTCAGACACCTGAGGCTCCTTCCTACTATCCTTATGCGAGGCCACCTGTTGGGATGCGAGGGGCATGCTGGAAAATCTTTCCCAATGGAGCAGGGAAAGGGCCACTCATCTGGAGCTCAACAGGGGAAAACAGGGCTCCTTTTGATTCAGAACGGGACCCTCGGGGTTCCTCTCCAGTGGTGATGGTTGGGGAGGGGAATTTCCTAGTTCACAACAAGGGTAAGAAGGAACCTTTCGAGATCCATGAGCGAAGGGGTGATTTCCCCCGAGATGCTGCAGCGGACAAGGGACTCACCATCCCTGAGGGGAGAAACTTCTGGTTTTTTTCGAGTTGGGGTGGGCTCCTCTAGAGTTATGATGGGGACCCAAGGGACCTGCTGCTGTGGCCTCATTAGAGCCCACTCACCATACGAGTTGCGAGGCATCTGTGGGGATTCCACCCGAGACCTTGCCGGGTCCTCAGTCTTCATCTGGTGCTGAGGCCAGAGCCTGTACTTGCCTCCCCCATGATGACATAGGTCTTGTGGTTCCCCTGGAGCCCCCTTAGGGGAGCCAGGCCTCGTCTCACCTGGGGACATGCACAGCCGCTTTCCTCCCCAACTGCAGCAACAGTGTCCGGGTCCCTGTCGAGCGGATACAGGGATCAGTGACTTGACCTCGAGGTACTCCAGGGCTATCACAAGTGCCAGTGTGCCAGAGTCGAGCCTCGGGGTGACAGTTGAGGCACTGCAAGAGAGTCAGATTCATCTGGAGTGGACTAGGCATTTGGGGGTCTTCTGGAAATGTGACCCGACACCTGAGGTTTCTCTGGACTCACCTGGTGAGAGTGCCTCCTCTTGGGCTGCGAGAGGCAAGCCGGGAACCCTTTCCCGATGGATCAGTGTATGGGCCCCTCCTCTGGAACTGAGCATGGGAAAATGGAGCTTGAGTAGGTGTGGGACCCTCGGCGGTCCTCTAATGTGGGGACAAGTGGGAAGGGGAACTTCTTGGGTCACAGGAAGGGTGTGAAAGAGCATTTTGAGGTCCAAGAGGGAACAGATGATTTCCCCTGGGATGCCACAGCGGACAAGGGCCTAATTCCGCCTTCAAGGGTGAAGCTTCTGGATTTTCTCCACTTGGGGCAGGAGCCTCTCAATTTATGATGCAGACCACAGGGATCCGCCGCTGTGGCCCCAGGTTTAGGCAAGTCTCCGTTGGAGTGCAGAAGCACATCTGGGGATTCCTCCCCAGTGGCGCCAAGTCCTCAGTCCCTTCTGCTGCTGAGGCTGCAGCCTGAGATTGCCTCGGCCGTGATGACATTTGTATTGGGCTTCCCCTGGAACCCACAGAGGGGAGTCAGGCCTCATCTCGACTGGAGTTGTGCACGGCCACTGTCCTTCCCAACTGCAGTAACAGTGTCCGGGTCCCTGTCGAGTGAATACAGGAATCTATGGCTTGAGCTTGAGGAACCCTAGGGCTGTCACACGTGCCAGTATGCCGGAATTGAGCCTTGGGGTTACAGTCGAGGCAGTGCAGGGCAGTCAGGTTAATATGAAGTGGATGAGGCATTTGGGGATTGGGGAACGGTGGCCGAAACTGTGAGACTCCTCCCGACTTTCCAGATGCAAGCACCTCCTCTTGGGATGAGAGGGGAACACCGCAAAACCTTTCCCGACGGAGCAGGGAAAGGGCCCCTCATCTAGAGCTCAGCAGGAGAAAACGGGGCTCCTCTTGAGACTTGGCGGGACCCTTGGCGTTCCTCACGAGTGGGGACGGGTGGTGCGGGGAACTTCTTGAGTCACAGCAAGGGTGTGAAGGAGTCATTCAAGGTACACGAGGGACGGGGTGAATTCCCCTGAGATGCCGTTGCCCACGAGGGCCAACCACGTCTGCAGGGGAGAAGATTCCGGTTTTTCTCGAGTTGCGACGGGGTCCTCTAGAGTTACGACAGGGACCCCAGGGACCCAACTCTGTATCCTCAGGACAGGCCATGCTCAGTGCGAGTTGTGAGGCACATGTGCGGATTCCTCACGAGACATCACCAGGTCCTCAGTCCTCGTCTGTTGCTGAGGCCAGAAGCTGAGTTTGCCTCGCCCATGTTGACAGAGGAATTTGGGTTCCCCTGGAGCCCCCAGAGGGGAGTCAGTCCTTGTCTCTCCTGGGGACGTGCACAGCCGCTTTCCTCCCCAACTGTAGCAACAGTGTCTGAGTCACTGTCATGCGCATACAGGGATCAGTGGCTTTACCTCGAGGTACCCCACGGCTATCATAGGTGCCAGTGTGCCGGAGTCCAGCCTCGGGGTGACAGTCGATGCAGTGCAGGACAATCAGATTCATCTGGAGTGCACTAGGCTTTTGGGGGTCTGTGGAAATTTGACCTGACGCCTGAGGCTTCTCTGGACTTGTCTGGTGTGAGTGCCTCCTCTTGGGATGCAAGGGGGGAGACGGGAACCCTTTCCTGATGGAGCAGGGAAAGGGCCCCTCATCTGGAGCTGAGCAAGGGAAAATGAAGCTCCTGTTGAGTCACGTCGGGACCCTCGGCGGGCCACTCAAGTGGGGACGTGTGGGTCAGGCAAATTCTTGGGTCACAGCAAGGGTATGAAAGAGCATTTCGAGGTCCAAGGGGGAACGGGTTATTTTCCCTGCGAAGCAGCAGCGGACAAGGGCCTCACTCTGCCTGCAAGGGTGAAGCTTCTGGTTTTTCTCAAGTTGTTGCGGGACCCTCTCGAATTACGACGCGGACCACAGGGATTCACCCCTGTGGATCCAGGATAGGCCAGTCTCCCTGGGAAGGGCGAGGCACATCTGGGGATTCCTCCCCAGTGGTGCCAAGTCCTCAGTCCCCTTCTGGTGCTGAGGCTGCAGCCTGAGATTGCCTCGTCCAAGCTGACATTTGTATTGGGCTTCCCCTGGAGCCTGCAGAGGTAAGTCAGGCCTCGTCTCGAATGGAGACGTGCCCGGTCGCTTTCCTTCCCAATTGCAGTAACAGTGTCTGGGTCCCTGTCATGTGGATACAGGGATCTATGGCTTGTGCTGGAGGTACCCTAGGGCTGTCACACATGCCGGTGTGCTGGAGTCGAGCCTGGGGTTACAGTCGAGGCACTGCAGGGCAGTCAGGTTCATCTGAAGTGGACGAGGGATTTGGGGATCTTGGGTAGTGGTGGTCGGACACCTGAGGCTCCTCCCAACTCTCCTGATTCGAGGCCACCTCTTAGGATGTGAGGGGAGTGCTGCAAAACCTTTCCCAATGGAGCAGGGAAAAGATCCCCTCATCTGGAGCTCAGCAGGGGAAACTGGGCTCCTCTTGAGTTGCGGCTTGACCCTCAGGGTTCTTCTCGAGTGGGGACGTTTGGGGCGGGGAACTTCCTAGGTTACAACAAGGGTATTGAAGAAGGAAGTAAAAGCGTTTCCAGGGAGATGAATGCTAGGCTAGCTTTACTGGAACAGGGAGTCGAATACTAGGTCAGCTTTACTGGAATGAAAAGTCTCAGAATTTTAAAAGGGAACAATAAATACCAGGTGTCTCACCGCAATGTTTGTTTTCTCAGCAACCTAAGAAACAGGACCTAGCTCTAGGAAACAGGATCTTGACGCTAACCGCAAATGTCACCAATAGGTACATAACTTTACCTGCCTACCAAGCAATCATGCTTTGCGAAGCAGCTTAACCCCGCTCCTCCCCTGAACAGTAGGATAAAAGGCTCCCAAAGCGGGTGCTCAGGGCTCCCCACCTTCGATTGGCTTGGTGGGGGCCCGGATCCGAAATTGTCAATAAACTCTTTCTTTCTGAACTCTGTCTGGTGGTCTCTATCTGCAGCTAGTCTATTACATTTGGGGGCTCGTCCGGGATCTGCTGCCTGGAGACCGCCATCGGACTATTCATCTGGAATCCTGCGTGGAGCGCCGGTAAGTCAGGCCTGTTTAATTTTCTGATCTGGTATTAGTCTTCAGACTCTGTTCTGAGTTGTGTGTGGACGGCAGGACGCCACCAGGTGGTCACACGCAATTGCCAAACAGAGTGACGACTCCAGGAGGCCTGGATCTGGGTTTCTGTTTTTAAGACAGCCAGTTTGGCTGTTCGACGTCTGTTTTCCTGTCTAGTTTTAGGACTGCCTGTTTGGCTGTCTGGCGTTTGTTTTCCTGTCAGTTTTGGTGTCTGTTTTCCTGTCTGTGCCTTTTGTCTGATTGTCTAATTGTCAAAATCTGCCTCTGCCTCCTGGCCAGGATGGGACAAGGAAGTTCGAGTGGCCCATTGAGCCCACTCGAGTGCTTGATTGAAAAATTTCACTGATTTTAAGACTGACATCCTGATCACTCGGGGTACTCAGGGGTCAGCTTGTCTGCCAATGGGCCAGACCCTGAGGCCGCAACAGGGACCCTTGTCCCAGTCTTCTCCTGATGCAGGCAGCTGGCCAGAGTGCCCCGACCGGCAAGGGGTAAGAGATCCCTCTCCCCTTCCCTACCTCGGTTTAATAAGTTAACTATTACTATACCTGTTACAGGTATGTCAGCAAGGAAGTTACTTTGCTAAATAAAGAAATTCCTTTAAAAATGTAAATGAGATATTAGATAAACTCTGTTAAGAATAATTATACTTTAGAAATGTCTGTTTAAAACAGTCTATCCAGATTGGGGAAACTTAAATTTCTAGGGGTTGTGATAAAATAAGTATTAAAAGTCTACTGAATAGCTAAAGTCATTTCAAAATAAAAATAAGCTCTTGGTTGCTTAAGGAGAGAAGAAAATGTGTTTTCAATATAAAAAAACGGTATAAAAGATGAAGTTTCATTTGTGAAGGGAAAATGAAGTGAGCCCGCCTTACAGGTGGCTTTTTAAGAGGGAAAATGCAACAACGGGTACAGAGAGGGATAAGGTATGTGAAAAGTAAACCATGAGGAAAGAGTTTTGTATATGGTTAAGATTAAGTTTACCTATTAAATAAAGTACTGACTGGTGACTCAGACAGTAAAGCATCTGTCTAAAATGCGGGAGACCAGGGTTCAATCCCTGGGCTGGGAAAAACCCCTTAGAGAAGAAAAACTGACAACAGACCCCAACCTTATTGAGGAAGGTTTCCCCTCCACTAGCCCCACTTGAGACCACAACAGTGCGGGGGGGTTGGGGCCTTTAACCGGTACCACCAGACTCTATTGGCTAGCTTACGAGCTATGGCCCGGAAGCCTACTAATATGGCCAAGATTACTGAGACCAGGCAGGGGCCAGAAGAAACTCCCACCGCCTTTCTAGAAAGGCTCAACCAAGCCTATAGGACCTGGAGCCTGATTAACCCAGAAGCTCCAGAGAACCGGGCAGCAGTGGTGCTCTCCTTCGTAGCTCAGGCGGCCCCAGATATTAGAAGGAAGTTGCAGAAACTAGAAGGGTTCAAAGGGAAGTCTCTGTCCGAACTCCTGGCAGTGGCCCAGAAGGTGTTCAAAAATCGAGAGGACCCCACCCGAGCTACCCAGGAGCTCACTAAGAAAATGGCCAAGATCCTCCTGGCCCACGAGGCGCCCTCAGGCTCCCAAGAAAAAAGCACACAGAGAAAGGACATTGGAGACGGGAGTGTACAAAACAGCTAAAGAAGGGATCACAGCCCACCCCAATCTTGATGGAAAAAACTGAATAGAGGGGTCAGGGTTCCTTGGTCCCCTGGGAACCAAGGGTAACTCTTTCTGTGGGGGGCCAGAAAGATCGATACCAGATCAACCAGGCAGAGCCCTGTCTTCCAGTATCCAAGCCATCCTTCAGATTCCCCGACCGGAGATTAAAAGGCAAGGCAAGTGCAAAAATTTCTGGGAGCCGTGGGGTATTGCAGGCTTTGGATCCCGAACTTTGCAGAGACAGCTAAGCCTCTATACTTGGCTACCAGTGGCAGGGACCCTGCCCTTGTGTGGACAGAAGCCGCTGAGAAGGCTTTTGAGGACCTGAAGACTGCCCTGGTGAGTGTCCCCGCTCTCAGTCTGCCGAACCTAGAAAAAACCTTACGAATGTTCGTGGCCGAGGCTAATGGGGTGGCAAAGAAAATATTGACTCAAGACTTGGGTCCCTGGAAGAGACCTGTGCCCTATTTGTCCAAACGGCTGGACCCTGTGGTGGCGGGGTGGCCAGGGTGTCTGAAAACAATTGTGGCTACAGCCCTGCTAGTCAAAGAGGCAACCAAGACTGCCCGAAAAGCCGTCTTAAGTCTAGTAGGGGGAGGAGCCCCTACCCTACTCCTAACCACCACCGAACCTACCGAGGAACCCCCTGTGTATAACCAAAAGGAGACTGATCTGGGCCAAAAACTAGGGGGGCAGACCACAGAAAAAAGATGGCTAGTCCTGCCAGATAACCGAGTGCTAGCTCCAGAGGGCATTGGTAGAGCTCTCCTTTCTAGGCCCACCAGGCAACCCATTTGAGTAAAAACAAACTGGCAGAATTGCTGAGGAAAAAGTACTTAATCTGTGGGATCTACAAGATTGCTCGAGACATAGCTGCCTGATATCTGACTTGCGCCCGAGTAAACGCTAACCTGACTGAGAAGGCTGAAAAGGGCATACGTCAGAGAAGAACTGAGCCAGGGGAGGCCTGAGAAGTGGACTTCACCGACATGCTCCCTGCACGAGGAAACTACCACTACCTCCTCGTTTTGTTGATACCTTCTCCAGATGGGCAGAAGCCTTCCCCACCAAGAAAGAGACTTCCCTGATAGTAGTGAAACAATTGATCTCTGAAATTGTCCCCAGGTTTGGATTACCTAATAGTCTGGGTTCCGACAATGGCCCGGCGTTTACCGCCCAGATATCTCGTCAATTGGCTGAGGCTTTAGGAATCAAATGGAATCTGCATTGTGCTTACAGGCCACAGAGCTCAGGGCAAGTAGAAAGGATGAATAGGAGCTTAAAGGAAATATTGACAAAATACAAAATAGAGAGTGGCGGAGACTGGGTTACTCTCTTACCCTTTGTACTTCTCAGATCTAGGTGTACCCACTTCGCTGTGACCGCTATGGGCAGCCCCCTCCACTCATCTCCAAGCTGGGGGAGGAAACCCTTGAGGAGATAACTAATGACAATCTCCTTAGATCTTTACAGGGCCTGCAGTTAGCCTGGACCCAAGCCCAAGCAGTGGTCTGAGAGAGCAGACTCGGAACTTTCAGCACCCCAGCCCGGCCGACTCTCTGTGATCCTGGTGCTCGGGTCAAAATGGAAAGTGAAACACTCTGGCGACCCACTTCGACTCGGTTCATCTGAAGTTGACAAGGCATTTGGGGTCTTGGGGAATGGTGGCCCAACCTGGAAGACTCCTCCTGACTTTCCAGGTGCGAGCATCTCCTCTTGGGATGCCAGGGGAACACCGCAAAACCTTTCCCGACGGAGCAGGGAAAGGACCCCTCATCTGGAGCTCAGCAGGGGAAAACGGGGCTCCGCTTGAGTCTTGGTGGGACCCTTGAGGTTCCTCTCCAGTGGGGACAGGTGGGCGGGTAACTTCTTGGGTTACAGCAAGCGTGTGAAGGAGCCTTCCAAGGTCCACGAGGGACGGGGTGAATTCCCCTGAGATGCTGTTGCGGAGGACCACATCACGCCTTGCAGGGGAGGAGCTTCCGGTTTTTCTCGAAGTGCGGCAGGGTCCTCTCGTGTTATTACGGGGACCCAGGGACCGGCCCCTGTATCCTCAGGAGAGGCCATTCTCAGTGCCACTTGCCAGGCGCTCTGGCATTCCTCCCCAGTCATTGCCAGGTCCTCAGACCTCGTCTGTTGCTGAGGTCAGAGCCTGAGATTAACTCGCTCATGCTTTCATAGGTCTTGAGGTTACTCTGGCGCCCCCACAGGGGAGTCAGGCCACTTCACGCCTGGAGACTTGCACGGCCTCTTTCTTCCCGAACTGCAGCAGCAGTGTCCAGATCCTCCTCAAGCAGACACAGGGATCTGTGGCTTGCCATCCAGGTGCTTCAGGGCTCTCTAACGTGCCAGTGTGTTGGGTGTCGTTTTTCGGGGTGATAGTTGAGACAGTGCAGGGCAGTCATGTTCATCTAGAGTGGACAAAGCATTTGGGTGTCTTGGGGAGTGATGGTTGGACACCTGATGCTACTCCCGACTCTGCTGATGCGAGGCCACCTCTTGGGATGTGAGGGTAGCGCCAGAAAACCTTTCCAGATGGAGCAGGGAAAGGGCCCCTCATCTGGAGATCAGCAGGGGAAAACGGGGCTCAACATGAGTCACAGCAGGACCCTCAGGCTTGTTCTTGACTGGGGATGGTTGGGGCAGGGAACTTCCTAGGTCACAACAAGGGTATGAAGGAGCCTTTGCAGGTCCAAGAGTGAAGGGGTGATTTCCCCCAAGATGCTGCATCAGACAAGGGACTCACCCTCCCTGCATGGAGAAGCTTCTGGTTTTTCTCGAGTTGTCGTGGGGTCCTCTCCAGCTATGATTGGGACTCCTGGGACCCGCCCCTGTGGCCTTAGGAAGGGCCAGTCTCCATGAGAGTTTCGAGGCACCTGTGGGGATTTCTCCAGAGACTTCGCCGGGTCCTCAGTCCTCTTCTGGTGCTGAGACCTGAGCCTGTGCTTGCCTCGCCCATGCTGACATAGGTCTTGGGGTTCCCCTGGATCCCCCATAGGGGAGTCAGGCCTAGTTTCGCCTGGGGACCTGCACAGACGCTTTCCTACCCAACTGCAGCAACAGTGTCCGGGGGTCCCTGTAGAGCAGATACAGGGATCAGTGGCTTGACCTCGAGGTACCCCAGGGCTATCACAGGTGCCAGTGAGCCGGAATCAAGCCTCGGGGATGCAGTCGAGGCAGTGCAGGACAGTCAGATTCATCTGGACTGGACTAGGCATTTGGGGGTCTTACAAAAATGTGACCCATTGCCTGAGGCTTCTCTGGACTCCCCTGGTGTGAGTGCCTCGTCTTGGCAAGTGAGGGGGGAGCCGGGAACCCTTTCCCGATGAAGCACGGAAAGGGCCCCTCATCTGGAGCTGAGCATGGGAAAATGGAGCTCCTCTTGATTACGGGCGGGACCCTTCTTGCGGTCATCTCAAGTGGGGATGTGCGGGGTGGGAAACTTCTTGGGTCACAGGAAGGGTGTGAAAGAGCATTTCAAGGTCCAAAAGGGAACAGTTGATTTCCCCCTGGTCGCTGCAGTGGACAAGGGCCTCATTCCGCCTGCAAGGGTGAAGCTTCTGCTTTTTCTAGAGTTGAGGCAGGGTCCTCTTGAGTTACAACGGGGACCACAGGGATCCGCCCACGTGGCCCCAGGATAGGCCAGTCTCCGTGCGAGGGGCGAGGCACATCTGGGGATTCCTCTCCAGTGGTGCCAATTCCTCAGTCCCCTTCTGGTGTTGAGGATGCAGCCTGAGATTGCCTCGCCCATGCTGACATTTGTATTGGGCTTCCCCTGGAGCCGGCAGAGGGGAGTCAGGCCTCGTCTCGACTGGAGATGTGTACGGCCGCTTTCCTTCCCAACTGCAGTAACAGTCCGGGTCCCTGTTGAGTGGCTACAGGGATCTATGGCTTGCGTTCGAGGTACCTTAGGGCTGTCATATGTGACAGTGTGCCAAGTCGAGCCTTGGGTTACAGTCAAGGCAGTGCAGGGCAGACATGTTCATCTGAAATGGACAAGGCATTTGGGGGCCTTGGGAAATGGTGGCCAAACCTGTGAGACTCCTCCCAACTGTCCAGGTACGAACACCTCCTCTTGGGATGGGAGTGGAACACCGCGAAACCATTCCTGACGGAGCAGAGAAAGGGCCGGTCATCTGAGGCTCAGCAGGGGAAAACAGGTCTCTTCTTGAGTCTTGGCAGGACCCTTGGGTTTCCTCTCGAGTGAGGACGGTTGGGGCGGGGTACTTCTTGGGTCACGGCAAGGATGTTAAGGAGACTTTCGAGGTCCACGAGGGACTGGGTGAATTCCCATGAGATGCCTTGTGGACAAGGGCCATATCATGCCTGCAGGTGAGAAGCTTCCGGTTTTTCTCGAGTTGTGCCGGGGTCATCTCGAGTTACGACGGGGACTCCAGAGACCCGCCCCTGTGTCCTGAGGAGAGGCCATTCTCAGTGCAAGTTGTGAGGTGCCTCTGGGGATTCCTCCCCAGTCATCGCCGGGTCCTCAGTCACCGTCTGGCACTGAGGTCGGAGCCTGAGATTTCCTCGCTTATGCTTTCATAGGTCTTGAGGATACTCTGGATCCCCCATAGGGGAGTCAGGCCTCTTCCCGAGTGGAGACATGCACGGCCTCTTTCTTCCCCAACTGCAGCAGCATTGTCCTGCGCCCCATAAAGAGGACACAGGGATCTGTGGCTTGCCATCGATGATGTACTCCAGAGCTGTCTCACGTGCCAGTGTGTTGGGAGTCGAGCCTCGGGGTGACAGTCAAGACAGTGCAGGGCAGTCATGTTCATCCTGAGTGGACGAGGCATTTGGAGATGTTTGGGAGTGGTGGTAGGACACCTGTGGCTATACCCGACTCTCCTGATGCGAGGCCGCCTCTTGGGATGCGAGGGGAGAGCTGGAAAATCTTTCCAGATTGAGCAGGGAAAGGGCGCCTCATCTGGAACTCAGCAGGGGAAAATGGGTTTCCTCGTGAGTCTCGGCAGGACCCTCGAGTTTCCTCTAGAGAGCGGACAGTTGGGGCGGGGATCTTCCTAGGTCACAACAAGGGTATGAAGGAGACTTTGTAGGTCCAATAGGGAAGGTGTGATTTCCCCTGAGATGCTACAGCGGACAAGGGACTCACCCTCCCTACAGGGGAGAAGCTTCTGGTTTTTCTAGAGTTGCGGCGGGGTCTTCTCAAGTTACGACGGGGACCCCAGGGACCAGCCACTTTGGCCTCAGGAGAAGCCAGTCTCCATGCGAAATGTGAGGCACCTATGGAGATTCCTCGCGAGACGTCGCTGGGTCCTCAGTCCTCGTCTGGTTCTGATGCCAGAGCTTGTGTTTGGCTCGCCCATGCTGACACAGGTCTTGGAGTTCCCATTGAACACAAATAGGGGAGTCAGGCCTCGTCTCGCCTGGGGACGTGCACAGCTGCTTTTCTCCCCATCTGCAGCAAAAGTGTCCGGGTCACTGTCAAGTACATACAGGGATCAGTAGCTTGACCTCGAGCTTCCCCAGGGCTATCACATGTGCCAGTGTGCCGGAGTCGAGCCTCGGAGTGACAGTCGAGGCAGTGCAGGGCAATCAGATTCATCTGGAGTGGACTAGGCATTTGGGGGCCTTGCAGAAATGTGACCCGACACCTGAGGATTCTCTAGACTCGCCTGATGTGAGTACCTCCCTCTCGCCTGATGTGAGGGGAGAGCCGGGAACCCATTCCCGATGGAGCAGGGAAAGGACCATTCATCTGCAGCTGAGCATGGGAAAATGGAGCTGCTCTTGAGTCGCGGTGGGACCCTGGTAGGTCCTCTCGAGTGGGGAGGTGTGGGGTGGGGAACTTCTTCAGTCAAAGCAAAGGTGTAAAGGAGCCTTTTGAGGTCCACAAGGGATGGGATGAATTCCTCTGTGATGCGGTTGTAGACAAGGGCCACATCAGACCTGCAGGTGCAAAGCTCTGGTTTTTCTCAAGTTGCAACAGTGACCTCTCGAGTTATGATGGGGACCCCATGGACCCGACCCTGTATCCTCAGGAGAGGCCATTCTCAGTGCCAATTGTGAGGCGCCTCTGGGGATTCCTCACCAGTCATCACCAGGTTCTCAGACCTCGTCTGGTGCTGAGGTCGGAGCCTGAGATTTCCTCGTTCATGCTTTCATAGGTCTTGAGGTTACTCTGGAGCCCCACAGGGGAGTCAGGCCTCTTCTCGCTTGAAGACTTTCATGGCCTCTTTCCTCCCCAACTGCAGTGGCAATGTCTGGCTCCCCGTCAAGCGGACACAGGGATCTGTGGCTGGTCATCGAGGTACTCAGGGCTGTCTCACGTGCCACTGTGTTGGGTGTCAAGCCTCGGGGTGACAGTCGAGAGAGTGCTGGGCAGTCATGTTCATCTGGAGTAGACGAGGCATTTGGGGATCTTGGGGTTTGGTGGATGGACACCTGAGGCTCCTCTTGTCTCCCCTAATGGAGGCCACTTCTTGGGATGCAACAGGAGCACCGGTAAAACTTTCCCGATTAAACAGGGAAAGGGCCTATAATCTGGAGCTCAGCAGGGGAAAACGGGGCTCCAGTTGAGTCACGGTGGGACCCTCTGGGTACCTCTCGAGTGGGGACGGTTGGGGCAGGGAACTTCCTAAGTCACAACAAGGGTATGAAGGAGCTTTTCGAGGTCCAAATGGGAAGGGGTGATTTCCCCCGAGATGCTGCAGCAGACAAGGGATTCACCCTCCCTGTAGGGGAAAAACTTCTGGTTTTTCTCGAGTTGGGGCAGGGTCCTCTCGAGTTACGACAGGGACCCCAGGGTCCCGCCCCTGTGGCCTCAGTGGAGCCCAGTCATTGTGTGACTTGCCACTGGGTATTCCTTCCCAGTCGTCGTCAAGTCCCCAGGCCTCGGCCTATGCTGAGGCCGCAGCCTGAGCTTGCCTCGCCCATGCTGACATAGATCTTGGGGTTCCCCTGGAGCTCCCAAGGCGAGTCAGGCCTCATCTCGTCTGGAGACGTGCACGGCCGCTTTCCTCCCCATCTGCATCAGAAGTGTCCAGCACCCCTTCGAGTGGACACAGTGATCTGTGGCCTGCACTCGAGGTACACCAGGGCTGTAAAAACGTGCCAGTGTGCCGGAGTCGAGCCTCGGTTTGACAGTCGAGGCAGTGCAGGGCAGTCAGGTTCATCTGGAGTGGACGAGGCATTTGGGGCTTTTGGGGAATGGTGGCCCAAACTGTGAGACTCCTCCCGGCTCTCCAGGTGCGAGCACCTACTTTGACATGCGAGGGGAACACTGCCAATCCTTTCCCGAAGGAGCAGGAAAAGGGCCCCTCATCTGGATCTCAGCAGGGGAAAACGGGATTGCTCTTGAATCTTGGCGAGACCCTCGAGGTTCCTCTCGAGTGGGGACATGTAGGGCGTGGAACTTCTTGGGTCACAGCAAAGGTGTGAAGGTGCCTTTTGAGGTCCAAGAGGGAAGGGGTGAATTCCCCTGAGATGCTGCATCGGACAAGGGCCTCTCCCCAACTGCAGGGAAGTGTCTGTTTTCTTTCGAGTTGTGGAGGGGTCCTCTCAAGTTATGATGGGGCCCCAGGGACTCAACCATGTGGCCCCAGGAGAGGACAGTTTCTGTGCAAGGGGTGAGGCATATTTGGCGATTCTTCCCCAGTGGTGCCAAGTCCTCAGTCCCATTCTGGTGCTGAGGCCGGAGCCTGAGCTTTCCTCACCTGTGCCTACATAGGTCTTGCAGTTCCCCTGGAGCACCCTCAGGGGAGTCAGGCCACGTCTCGTCCATATACTTGAAGGGCCACTTTACTCCAGGGTGCAGGAAACATGTCCAGCTCTCCATTGAACCGACAAAGGGAACTGTGGCTTGCCCTGGAGGTAACCCAGGGCTATAACACGTGCCACTGTGGAGGAGTCCAGCCTCAGGGAGGCAGTGGAGGCAGTGCAGGGCAGTCAGGTTAATCTGGAGTGGAATAGGCATTTGAGGTTCTTGGGGAAATGTGACCAGACACCTGAGGCTCCTATGGACTCGCCTGGTATGAGGACCTCCTCTTGGGATGAGAGGGGAGAGCCGGGAACCCTTTCCCGAAGGAGCAGAGAATGGGCCCCTCATCTGGAGCTGAGCATGGGAAAATGGAGCTCCTCTTGAGTCGCAGTGGGACCCTCAGTGGTCCTCTCGAGTGGGGACGGGTAGGGCGGGAAATTTCTTGGGTCACAGCAAGGGTGTGAAGTAGCATTTCGAGGTCCAAGTGGGAACGGGTGATTTCCCCCAGGAAGCCGAAGTGGACATGGGCCTCACTCCGCCTGAAAGGGAGAAGCCTCTGGTTTTTCTCGAGTTGCGGCGGGGCCCTCTTGAGTTACGAAGGGGACCCCAGGGACCCACCCATGTGGCCTCAGGAGAACCCAGCCTCCGTGCAAGTTGCCACTGGGTATTCCTCCCCAGTCATTGCCGGGTCCCCAGACCTCGTCTGGTGCTGAGGCCGCAGCCTGAGCTTGCCTCGCCATAGTGACCTAGGTCTTGGGGTTCCCCTGGAGCTCCCACAGGGGAGTCATGCCTCGTCTCGCCTGGAGTGGTGCACGGCCGGTTCCTCCCCATCTGCAGCCGAAGTGTCCAGCATTCCTTTTAGCGGAAACAGGAATCTGTGTCTTGCCCTCGAGGTAAAACAGGGCTCTCACACTTGCCAGTGTGTCGGGAGTCAAGTCTCAGGGTGATAGTCGAGGACGTGCAGGGCAGTGACTTTCATCAGGAATTGATGAGTCATTTGGGGGAGTTTGGAATGATGGACCGACCCCTGAGGCTCATCCTGTCTCTCCTCATTCGAGCACCTCTTCTTGGGATGCCAGTGGGGAGCTGTGAAAACTTTCCCGATGGAACAGGGAAAGGGCCCGTCATCTGGAGCTCAGCAGGGGAAACGGCGCTCCTCTTGAGTCTTGGCGGGACCCTCAGGGTTCCTCTCGAGTGGGGATGGGTGGGACAGGGAAATTCTTTGGTCATAGAACGGGTGTGAAGGAGCCTTTCGAGGTCCAAGAGGGAAGGGATGATTTCCCCCGAGATGTTGCAGCAGACAAGGGACTCTCCCTCCCTGCAGCAGAGAAGCTTCTGGTTTTTCTTGAGTTGTGGCAGGGGTCCTCTCCAGTTACAAAGGGGACCCAACGACCCGCCGCGGTGGCCTCAGGAGAAGCCAGTCTCCATGCGAGTTGTGAGTCACCTCTGGGGATTCCTCCCCAGACGTCACCGGGTCCTCAGTCTTCGTCTGGTGCTGAGACCTGAGCCTCTGCTTGCCTCGACCATGCTGACATCGGTCTTGGGTTTTCCCTGGAGCCCCCACAGGGGAGTCAGGCCTCGTCTCGCTTGGAGACTTGCACAGCCGCTTTCCTTTCAAATGCAGCAACAGTGTCCGGGTTCCTGTCGAGAGATCCCTGTACAAGGATCAGTGGCTTGCACTCGAGGTACCCCAGGGCTATCACACACGCCAATGTGCTGGAGTCGAGTCTCGGGGTGACAGTCGAGGCAGTGCAGGGCAGTCAGATTCATCTGGAGTGGACGAGGCATTTGGGGGTCTTGGGAAATGGTGGCCCAAACTGTGAGACTCCTCCCGAGTCTCCAGGTTCGAGCACCTCCTCTTGACATGCGAGAGGAACAGCGCGAAACCTGGCCCGACGGAGAAGTGAAAGGGCCCCTAATCTGGAGCTGAGCATGGGAAAATGGATTTCCTCTTGAGTTGCAGCGGGACACTCGGCGGTCCTCTTGAGTGGGGATGTGTGGGGCGGGGATCTTCTTGGATCACAGCAAGGTTGTGAAGGAGCATTTCGAGGTCCAAGAGGGAACGGGTGAATTCCCACGGGACACCGCAGTGGACAACCACCTCACTCGACATACAGGGGAAAAGTTTCTGGTTTTTCTCGAGTGTCGGTGGGGTCCTATCAAGTTACGGGACCTCAGAAAACCGCCATTGTGACCACAGGAGAGTACAGTTTCTGAGCTATTTGCAAGGCACCGCTGGGGATTCATCCCCAGTCGTCACCGGGTCCTCATTCCTGGTTTGGTGCTGAAGCTTGAGCCTGAGCTGCCTCACCCATGCTGACAAATGTCTTGGGTTTTCACTGGAGCCCCTACGGGGGAGTCAGGTCTCCTCTCGCCTGGAGACGTGCATGGCCGCTTTCCTCCCCGACTGCAGCGACAGTGTCCGGGTCCCTGTCGAGCAGATACAAGAATCTGTGGCTTGCCCTCCAGGTAGCCCAGGGCAATCACACATGCCAGATTCGAGCCTCGGGGTGACAGTCGAGGCAGTGCAGGGCAGTGAGCTTCATCTGGAGTCGACCAGGCATTTGGGGGTCTTGGGGAATGGTGCCCCAATCTGTGAGACTCCTCCCAACTCTTGGGGTGGAAGGGGAACATAGCTAAACCTTTCTCAATGGAGCAGGGAAAGGGCCCCTCATCTGGAGCTCAGCAGGGGAAAACGGGGCTCCGCGTGACTCTTGGCAGGACACTCACATTTCCTCTCGAGTGGGGACAGGTGGGGCGGGGAACTTCTTGGGTAACAGCATGGGTGTCAAGGAGCCTTTCAAGGTCCACGAGGGTCGAGGTGAATTCTGAGATGCCACCTCGCAAAAGGGCCACACCATGCCTGTAGTGGAGGAGCTTCCGGTTTTCTCGAATTGCGGTGGGGTCCTCTGGAGTTGCGACAGGGACCCTAGGGACCAGCCCTTGTATCCTCAGGGGAGGCCATTCTCATTGTGAGTTGTGAGGCGCCTCTGGGGATTCTTCCCCTGTCGTCGCTGCGTCCTCAGTCCTCATCTGGTGCTGAGATCAGAGCCTGAGTTTTCCTCGCTCAGGCTTTCATAGGTCTTGAGGTTACTCTGGAGCCCCCACAGGGGAGTCAGTCCTCATGTCGCCTGGAGATTTGCATGGCCTCTCTTCGCCAACTGCAGCAGCAGTGTCCGGCTCCCTGACAAGTGGACACAGGGATCTGTGGCTTGCCATCGAGGTAAACCAGGGCTGTCTCACATGCCAGTGTGTTGGGAATCAAGCCTCGGGGTAACAGTCGAGACAGTGCAGGGAAGTCAGGTTCATCTGGAGTGGACGAGGTATTTGGGGATCTTGGGGAGTGGTGGTCGAACACCTGAGGCTCCTCCCGACTCTCTTGATGAGATGCCACATCTTGGGATGCGAGGGGAGCTCTGGAAAACCTTTCCCGGTGGAGCAGGGAAAGGGCCCCTCATCTGGAGCTGAGCATGGGAAAATAGAGCTCCTCTTGAGTCATGGCGGGACCCTGGTGGTTCCTCTCGAGTGGGGAAGGGTGGGGCGGCGAACTTCCTTGGTCACAGAAAGGGTGTGAAGGAGCATTTACAGGTACAGAGGAAACGGGTGATTTCCCCCGGGATGCCGTAGCGGACAAGGGCCTCACTCTGCCTGCAAGGGAGAAGCTTCTGGTTTTCTCCAGTTGTGGCGGGGTCCTCTAGAGTTACGACAGGGACCACAGCGATCCGCCCCTGTGGCCCCAGGATAGGCCTTTCTCCGAGCGAGGGTAGAGGCACATCTGGGGATTCCTCCCAAGTGGCGACAGGTCCTCAGACCTCTTCTGGTGCTGAGGCTGGAACCTGAGATTGCCTCGCCCATGCTGACATTTGTCTTGCGCTTCCCCTGGAGCCTGCACAGGGGAGTCAGGCCTCGTCTCAGCTTGAGTCCTGTGCGGCCGTGTTCCTCCCCAACTGCAGGAACAGTGTCTGGGTCCCTGTCTAGTGGATACAGGGATCTATGGCTTGTGCTCGGGGTACCCCAGAGCTGTCACACGTGCCAGTGTGCAGGAGTCGAGCCTCGGGGTTACAGTTGAGGCAGTGCAGGGCAGTCAGGTTCATCTGGAGTGGATGAGGCATTTGGGGATTTGGGGAGTGGTGGTCGGACACCTGAGGCTCCTCCTGACTCTCCTGATGCAAGGCCACCTCGTGGGATGCGGGGGGAACACTGCAAAACGTTTCCCAATGGAGCAGGGAAAGGGCCCCTCATCTGGAGTTCAGCAGGGGAAAACGGGGCTCCTCCTGAGTCATGGCGGGACCCTCGGGGTTCCTCTTCAGTGGGGACGGTTGGTGCGGGGAACTTCCTATGTCACAACAAGGGTATGAAGGAGCCTTTCGAGGTCCAAGAGGTAAGGGGTCATTTCCCTGAGATGCTACAGCGCAAAAGGGACTCACCCTTCCTGCAGGGGAGAAGCTTCTGGTTTTGCTCAAGTTGTGGCCGTGTCCTCTCAAGTTCTGAAGGGGACCCCAGGGACCTGCTGCTGTGGCCTCAGGAGATGCCAGTCTCTGTGCGAGTTGCAAGGCATCTCTGGGCATTCCTCCCCAGACGTCATCGGAACCTTAGTCCTCGTCTGGTGATGAGGACGGAGCCTGTGCTTGCCTCGCCCATGCTGACATAGGTCTTGGGGTTCGCCTGGACGCCACACAGGGGAGTCAGGCCTCGTCTCATCAGGAGATGTGCACAGTCGCTTTCCTACCCAACTGCAGCAACAGTGTCCAGGTCCCTGTAGAGGGGGTAGAGGGATCAGTGTCTTGCTCTCGAGGTACCACAGGGCTATCACATGTGCTAGTGTGCTGGAGTCCAGCCTCGGGGTGACAGTTGAGGCAGTACAGGGCAGTCAGGTTCATCTAGAGTGGACGAGGCATTTAGGGGTCTTGGGGAATTGTGGCCTAAACTGTGAGACTCCTCCTGACTCTCCAGGTGGGAGCACCTCCTCTTGACATGCGAGGGGAACACCTCGAAACCTTTCCCGACAGAGCAGGGAAGGGGTCCTTCATCTGGTGCTCAGCAGGGGAAAACGGGGCTCCGCTTGAGTCTTGGTGGGACGCTCGGGGTTCCTTTCGAGTGGGGACGGGTGGGGCAGGGATCTTCTTTGGTCACAGCAAGGCTGTGAAGGAGCCTTTCCAGGTGTAGGAGGAAAGGGGTGATTTCCCCTGAGATGCCCCCGTGGACAAGGGCCTCACTCCACCTGCAGGGGAGAAGTTTCTGGTTTTTCTCGAGTGCCGATGGGGTCCTCTCGAGTTATGTCGGGACCCCAGAAACCCGCCCTCGTGGCCTCAGGAGGGGTCAGTCTCCGTGCGATATGCCACTGGGTATTCCTCCCCAGTCATTGAGCGGTCCCAAGGCCTCCTCTAATGCTGAGACCACAGCCTGAGCTTGCCTCGCCCATGCTGTCCTAGGTCTTGGCTTTGCCCTGGAGCTCCCACAGGGGAGTCAGGCCTTGTCTAGCCTGGAGATGTGCACGGCCACTTTCCTGCCCATTTGAGCTGACACAGGGATCTGTGGCTTGCCCTCTAGGTACCCCAGGACTGTCACACACGCCAGTGTGCCGAAGTCGAGCCTCGGGTTGACAGTCAAGGCAGTGCAGGGCAGCCAGGTTCATCTGGAGTGAACAAGGCATTTGGTGTCTTGAGGAATGGTCGCCCAAACTGTGAGACTCTTCCCGACTATCCAGGTGTGAGCTCCTCCTCTTGGGATGTGAGCGGAACACCGCAAAATCTTTCCTGACAGAGCAGGGAAAGGGCCCCTCATCTGGAGCTCAGCAGGGGAAAACAGGGCTCCTCTTGAGTCCTGGCGGGACCCTCAGGGTTCATTTCGAGTGGGGAGGGGTGGGGCGGGAACTTCTTGGGACACTGCAAGTGTGTGAATGAGTCATTCGAGGTCCAGGAGGGACGGAGTGAAGTCCCCTGAGACGCCACAGTGGACAAGGGCCACACCACATCTGCAGGGGAGAAGCTTCCAATTTTTCTCGAGTTGCAGCGGGGTCCTCTCGAGTTAGGATGGGGACCACAGGGACCCGCCCCTGTATCCTCAGGAAAGGCCAGTCTCAGTGCGAGGTGCGAGGCACCTCTGGGGGTTCCTCCCCAGTCGTCACCAGGTCTTCATTCCTCGTCTGGTGCTGAGGTCAAAGCCTGAGATTTCTTCGCTTATGCTTTCATAGGTCTTGAGGTTACTCTGGAGCCCCCACAGTGGAGTCAGTCCTCTTCTCGCCTGGAGACTTGCACGGCCTCTTTCTTCCCTACCTGCATCAGTAGTGTCTGGCTCCCCGTAAAGCGGACACAGGGATCTGTGGCTTGCCATCGAGGTATCCCAGGGCTGCCTCATGTGCCATTGTGTCCGGAGTCGAGCCTCGGGGTGATAGTCGAGAGAGTGCAGGGCAGTCAGGTTCATCTGGAGATGACGAGACATTTGGGGATCTTGGGGAGTCGTGGTAGGACACCTGAGGCTCCTCCTGACTCTCCTGATTCAAGACCACCTCTTGGGATGTGAGGGGAACACCGCGAAACCTTTTCCAATGGAGCAGGGATAGGACCCCTCATCTGGAGCTGAGGATGGGAAAATGGAGCTCCTCTTGAATTGCAGCGGGACCCTCGGCGGTCCTCTCGAGTTGGACGTGTTTGGTGGGGAACTTCTTGGGTCACAGCAATGGTATGAAGGAGCATTTCGAGGTCCAAGAGGGAACAGGTGATTTCCCACGGGTTGCCGCAGTGGACAAGAGCCTCACTCCGCCTGCAAGGGAGAAGCTTCTGGATTTTCTCGAGTTGTGGCGGAGTCCTCTCGAGTTACGATCGGGACCCCTGGGACCCACCTCTGTGACCTCAGGAGAGGCCATTCTCCATACGATTTGCCACTGGATATTCCTCCCCAGTCGTCTCCTGGTCCCCAGGCCTCGTCTGGTGCTGAGGCCACAGTCTGAGCTTGCCTCGCCCATGCTGATCTAGGTCTTGGGGTTCCCCTGGAGCTCCCACAGGGGAGTCAGGCCTCATCTCGCCTGGAGACATACACGGCTGTTTTCCTCCCCATCTGCAGCAGAAGTGTCCAGCACTGCTTCAAGTGGAAACAGGGATCTGTGTCTTGCCCTCGAGGTACCACAGGGCTCTCACACCAGCCAGTGTGTCGAGAGTCAAGTCTCAGGGTGACAGTCGAGGACGTGCAGGGCAGTGACGTTCATCAGGAAGCGATGTGTCATTTGGGGGTCTTTGGAATGATGGACCGACCCCTGAGGCTCGTCCTGCCTCTCCTCAGTCGAGCACCTCTTCTTGGGATGCCAGGGGAGAGCCGTGAAAACTTTCCCGACCGAGCAGGGAAAGGGCCTGTCATCTGGAGCTCAGCAGGGGAAACGGGGCTCCTTTTGAGTCTTGGCGGGACCCTCGGGGTTCCTCTTGAGTGGGGATGGGTCAGACGGGGAAATTCTTTGGTCATAAAAAGGGTGTGAAGGAGCCTTTCGAGGTCTAGGAGGGATGGGGTGATTTCCCCCGAGATGCCCCCGCGGACAAGGGCCTCACTCCACCTGCAGGGGAGAAGATTCTGGTTTTCTCAACTCCCGGTGGGGTCCTGTCGAGTTATGAAGGGACCCCAGAAAGTCGCCCTTGTGGCCACAGGAGAGGACAGTCTCCGAGCGATGTGCGAGGCGCCTATGGGGATTCATCCCCAGTCGTCGCCGGATCCTCAATTCTGGTCCGGTGCTGAAGATGGAGCCTGAGCTTGCTTTGCCCATGCTGACATAGTTCTTGGGTTTCCGCTGGAGCCCCCACAGGGGAGTCATGCCTCGTCTCACCTGGAGACGTGCACAGCCGCTTTCCTCCCCAACTGCAGAAACAGTGTCCGGGTTCCTGTCGAGCAGATACAGGGATCTGTGGCTTGCTCTCGAGGTACCACTGGGCTGTCAGACGTGCTAGTGTGCCGGAGTCGAGCCTCGGGGTGACAGTCGAGACAGTGCAGCGCAGTCCGTTTCATCTGGAGTGGCCGAGGCATTTGGTGGTCTTGGGGAATGGTGGCCCAAACTGTGAGACTCCTCCCGACTATCAAGATGTGAGCACCTCCTCTTGGGATGCGAGGGGAACACCGCAAAACCTTTCCCGATGGGGCAGGGAAAGGGCCCATCATCTGGAGCTCAGCAGGGGAAAAACTGGCTCCTCTTGAGTCTTGGCGGGACTCTTGGGGTTCCTCTCGAGTGGGGACAGTTGGGGCGGATAACTTCCTAGGTTACAACAAGGGAATGAAGGAGCCTTTTGAGGTCCAAGAGGGAAGGCATGATTTCCCCCGAGATGTTGCAGTGGACAAGGGATTCACCCTCCCTGCAGGGGAGAAGCTTATGGTTTTTCTGGAGTTGCAGTGGGGTCGTCTCCATTTATGACAGGGACCCAAGGACCCGCCGCTGTGGCCTCAGGAGAGGCCAGTCACCATGTTAGTTGCGAGGCACCTCTGGGGATTCCTCCCCAGACGTCACTGGGACCTGAGTCCTCGTCTGGTGCTGAGGCCCGTGCCTGTGCTTTCCTCGCCAATTCTGACGTAGGTCTTGGGGTTCCCCTGGAGCCCTCACAGGGGTGTCAGGCCTCGTCTCGCTTGTAGACATGCACAGCCACTTTCATTTCAAATGCAGCAACAGTGTCCGGGTTCCTGTCGAGGGGATACAGGGATCAGTGGCTTGCACTCGAGGTACCCCAGGGGTATCACAGATGCCAGTGTGCCGGAGTCGAGTCTCGGGGTGACAGTCGAGACAGTGCAGGGCAGTTAATTTCATCTGGAGTGGACGAGGCATTTGGGGGTCTTGGGGAATGGTGGCCCAAACTGTGAGTCTTCTCCTGACTCTCCAGCTGCGAGCACCTCCTCTTAACATGAGAGGGAAACAGCGCAAAACCTGGCCTGCCAGAGCAATGAAAGGGCCCCTTATCTGGAGCTGAGCATGGTAAAATTGATTTCCTCTTGAGTTGGAGCAGGACCCTCGGCGGTCCTCTCGAGTGGGGACTTGTGGGGCAGGGAAATTCTTGGGTCACAGCAAGGGTGTGAAGGAGCACTTTGAGGTCCAAGAGGGAACAGGTGAATTCCCCCGGGACCCTGCAGTGGACAAGGGCCTCACTTGACCTACAGGGGAGAAATTTCTGGTTTTTCTCGAGTGCTAGTAGGGTCCTATCGAATTACGATTGGACCTCAGAAACCTGCCCTTGTGGCCACAGGAGAGTACAGTTTCCGAGCGATTTGCGAGGCACCGTTGGGGATTCATCCCCAGTCGTCACCTGGTCCTCAGGCCTGGTTTGGTGCTGAGCTTGAGCTTGAGCTGCCTCGCCCCTGCTGACGAAGGTCTTGGGTTTTTGCTGGAGCCCCTACAAGGGAGTCAGGTCTCGTCTCGCCTGGAGACGTGCATGGCCGCTTTCCTCCCAACTGCAGTCACAGTGTCCGAGTCCCTGTCGAGCGGATACAGGGGTCTGTAGCTTGCCCTCGAGGGAGCCCAGGGCTGTCACAGTTGCCAGTGTGCCAGAGTCGAGCCTCGGGGTGACAGTCGAGGCAGTGCAGAGCAGTGAGGTTCATCTGGAGTCTACCAGGCATTTGGGGCCTTGGGGAAAGATGGCCCAATCTGTGAGACTCCTCCCGACTCTCTGGTGTTAGCACCTCCTCTTGGAATGGAAGGGGAACATCACGAAACCTTTCCCAATGGAGCAGGGAAAGGGCCCCTCATCTGGAGCTCAGCAGGGGAAAACGGGGCTCCGCTTGAGTCTTGGTGGGACGCTCGGGGTTCCTCTCAAGTGGGGACGGGTGGGGTGGGGAACTTCTGGGGTTACAGAAAGGGTGTGAAGAGCTTTTCGAGGCCCAGGAAGGACAGGGTGAATTCCCTTGAGATGCCGTTGTGGACAAGGGCCACACCACGCCTGCAAGGGAGGAACTTCCGGTTTTTCTCGAGTTGTGACGGGGTCCTCTCGAGTTAGGATGGGGACCCCTGGGAACCGTCCCTGTGTCCTCAGGAGAGGCCATTCTCAGTGCGAGTTGCAAGGCGCCTCTGGGGATTCCTCCCCAGTCATCGCCGGGTCTTCAGTCCTCTTCTGGTGCTGAGGTCGGAGCCTGAGATTCCTCGCTCATGTTTTCATAGGACATGATGTTACTCTGGAGCCCCCACAGGGGAGTCAGGACTCTTCTCTCCTGCAGACTTGCATGGCCTTTCTTCCCCAACTGCAGCGGCAGTGTCCGGCTCCCTGTAAAGTGGACACAGGGATCTGTGGCTTGCCATCGAGGTACTCAGGGCTGTCTCACGTGCCAGTGTGTTGGGAGTCAAGCCTCGGGGTGACAGTCGAGACAGTGCAGGGCAGTCATGTACATCTGGAGTGGACGAGGCATTTGGGGATCTTGGCGATTGGTGTTCGGACACCTCAGACTCCTCCCAAATCTTCTGTTGTGACGCCACCTCTTGGGATGTGAGGGGAGCGCCTGAAAACCTTTCCTGATGGAGCATGGAAAGGGCCCCTCATCTGGAGCTCAGCAGGGGAAAACGGGGCTCCTCTAGAGTCACAGGGGGACCCTCGGGGTTCATCTCGAGTCGGAACGGTTGGGGCGGGGAACTTCCTAGGTCACAACAAGGGTATGAAGGAGCCTTTCAAGTTCCAAGAGGGAATCGGTGATTTTCCCTGAGATGCTGCAGCGGACAAGGGACTCACCCTCACTGCAGGAGAGACGCTTCTGGTTTTTCTCGAGTTGTGGCAGGGCCTGTCGAGTTACGACTGGGACCCCAGGGACCCGCACCTGTGGCCTCAGGAGAGGCCAGTCTCCATGGGTGTTGCGAGGCAACTGTGGGAATTCCTCCCGAGACGTCGCCGGGTCCTCAGTTCTCATCTGGTGCTGAGGACAGAGCCTGTGCTTGCCTCGCCCTTGCTGACATAGGTCTTGGGATTCCCCTGGAGCCCCAATAGGGGAGTGAGGCCTCGTCCTGCCTGGGGATATGCACCACCGCTTTCCTCTCCAACTTCAGCAACAGTTTCCGGGTCCCCGTAAAGCAGACACAGGGATCTGTGTCTTGTCATCGAGGTACTCCAGGGCTATCACACGTGCCAGTGTTCCAGAGTCGAGCTCGGGGTGACAGTTGAGGCAGTGCAGGACAGTCAGATTGATCTGGAGTGGACTAGGCATTTGGGGGTCTTGCTGCAATGTGAACCGACGCCTGAGGCTTCTATGGACTCGCCTGGTGTGAGTGCCTCCTCTTGGGATGCGAGTGGAGAGCCTGGAACCCTTTCTCGATAGAGGAGGGAAAGGGCCCCTCTTCTAGAGCTGAGCATGGGAAAATGGAGCTCCTCTTGAGTCACGGTGGGACCCTCGGCTGTCCTATCGAGTGGCGAAACGTGGGGTGGGGAACTTCTTGGGTCACAGCAAGGGTGTGAAAGAGCATTTCGAGGTCGAAGAGAAAACGGGTGATTTCCCCCGGGATGCCGCAGTGTACAAGGGCCTCACTCCGCCTGCAAGGGTGAACCTTCTGGTTTTCTTCGATTTGTGGCAGGGTCCTCTCGAGTTATGATGGGAACCACAGGGATTCGCCCCTGTGGCCCCAGGAAAGGCCAATCTCGTGCAATGGGCGAGGCACATCTGGGGATTCTTCCCGAGTGGCGCCGAGTCCTCAGTCCCCTTCTGGTGCTGAGGCTGCAGCCTGAGATTGCCTCGCCCGTGCTGACATTTGTATTTGGCTGCCATGGAGCCTGCAGAGTGGTGTCAGGTCTCATCTCGACAGGAGACGTGCACAGCTGCTTTCCTTCCCAACTGCAGGAACAGTGTCCAGGTCTCTGTCGAGCGGATACAGGGATCTCTGGCTTGCGCTTGCGGTATCCTAGGGCTCTCAAACGTGGCAGTGTGCCGGAGTCGAGCCTCAGGGTTACAGTCGAGGCATTGCAGGTCATTCAGGTTCACCTGATGTGGACGAGGCATTTGGGGGTCTTGGGGAATGGTAGCCCAACCTGTGAGACTCCTCCCGATTTTCCAGGTGTGATCACCTCCTCTTGGGATGTGAGGAGAACACCGCAAAATGTTTCCCTATGGAGCAGGGAAAGGGCCCCTCATCTGAAGCTCAGCAGGGTAAAACGGTCTCCTCTTGAGTCTTGGTGGACCCTTGGGATTCCTTTTGAGTGGGGATGGATGGGGTGGGGAATTTCTTGCGTCACATCAAGGGTGTGAAGGAGGCTTTTGAGGTCCAGGAGTGAAGGGGTGAATTCCCCTGAGACGCCGTTGCGGACAAGGTCCACACAACGCCAGCAGGGGAGGAGCATCCAGTTTTCCTCGAGTTGTGGCGGGGTCCTCTCGAGTTATGACGGTGACCCCAGGGACCCGCCCCTGTATCCTGAGGAGAGACCATTCTCAATGCGACTTGGAAGGCACCTTCTTCTTCTCACGTTCTTCTTCTACTTCTCACCATCTTATGCTTCTCACCTTCTTTTTCCTACTCTCACCTTTTTCTTGTTCTCACCTTCTTCTCCTCACCTTCTTTTTCTTCTGCTTCTCACCATCTTCTTCTTCTCACCCCCTTCTTCTTACTCTCACCTTCTTCTCACCTTCCTCTACTCACCTTCTTCTCACCTCTTTCTTCTTCTCACATTCTTGTTCTTACCTTCTTCCGCTTCTCATATTCTTCTGCTTCTCACATTCTTCTTCTCACATTCTTCTTCTTCTCACATTTCTCTTCTTCTCACCTTCTTCTTCTCACTTTCGTCTTCTTCTTCTTCTCACCTTCTATTTCTCACTTTCTTCTCCTTCTTCTTCTCACTTTCTTCTTAGGTTTCTCACGTTCTACTACTTCTTCCTCTCTCCTTCTTCTTCCTCTCACATTCTTCTGCTCCTCATCTTCTTCTTCTCAAATTCTTCTTCCTCTCACATTCTTCTTCAAACCTTCTTCTTCTCACCTTCTTCTTCTTCTCACCTTCTTCTTCTTCTCACATTCTTCTTCTTTTTCTAACCTTCTTCTTCTCAAATTCTTCTTCCCCTGTCTCTTATACACATCTTCTCAAATTCTTCTTCCTCTCACATTCTTCTTCTTCTTCTCTTCTCCTTCTTCTTCTTC